>OZ035961.1:64152243-64716498 GCA_964034945.1 Chrysopilus asiliformis | reverse complement strand
TTACCCCTTCCCGCTTCCCATCAATCTTGTTTACGATAAATTGACTGGCACCCATCTGTATTCTATCTCATTTTCTCGTAGGCTAAAATATCCTATCTCTTTTTACTGTCGTTTCATCGAGTTTGAAATCACTCACAACGCCGCTAAAGAAGTTTTCACTTCAAAAATGTCTGTCAGTCTGTCAGTCTGTCAGTCTGTCAGTCTGTCAGTCTGTCAGTCTGTCAGTCTATCAGTCTGTCAGTCTATCAGTCTGTCAGTCTGTCAGTCTGTCAGTCTGTCAGTCTGTCAGTCTGTCAGTCTGTCAGTCTGTCAGTCTGTCAGTCTGTCAGTCTGTCAGTCTGTCAGTCTGTCAGTCTGTCAGTCTGTCAGTCTGTCAGTCTGTCAGTCTGTCAGTCTGTCAGTCTGTCAGTCTGTCAGTCTGTCAGTCTGTCAGTCTGTCAGTCTGTCAGTCTGTCAGTCTGTCAGTCTGTCAGTCTGTCAGTCTGTCAGTCTGTCAGTCTGTCAGTCTGTCAGTCTGTCAGTCTGTCAGTCTGTCAGTCTGTCAGTCTGTCAGTCTGTCAGTCTGTCAGTCTGTCAGTCTGTCAGTCTGTCAGTCTGTCAGTCTGTCAGTCTGTCAGTCTGTCAGTCTGTCAGTCTGTCAGTCTGTCAGTCTGTCAGTCTGTCAGTCTGTCAGTCTGTCAGTCTGTCAGTCTGTCAGTCTGTCAGTCTGTCAGTCTGTCAGTCTGTCAGTCTGTCAGTCTGTCAGTCTGTCAGTCTGTCAGTCTGTCAGTCTGTCAGTCTGTCAGTCTGTCAGTCTGTCAGTCTGTCAGTCTGTCAGTCTGTCAGTCTGTCAGTCTGTCAGTCTGTCAGTCTGTCAGTCTGTCAGTCTGTCAGTCTGTCAGTCTGTCAGTCTGTCAGTCTGTCAGTCTGTCAGTCTGTCAGTCTGTCAGTCTGTCAGTCTGTCAGTCTGTCAGTCTGTCAGTCTGTCAGTCTGTCAGTCTGTCAGTCTGTCAGTCTGTCAGTCTGTCAGTCTGTCAGTCTGTCAGTCTGTCAGTCTGTCAGTCTGTCAGTCTGTCAGTCTGTCAGTCTGTCAGTCTGTCAGTCTGTCAGTCTGTCAGTCTGTCAGTCTGTCAGTCTGTCAGTCTGTCAGTCTGTCAGTCTGTCAGTCTGTCAGTCTGTCAGTCTGTCAGTCTGTCAGTCTGTCAGTCTGTCAGTCTGTCAGTCTGTCAGTCTGTCAGTCTGTCAGTCTGTCAGTCTGTCAGTCTGTCAGTCTGTCAGTCTGTCAGTCTGTCAGTCTGTCAGTCTGTCAGTCTGTCAGTCTGTCAGTCTGTCAGTCTGTCAGTCTGTCAGTCTGTCAGTCTGTCAGTCTGTCAGTCTGTCAGTCTGTCAGTCTGTCAGTCTGTCAGTCTGTCAGTCTGTCAGTCTGTCAGTCTGTCAGTCTGTCAGTCTGTCAGTCTGTCAGTCTGTCAGTCTGTCAGTCTGTCAGTCTGTCAGTCTGTCAGTCTGTCAGTCTGTCAGTCTGTCAGTCTGTCAGTCTGTCAGTCTGTCAGTCTGTCAGTCTGTCAGTCTGTCAGTCTGTCAGTCTGTCAGTCTGTCAGTCTGTCAGTCTGTCAGTCTGTCAGTCTGTCAGTCTGTCAGTCTGTCAGTCTGTCAGTCTGTCAGTCTGTCAGTCTGTCAGTCTGTCAGTCTGTCAGTCTGTCAGTCTGTCAGTCTGTCAGTCTGTCAGTCTGTCAGTCTGTCAGTCTGTCAGTCTGTCAGTCTGTCAGTCTGTCAGTCTGTCAGTCTGTCAGTCTGTCAGTCTGTCAGTCTGTCAGTCTGTCAGTCTGTCAGTCTGTCAGTCTGTCAGTCTGTCAGTCTGTCAGTCTGTCAGTCTGTCAGTCTGTCAGTCTGTCAGTCTGTCAGTCTGTCAGTCTGTCAGTCTGTCAGTCTGTCAGTCTGTCAGTCTGTCAGTCTGTCAGTCTGTCAGTCTGTCAGTCTGTCAGTCTGTCAGTCTGTCAGTCTGTCAGTCTGTCAGTCTGTCAGTCTGTCAGTCTGTCAGTCTGTCAGTCTGTCAGTCTGTCAGTCTGTCAGTCTGTCAGTCTGTCAGTCTGTCAGTCTGTCAGTCTGTCAGTCTGTCAGTCTGTCAGTCTGTCAGTCTGTCAGTCTGTCAGTCTGTCAGTCTGTCAGTCTGTCAGTCTGTCAGTCTGTCAGTCTGTCAGTCTGTCAGTCTGTCAGTCTGTCAGTCTGTCAGTCTGTCAGTCTGTCAGTCTGTCAGTCTGTCAGTCTGTCAGTCTGTCAGTCTGTCAGTCTGTCAGTCTGTCAGTCTGTCAGTCTGTCAGTCTGTCAGTCTGTCAGTCTGTCAGTCTGTCAGTCTGTCAGTCTGTCAGTCTGTCAGTCTGTCAGTCTGTCAGTCTGTCAGTCTGTCAGTCTGTCAGTCTGTCAGTCTGTCAGTCTGTCAGTCTGTCAGTCTGTCAGTCTGTCAGTCTGTCAGTCTGTCAGTCTGTCAGTCTGTCAGTCTGTCAGTCTGTCAGTCTGTCAGTCTGTCAGTCTGTCAGTCTGTCAGTCTGTCAGTCTGTCAGTCTGTCAGTCTGTCAGTCTGTCAGTCTGTCAGTCTGTCAGTCTGTCAGTCTGTCAGTCTGTCAGTCTGTCAGTCTGTCAGTCTGTCAGTCTGTCAGTCTGTCAGTCTGTCAGTCTGTCAGTCTGTCAGTCTGTCAGTCTGTCAGTCTGTCAGTCTGTCAGTCTGTCAGTCTGTCAGTCTGTCAGTCTGTCAGTCTGTCAGTCTGTCAGTCTGTCAGTCTGTCAGTCTGTCAGTCTGTCAGTCTGTCAGTCTGTCAGTCTGTCAGTCTGTCAGTCTGTCAGTCTGTCAGTCTGTCAGTCTGTCAGTCTGTCAGTCTGTCAGTCTGTCAGTCTGTCAGTCTGTCAGTCTGTCAGTCTGTCAGTCTGTCAGTCTGTCAGTCTGTCAGTCTGTCAGTCTGTCAGTCTGTCAGTCTGTCAGTCTGTCAGTCTGTCAGTCTGTCAGTCTGTCAGTCTGTCAGTCTGTCAGTCTGTCAGTCTGTCAGTCTGTCAGTCTGTCAGTCTGTCAGTCTGTCAGTCTGTCAGTCTGTCAGTCTGTCAGTCTGTCAGTCTGTCAGTCTGTCAGTCTGTCAGTCTGTCAGTCTGTCAGTCTGTCAGTCTGTCAGTCTGTCAGTCTGTCAGTCTGTCAGTCTGTCAGTCTGTCAGTCTGTCAGTCTGTCAGTCTGTCAGTCTGTCAGTCTGTCAGTCTGTCAGTCTGTCAGTCTGTCAGTCTGTCAGTCTGTCAGTCTGTCAGTCTGTCAGTCTGTCAGTCTGTCAGTCTGTCAGTCTGTCAGTCTGTCAGTCTGTCAGTCTGTCAGTCTGTCAGTCTGTCAGTCTGTCAGTCTGTCAGTCTGTCAGTCTGTCAGTCTGTCAGTCTGTCAGTCTGTCAGTCTGTCAGTCTGTCAGTCTGTCAGTCTGTCAGTCTGTCAGTCTGTCAGTCTGTCAGTCTGTCAGTCTGTCAGTCTGTCAGTCTGTCAGTCTGTCAGTCTGTCAGTCTGTCAGTCTGTCAGTCTGTCAGTCTGTCAGTCTGTCAGTCTGTCAGTCTGTCAGTCTGTCAGTCTGTCAGTCTGTCAGTCTGTCAGTCTGTCAGTCTGTCAGTCTGTCAGTCTGTCAGTCTGTCAGTCTGTCAGTCTGTCAGTCTGTCAGTCTGTCAGTCTGTCAGTCTGTCAGTCTGTCAGTCTGTCAGTCTGTCAGTCTGTCAGTCTGTCAGTCTGTCAGTCTGTCAGTCTGTCAGTCTGTCAGTCTGTCAGTCTGTCAGTCTGTCAGTCTGTCAGTCTGTCAGTCTGTCAGTCTGTCAGTCTGTCAGTCTGTCAGTCTGTCAGTCTGTCAGTCTGTCAGTCTGTCAGTCTGTCAGTCTGTCAGTCTGTCAGTCTGTCAGTCTGTCAGTCTGTCAGTCTGTCAGTCTGTCAGTCTGTCAGTCTGTCAGTCTGTCAGTCTGTCAGTCTGTCAGTCTGTCAGTCTGTCAGTCTGTCAGTCTGTCAGTCTGTCAGTCTGTCAGTCTGTCAGTCTGTCAGTCTGTCAGTCTGTCAGTCTGTCAGTCTGTCAGTCTGTCAGTCTGTCAGTCTGTCAGTCTGTCAGTCTGTCAGTCTGTCAGTCTGTCAGTCTGTCAGTCTGTCAGTCTGTCAGTCTGTCAGTCTGTCAGTCTGTCAGTCTGTCAGTCTGTCAGTCTGTCAGTCTGTCAGTCTGTCAGTCTGTCAGTCTGTCAGTCTGTCAGTCTGTCAGTCTGTCAGTCTGTCAGTCTGTCAGTCTGTCAGTCTGTCAGTCTGTCAGTCTGTCAGTCTGTCAGTCTGTCAGTCTGTCAGTCTGTCAGTCTGTCAGTCTGTCAGTCTGTCAGTCTGTCAGTCTGTCAGTCTGTCAGTCTGTCAGTCTGTCAGTCTGTCAGTCTGTCAGTCTGTCAGTCTGTCAGTCTGTCAGTCTGTCAGTCTGTCAGTCTGTCAGTCTGTCAGTCTGTCAGTCTGTCAGTCTGTCAGTCTGTCAGTCTGTCAGTCTGTCAGTCTGTCAGTCTGTCAGTCTGTCAGTCTGTCAGTCTGTCAGTCTGTCAGTCTGTCAGTCTGTCAGTCTGTCAGTCTGTCAGTCTGTCAGTCTGTCAGTCTGTCAGTCTGTCAGTCTGTCAGTCTGTCAGTCTGTCAGTCTGTCAGTCTGTCAGTCTGTCAGTCTGTCAGTCTGTCAGTCTGTCAGTCTGTCAGTCTGTCAGTCTGTCAGTCTGTCAGTCTGTCAGTCTGTCAGTCTGTCAGTCTGTCAGTCTGTCAGTCTGTCAGTCTGTCAGTCTGTCAGTCTGTCAGTCTGTCAGTCTGTCAGTCTGTCAGTCTGTCAGTCTGTCAGTCTGTCAGTCTGTCAGTCTGTCAGTCTGTCAGTCTGTCAGTCTGTCAGTCTGTCAGTCTGTCAGTCTGTCAGTCTGTCAGTCTGTCAGTCTGTCAGTCTGTCAGTCTGTCAGTCTGTCAGTCTGTCAGTCTGTCAGTCTGTCAGTCTGTCAGTCTGTCAGTCTGTCAGTCTGTCAGTCTGTCAGTCTGTCAGTCTGTCAGTCTGTCAGTCTGTCAGTCTGTCAGTCTGTCAGTCTGTCAGTCTGTCAGTCTGTCAGTCTGTCAGTCTGTCAGTCTGTCAGTCTGTCAGTCTGTCAGTCTGTCAGTCTGTCAGTCTGTCAGTCTGTCAGTCTGTCAGTCTGTCAGTCTGTCAGTCTGTCAGTCTGTCAGTCTGTCAGTCTGTCAGTCTGTCAGTCTGTCAGTCTGTCAGTCTGTCAGTCTGTCAGTCTGTCAGTCTGTCAGTCTGTCAGTCTGTCAGTCTGTCAGTCTGTCAGTCTGTCAGTCTGTCAGTCTGTCAGTCTGTCAGTCTGTCAGTCTGTCAGTCTGTCAGTCTGTCAGTCTGTCAGTCTGTCAGTCTGTCAGTCTGTCAGTCTGTCAGTCTGTCAGTCTGTCAGTCTGTCAGTCTGTCAGTCTGTCAGTCTGTCAGTCTGTCAGTCTGTCAGTCTGTCAGTCTGTCAGTCTGTCAGTCTGTCAGTCTGTCAGTCTGTCAGTCTGTCAGTCTGTCAGTCTGTCAGTCTGTCAGTCTGTCAGTCTGTCAGTCTGTCAGTCTGTCAGTCTGTCAGTCTGTCAGTCTGTCAGTCTGTCAGTCTGTCAGTCTGTCAGTCTGTCAGTCTGTCAGTCTGTCAGTCTGTCAGTCTGTCAGTCTGTCAGTCTGTCAGTCTGTCAGTCTGTCAGTCTGTCAGTCTGTCAGTCTGTCAGTCTGTCAGTCTGTCAGTCTGTCAGTCTGTCAGTCTGTCAGTCTGTCAGTCTGTCAGTCTGTCAGTCTGTCAGTCTGTCAGTCTGTCAGTCTGTCAGTCTGTCAGTCTGTCAGTCTGTCAGTCTGTCAGTCTGTCAGTCTGTCAGTCTGTCAGTCTGTCAGTCTGTCAGTCTGTCAGTCTGTCAGTCTGTCAGTCTGTCAGTCTGTCAGTCTGTCAGTCTGTCAGTCTGTCAGTCTGTCAGTCTGTCAGTCTGTCAGTCTGTCAGTCTGTCAGTCTGTCAGTCTGTCAGTCTGTCAGTCTGTCAGTCTGTCAGTCTGTCAGTCTGTCAGTCTGTCAGTCTGTCAGTCTGTCAGTCTGTCAGTCTGTCAGTCTGTCAGTCTGTCAGTCTGTCAGTCTGTCAGTCTGTCAGTCTGTCAGTCTGTCAGTCTGTCAGTCTGTCAGTCTGTCAGTCTGTCAGTCTGTCAGTCTGTCAGTCTGTCAGTCTGTCAGTCTGTCAGTCTGTCAGTCTGTCAGTCTGTCAGTCTGTCAGTCTGTCAGTCTGTCAGTCTGTCAGTCTGTCAGTCTGTCAGTCTGTCAGTCTGTCAGTCTGTCAGTCTGTCAGTCTGTCAGTCTGTCAGTCTGTCAGTCTGTCAGTCTGTCAGTCTGTCAGTCTGTCAGTCTGTCAGTCTGTCAGTCTGTCAGTCTGTCAGTCTGTCAGTCTGTCAGTCTGTCAGTCTGTCAGTCTGTCAGTCTGTCAGTCTGTCAGTCTGTCAGTCTGTCAGTCTGTCAGTCTGTCAGTCTGTCAGTCTGTCAGTCTGTCAGTCTGTCAGTCTGTCAGTCTGTCAGTCTGTCAGTCTGTCAGTCTGTCAGTCTGTCAGTCTGTCAGTCTGTCAGTCTGTCAGTCTGTCAGTCTGTCAGTCTGTCAGTCTGTCAGTCTGTCAGTCTGTCAGTCTGTCAGTCTGTCAGTCTGTCAGTCTGTCAGTCTGTCAGTCTGTCAGTCTGTCAGTCTGTCAGTCTGTCAGTCTGTCAGTCTGTCAGTCTGTCAGTCTGTCAGTCTGTCAGTCTGTCAGTCTGTCAGTCTGTCAGTCTGTCAGTCTGTCAGTCTGTCAGTCTGTCAGTCTGTCAGTCTGTCAGTCTGTCAGTCTGTCAGTCTGTCAGTCTGTCAGTCTGTCAGTCTGTCAGTCTGTCAGTCTGTCAGTCTGTCAGTCTGTCAGTCTGTCAGTCTGTCAGTCTGTCAGTCTGTCAGTCTGTCAGTCTGTCAGTCTGTCAGTCTGTCAGTCTGTCAGTCTGTCAGTCTGTCAGTCTGTCAGTCTGTCAGTCTGTCAGTCTGTCAGTCTGTCAGTCTGTCAGTCTGTCAGTCTGTCAGTCTGTCAGTCTGTCAGTCTGTCAGTCTGTCAGTCTGTCAGTCTGTCAGTCTGTCAGTCTGTCAGTCTGTCAGTCTGTCAGTCTGTCAGTCTGTCAGTCTGTCAGTCTGTCAGTCTGTCAGTCTGTCAGTCTGTCAGTCTGTCAGTCTGTCAGTCTGTCAGTCTGTCAGTCTGTCAGTCTGTCAGTCTGTCAGTCTGTCAGTCTGTCAGTCTGTCAGTCTGTCAGTCTGTCAGTCTGTCAGTCTGTCAGTCTGTCAGTCTGTCAGTCTGTCAGTCTGTCAGTCTGTCAGTCTGTCAGTCTGTCAGTCTGTCAGTCTGTCAGTCTGTCAGTCTGTCAGTCTGTCAGTCTGTCAGTCTGTCAGTCTGTCAGTCTGTCAGTCTGTCAGTCTGTCAGTCTGTCAGTCTGTCAGTCTGTCAGTCTGTCAGTCTGTCAGTCTGTCAGTCTGTCAGTCTGTCAGTCTGTCAGTCTGTCAGTCTGTCAGTCTGTCAGTCTGTCAGTCTGTCAGTCTGTCAGTCTGTCAGTCTGTCAGTCTGTCAGTCTGTCAGTCTGTCAGTCTGTCAGTCTGTCAGTCTGTCAGTCTGTCAGTCTGTCAGTCTGTCAGTCTGTCAGTCTGTCAGTCTGTCAGTCTGTCAGTCTGTCAGTCTGTCAGTCTGTCAGTCTGTCAGTCTGTCAGTCTGTCAGTCTGTCAGTCTGTCAGTCTGTCAGTCTGTCAGTCTGTCAGTCTGTCAGTCTGTCAGTCTGTCAGTCTGTCAGTCTGTCAGTCTGTCAGTCTGTCAGTCTGTCAGTCTGTCAGTCTGTCAGTCTGTCAGTCTGTCAGTCTGTCAGTCTGTCAGTCTGTCAGTCTGTCAGTCTGTCAGTCTGTCAGTCTGTCAGTCTGTCAGTCTGTCAGTCTGTCAGTCTGTCAGTCTGTCAGTCTGTCAGTCTGTCAGTCTGTCAGTCTGTCAGTCTGTCAGTCTGTCAGTCTGTCAGTCTGTCAGTCTGTCAGTCTGTCAGTCTGTCAGTCTGTCAGTCTGTCAGTCTGTCAGTCTGTCAGTCTGTCAGTCTGTCAGTCTGTCAGTCTGTCAGTCTGTCAGTCTGTCAGTCTGTCAGTCTGTCAGTCTGTCAGTCTGTCAGTCTGTCAGTCTGTCAGTCTGTCAGTCTGTCAGTCTGTCAGTCTGTCAGTCTGTCAGTCTGTCAGTCTGTCAGTCTGTCAGTCTGTCAGTCTGTCAGTCTGTCAGTCTGTCAGTCTGTCAGTCTGTCAGTCTGTCAGTCTGTCAGTCTGTCAGTCTGTCAGTCTGTCAGTCTGTCAGTCTGTCAGTCTGTCAGTCTGTCAGTCTGTCAGTCTGTCAGTCTGTCAGTCTGTCAGTCTGTCAGTCTGTCAGTCTGTCAGTCTGTCAGTCTGTCAGTCTGTCAGTCTGTCAGTCTGTCAGTCTGTCAGTCTGTCAGTCTGTCAGTCTGTCAGTCTGTCAGTCTGTCAGTCTGTCAGTCTGTCAGTCTGTCAGTCTGTCAGTCTGTCAGTCTGTCAGTCTGTCAGTCTGTCAGTCTGTCAGTCTGTCAGTCTGTCAGTCTGTCAGTCTGTCAGTCTGTCAGTCTGTCAGTCTGTCAGTCTGTCAGTCTGTCAGTCTGTCAGTCTGTCAGTCTGTCAGTCTGTCAGTCTGTCAGTCTGTCAGTCTGTCAGTCTGTCAGTCTGTCAGTCTGTCAGTCTGTCAGTCTGTCAGTCTGTCAGTCTGTCAGTCTGTCAGTCTGTCAGTCTGTCAGTCTGTCAGTCTGTCAGTCTGTCAGTCTGTCAGTCTGTCAGTCTGTCAGTCTGTCAGTCTGTCAGTCTGTCAGTCTGTCAGTCTGTCAGTCTGTCAGTCTGTCAGTCTGTCAGTCTGTCAGTCTGTCAGTCTGTCAGTCTGTCAGTCTGTCAGTCTGTCAGTCTGTCAGTCTGTCAGTCTGTCAGTCTGTCAGTCTGTCAGTCTGTCAGTCTGTCAGTCTGTCAGTCTGTCAGTCTGTCAGTCTGTCAGTCTGTCAGTCTGTCAGTCTGTCAGTCTGTCAGTCTGTCAGTCTGTCAGTCTGTCAGTCTGTCAGTCTGTCAGTCTGTCAGTCTGTCAGTCTGTCAGTCTGTCAGTCTGTCAGTCTGTCAGTCTGTCAGTCTGTCAGTCTGTCAGTCTGTCAGTCTGTCAGTCTGTCAGTCTGTCAGTCTGTCAGTCTGTCAGTCTGTCAGTCTGTCAGTCTGTCAGTCTGTCAGTCTGTCAGTCTGTCAGTCTGTCAGTCTGTCAGTCTGTCAGTCTGTCAGTCTGTCAGTCTGTCAGTCTGTCAGTCTGTCAGTCTGTCAGTCTGTCAGTCTGTCAGTCTGTCAGTCTGTCAGTCTGTCAGTCTGTCAGTCTGTCAGTCTGTCAGTCTGTCAGTCTGTCAGTCTGTCAGTCTGTCAGTCTGTCAGTCTGTCAGTCTGTCAGTCTGTCAGTCTGTCAGTCTGTCAGTCTGTCAGTCTGTCAGTCTGTCAGTCTGTCAGTCTGTCAGTCTGTCAGTCTGTCAGTCTGTCAGTCTGTCAGTCTGTCAGTCTGTCAGTCTGTCAGTCTGTCAGTCTGTCAGTCTGTCAGTCTGTCAGTCTGTCAGTCTGTCAGTCTGTCAGTCTGTCAGTCTGTCAGTCTGTCAGTCTGTCAGTCTGTCAGTCTGTCAGTCTGTCAGTCTGTCAGTCTGTCAGTCTGTCAGTCTGTCAGTCTGTCAGTCTGTCAGTCTGTCAGTCTGTCAGTCTGTCAGTCTGTCAGTCTGTCAGTCTGTCAGTCTGTCAGTCTGTCAGTCTGTCAGTCTGTCAGTCTGTCAGTCTGTCAGTCTGTCAGTCTGTCAGTCTGTCAGTCTGTCAGTCTGTCAGTCTGTCAGTCTGTCAGTCTGTCAGTCTGTCAGTCTGTCAGTCTGTCAGTCTGTCAGTCTGTCAGTCTGTCAGTCTGTCAGTCTGTCAGTCTGTCAGTCTGTCAGTCTGTCAGTCTGTCAGTCTGTCAGTCTGTCAGTCTGTCAGTCTGTCAGTCTGTCAGTCTGTCAGTCTGTCAGTCTGTCAGTCTGTCAGTCTGTCAGTCTGTCAGTCTGTCAGTCTGTCAGTCTGTCAGTCTGTCAGTCTGTCAGTCTGTCAGTCTGTCAGTCTGTCAGTCTGTCAGTCTGTCAGTCTGTCAGTCTGTCAGTCTGTCAGTCTGTCAGTCTGTCAGTCTGTCAGTCTGTCAGTCTGTCAGTCTGTCAGTCTGTCAGTCTGTCAGTCTGTCAGTCTGTCAGTCTGTCAGTCTGTCAGTCTGTCAGTCTGTCAGTCTGTCAGTCTGTCAGTCTGTCAGTCTGTCAGTCTGTCAGTCTGTCAGTCTGTCAGTCTGTCAGTCTGTCAGTCTGTCAGTCTGTCAGTCTGTCAGTCTGTCAGTCTGTCAGTCTGTCAGTCTGTCAGTCTGTCAGTCTGTCAGTCTGTCAGTCTGTCAGTCTGTCAGTCTGTCAGTCTGTCAGTCTGTCAGTCTGTCAGTCTGTCAGTCTGTCAGTCTGTCAGTCTGTCAGTCTGTCAGTCTGTCAGTCTGTCAGTCTGTCAGTCTGTCAGTCTGTCAGTCTGTCAGTCTGTCAGTCTGTCAGTCTGTCAGTCTGTCAGTCTGTCAGTCTGTCAGTCTGTCAGTCTGTCAGTCTGTCAGTCTGTCAGTCTGTCAGTCTGTCAGTCTGTCAGTCTGTCAGTCTGTCAGTCTGTCAGTCTGTCAGTCTGTCAGTCTGTCAGTCTGTCAGTCTGTCAGTCTGTCAGTCTGTCAGTCTGTCAGTCTGTCAGTCTGTCAGTCTGTCAGTCTGTCAGTCTGTCAGTCTGTCAGTCTGTCAGTCTGTCAGTCTGTCAGTCTGTCAGTCTGTCAGTCTGTCAGTCTGTCAGTCTGTCAGTCTGTCAGTCTGTCAGTCTGTCAGTCTGTCAGTCTGTCAGTCTGTCAGTCTGTCAGTCTGTCAGTCTGTCAGTCTGTCAGTCTGTCAGTCTGTCAGTCTGTCAGTCTGTCAGTCTGTCAGTCTGTCAGTCTGTCAGTCTGTCAGTCTGTCAGTCTGTCAGTCTGTCAGTCTGTCAGTCTGTCAGTCTGTCAGTCTGTCAGTCTGTCAGTCTGTCAGTCTGTCAGTCTGTCAGTCTGTCAGTCTGTCAGTCTGTCAGTCTGTCAGTCTGTCAGTCTGTCAGTCTGTCAGTCTGTCAGTCTGTCAGTCTGTCAGTCTGTCAGTCTGTCAGTCTGTCAGTCTGTCAGTCTGTCAGTCTGTCAGTCTGTCAGTCTGTCAGTCTGTCAGTCTGTCAGTCTGTCAGTCTGTCAGTCTGTCAGTCTGTCAGTCTGTCAGTCTGTCAGTCTGTCAGTCTGTCAGTCTGTCAGTCTGTCAGTCTGTCAGTCTGTCAGTCTGTCAGTCTGTCAGTCTGTCAGTCTGTCAGTCTGTCAGTCTGTCAGTCTGTCAGTCTGTCAGTCTGTCAGTCTGTCAGTCTGTCAGTCTGTCAGTCTGTCAGTCTGTCAGTCTGTCAGTCTGTCAGTCTGTCAGTCTGTCAGTCTGTCAGTCTGTCAGTCTGTCAGTCTGTCAGTCTGTCAGTCTGTCAGTCTGTCAGTCTGTCAGTCTGTCAGTCTGTCAGTCTGTCAGTCTGTCAGTCTGTCAGTCTGTCAGTCTGTCAGTCTGTCAGTCTGTCAGTCTGTCAGTCTGTCAGTCTGTCAGTCTGTCAGTCTGTCAGTCTGTCAGTCTGTCAGTCTGTCAGTCTGTCAGTCTGTCAGTCTGTCAGTCTGTCAGTCTGTCAGTCTGTCAGTCTGTCAGTCTGTCAGTCTGTCAGTCTGTCAGTCTGTCAGTCTGTCAGTCTGTCAGTCTGTCAGTCTGTCAGTCTGTCAGTCTGTCAGTCTGTCAGTCTGTCAGTCTGTCAGTCTGTCAGTCTGTCAGTCTGTCAGTCTGTCAGTCTGTCAGTCTGTCAGTCTGTCAGTCTGTCAGTCTGTCAGTCTGTCAGTCTGTCAGTCTGTCAGTCTGTCAGTCTGTCAGTCTGTCAGTCTGTCAGTCTGTCAGTCTGTCAGTCTGTCAGTCTGTCAGTCTGTCAGTCTGTCAGTCTGTCAGTCTGTCAGTCTGTCAGTCTGTCAGTCTGTCAGTCTGTCAGTCTGTCAGTCTGTCAGTCTGTCAGTCTGTCAGTCTGTCAGTCTGTCAGTCTGTCAGTCTGTCAGTCTGTCAGTCTGTCAGTCTGTCAGTCTGTCAGTCTGTCAGTCTGTCAGTCTGTCAGTCTGTCAGTCTGTCAGTCTGTCAGTCTGTCAGTCTGTCAGTCTGTCAGTCTGTCAGTCTGTCAGTCTGTCAGTCTGTCAGTCTGTCAGTCTGTCAGTCTGTCAGTCTGTCAGTCTGTCAGTCTGTCAGTCTGTCAGTCTGTCAGTCTGTCAGTCTGTCAGTCTGTCAGTCTGTCAGTCTGTCAGTCTGTCAGTCTGTCAGTCTGTCAGTCTGTCAGTCTGTCAGTCTGTCAGTCTGTCAGTCTGTCAGTCTGTCAGTCTGTCAGTCTGTCAGTCTGTCAGTCTGTCAGTCTGTCAGTCTGTCAGTCTGTCAGTCTGTCAGTCTGTCAGTCTGTCAGTCTGTCAGTCTGTCAGTCTGTCAGTCTGTCAGTCTGTCAGTCTGTCAGTCTGTCAGTCTGTCAGTCTGTCAGTCTGTCAGTCTGTCAGTCTGTCAGTCTGTCAGTCTGTCAGTCTGTCAGTCTGTCAGTCTGTCAGTCTGTCAGTCTGTCAGTCTGTCAGTCTGTCAGTCTGTCAGTCTGTCAGTCTGTCAGTCTGTCAGTCTGTCAGTCTGTCAGTCTGTCAGTCTGTCAGTCTGTCAGTCTGTCAGTCTGTCAGTCTGTCAGTCTGTCAGTCTGTCAGTCTGTCAGTCTGTCAGTCTGTCAGTCTGTCAGTCTGTCAGTCTGTCAGTCTGTCAGTCTGTCAGTCTGTCAGTCTGTCAGTCTGTCAGTCTGTCAGTCTGTCAGTCTGTCAGTCTGTCAGTCTGTCAGTCTGTCAGTCTGTCAGTCTGTCAGTCTGTCAGTCTGTCAGTCTGTCAGTCTGTCAGTCTGTCAGTCTGTCAGTCTGTCAGTCTGTCAGTCTGTCAGTCTGTCAGTCTGTCAGTCTGTCAGTCTGTCAGTCTGTCAGTCTGTCAGTCTGTCAGTCTGTCAGTCTGTCAGTCTGTCAGTCTGTCAGTCTGTCAGTCTGTCAGTCTGTCAGTCTGTCAGTCTGTCAGTCTGTCAGTCTGTCAGTCTGTCAGTCTGTCAGTCTGTCAGTCTGTCAGTCTGTCAGTCTGTCAGTCTGTCAGTCTGTCAGTCTGTCAGTCTGTCAGTCTGTCAGTCTGTCAGTCTGTCAGTCTGTCAGTCTGTCAGTCTGTCAGTCTGTCAGTCTGTCAGTCTGTCAGTCTGTCAGTCTGTCAGTCTGTCAGTCTGTCAGTCTGTCAGTCTGTCAGTCTGTCAGTCTGTCAGTCTGTCAGTCTGTCAGTCTGTCAGTCTGTCAGTCTGTCAGTCTGTCAGTCTGTCAGTCTGTCAGTCTGTCAGTCTGTCAGTCTGTCAGTCTGTCAGTCTGTCAGTCTGTCAGTCTGTCAGTCTGTCAGTCTGTCAGTCTGTCAGTCTGTCAGTCTGTCAGTCTGTCAGTCTGTCAGTCTGTCAGTCTGTCAGTCTGTCAGTCTGTCAGTCTGTCAGTCTGTCAGTCTGTCAGTCTGTCAGTCTGTCAGTCTGTCAGTCTGTCAGTCTGTCAGTCTGTCAGTCTGTCAGTCTGTCAGTCTGTCAGTCTGTCAGTCTGTCAGTCTGTCAGTCTGTCAGTCTGTCAGTCTGTCAGTCTGTCAGTCTGTCAGTCTGTCAGTCTGTCAGTCTGTCAGTCTGTCAGTCTGTCAGTCTGTCAGTCTGTCAGTCTGTCAGTCTGTCAGTCTGTCAGTCTGTCAGTCTGTCAGTCTGTCAGTCTGTCAGTCTGTCAGTCTGTCAGTCTGTCAGTCTGTCAGTCTGTCAGTCTGTCAGTCTGTCAGTCTGTCAGTCTGTCAGTCTGTCAGTCTGTCAGTCTGTCAGTCTGTCAGTCTGTCAGTCTGTCAGTCTGTCAGTCTGTCAGTCTGTCAGTCTGTCAGTCTGTCAGTCTGTCAGTCTGTCAGTCTGTCAGTCTGTCAGTCTGTCAGTCTGTCAGTCTGTCAGTCTGTCAGTCTGTCAGTCTGTCAGTCTGTCAGTCTGTCAGTCTGTCAGTCTGTCAGTCTGTCAGTCTGTCAGTCTGTCAGTCTGTCAGTCTGTCAGTCTGTCAGTCTGTCAGTCTGTCAGTCTGTCAGTCTGTCAGTCTGTCAGTCTGTCAGTCTGTCAGTCTGTCAGTCTGTCAGTCTGTCAGTCTGTCAGTCTGTCAGTCTGTCAGTCTGTCAGTCTGTCAGTCTGTCAGTCTGTCAGTCTGTCAGTCTGTCAGTCTGTCAGTCTGTCAGTCTGTCAGTCTGTCAGTCTGTCAGTCTGTCAGTCTGTCAGTCTGTCAGTCTGTCAGTCTGTCAGTCTGTCAGTCTGTCAGTCTGTCAGTCTGTCAGTCTGTCAGTCTGTCAGTCTGTCAGTCTGTCAGTCTGTCAGTCTGTCAGTCTGTCAGTCTGTCAGTCTGTCAGTCTGTCAGTCTGTCAGTCTGTCAGTCTGTCAGTCTGTCAGTCTGTCAGTCTGTCAGTCTGTCAGTCTGTCAGTCTGTCAGTCTGTCAGTCTGTCAGTCTGTCAGTCTGTCAGTCTGTCAGTCTGTCAGTCTGTCAGTCTGTCAGTCTGTCAGTCTGTCAGTCTGTCAGTCTGTCAGTCTGTCAGTCTGTCAGTCTGTCAGTCTGTCAGTCTGTCAGTCTGTCAGTCTGTCAGTCTGTCAGTCTGTCAGTCTGTCAGTCTGTCAGTCTGTCAGTCTGTCAGTCTGTCAGTCTGTCAGTCTGTCAGTCTGTCAGTCTGTCAGTCTGTCAGTCTGTCAGTCTGTCAGTCTGTCAGTCTGTCAGTCTGTCAGTCTGTCAGTCTGTCAGTCTGTCAGTCTGTCAGTCTGTCAGTCTGTCAGTCTGTCAGTCTGTCAGTCTGTCAGTCTGTCAGTCTGTCAGTCTGTCAGTCTGTCAGTCTGTCAGTCTGTCAGTCTGTCAGTCTGTCAGTCTGTCAGTCTGTCAGTCTGTCAGTCTGTCAGTCTGTCAGTCTGTCAGTCTGTCAGTCTGTCAGTCTGTCAGTCTGTCAGTCTGTCAGTCTGTCAGTCTGTCAGTCTGTCAGTCTGTCAGTCTGTCAGTCTGTCAGTCTGTCAGTCTGTCAGTCTGTCAGTCTGTCAGTCTGTCAGTCTGTCAGTCTGTCAGTCTGTCAGTCTGTCAGTCTGTCAGTCTGTCAGTCTGTCAGTCTGTCAGTCTGTCAGTCTGTCAGTCTGTCAGTCTGTCAGTCTGTCAGTCTGTCAGTCTGTCAGTCTGTCAGTCTGTCAGTCTGTCAGTCTGTCAGTCTGTCAGTCTGTCAGTCTGTCAGTCTGTCAGTCTGTCAGTCTGTCAGTCTGTCAGTCTGTCAGTCTGTCAGTCTGTCAGTCTGTCAGTCTGTCAGTCTGTCAGTCTGTCAGTCTGTCAGTCTGTGACGTTCATTATGGTTTTACCCAAAATGTCCAGGAAATCCCGCCAGTGTCACCGCATACCGCGTGTGCCAGCTTACGCTCAGGGAAAATGGGGGGGTTCTGGTGACATAGATTTTCTGGAGACCACAAAAAAATTTATATTGCGGGACCCGATATGCCTATCACTGCCGAATAATGCCTTTCTTTTCTGGTATCCCTCGGAACTCCGATGTTTTGAGTCCTCTTTTATCCTCCCGATTTTATGCGTTGTTACTACTCCAGCAATTACCCCTTTTATATTATTTTAACCTTATTTTGTAATCATCGTCCTTTAACTGTCTTCCCCTTCAATAAAACTATTAAGAAGACATTTTAATTAAGAAAACTAGGCGATCTCGTAACCATTCCAATGTTTGGAGAAAAAAAAAGAAAGGAGAAAAGAAAACGTTACGTATGATGCTGAAAATAAAAATTTTGCGAATTTCGCCCGCTCAATAAAAGATTCGATCTTGTTTTTTTGTAATTCTTTTATGTGTCTTGCACTTTTATTCAATTATTCATAAGCCCTATCTAAACCTGATTACTTAAATTCTTTTCTTTTTACAATGTTAATTCTAGTTTCCTAACCTTACACAAATTCAAAATTATCAAAAAAAAAACTAATGGGTACTTATCAGCGTGCCAACTTCGTCTCCTTAAAACATAGTCTGCTTCCTGTTGAGCGATCTGCGACCACAATCCAGATTCCAGGCGCGTTTTGCTGGCGCGTTCTGTTGCTGCGTTTCTGCTGGCGCGTTCTGCTGGCGCGTTTCTGCTCTCCTCGCCTCGTGATGACTTCTTGTTTAGGATTTCTTTCCAAGCACTTCCTTTTTTTTTGTAACAATTTTGCTTTTGAAGCTTAACTGCTTCTTGACTATCGTTTATTAGGTTCGAATTTCACAAGGACCTCTTATTTTAACTCGAAATTTAGCACGTTTTCTTGTTCCTTTTTATATATGTTTGTTTATTATTAAATATAATTCTCATTTAAATCTGTTTATACACATATATGATTGATAATTAATTCCCTTTTTTTTAATGTTTTATAGAAAAATAATAATGAATAAAAAGGAAAGCAAAATAACTGTATCACTATGGGAGCTAATCTCGATTCACAAATAGTTTATATTACTACTTTTTTATATTATTGTTAATATTATTGTCTACATATGTGTAATAAACCACTTATTTACTTTATTATTTAAGAAAAATTCTCTTTTTTTTTTTTATCGAAACTTTTACGTCGACTGTACGAAATTCAACTCCAATTCTTTCTAACGACTCTTCAAGACTACTCGCTTTTTTTTTTTTTTGGATCGTTCTAGATTTCTTCCCCTCTCCTTCCCTTTTGACATTATCCACCGAATGTTTTTTTTTGTATTTGTTCTATACGATAGAATTTTGAGTTCTATACGATAGAATACAAATTTTGTTGCTAAGCTGAAATATTTATAACTGCCGTATGGTATTTTATTTTCGCTTTGTCCATAGTTTAGAAATAGGGGTAGAGAGCCCTTTAAATACTCTTATTATATATTTTTTTTTTGCTTGCGGATGACCGAAGACTTTCGCAACTTAACTTATTATTTAAGAAAAAAAAGAAAATTTAAATATATTTAAAATGCGCACGTTTCACCACATCTCCAGAGTCTACAACCGTCTCGGGTAGCGATGGAGATGGAAAATAGCGACTTTAGGAAAAAACTCGACCCACTGACCCTGAACTCGAATATCATCTTTTCTGATAATTTAAGCTTTTATCATTTATTAATTTATTTTTTTTTAAATTTTATTCTTTATTTTATTTTTTTTTTTAATCTAATTTTTTTTTGTGTGTTTGAACCTTTAACATTTGAGGTCCTTTGCATGGTATACCCCCATCAACTTGCCGTTAAGATCTTCAATTTCATAGCAACTGTTACCCTTTCTTGAGCGAACGCGGCTTTTTAGAAATTTCTTTGCTAGCTTTGCATTATAGAATTTGGAAGCATCGCTCTGGGTAAAATTTCTGCGATACACTATTTGCCCTGCCTGAAATTCTACTGGCCTACTTCGTAAATTATAAGTTTTTGCATGACGTTCCTGAGCCTTTCGTAAGTGATGCATCACTTCCGTTTGACGAATTTGATGTTGATCGTTCAGTGATAAGGACCGAAGTTCGCCGGTATCTAGTTTATCCAATTCGCGGAGTAATTTATACTCGGACCCATGTGAGACGAAATGTCTACCGAACAGTAAATAGTATGGCGTGTGCTTGGTTGATTCGTGGCTCAAGTTTCGTAGTGCCGACCCGATTTCACTTAAATTATTGTCCCAATTGCGTTGATCTGTTTTTATGTACGCTCGTATCGCGGATATTAAGGTACGATTCACCCTCTCAGTGGCATTAACTTGAGGTGAATAAATCGCCGTGAGTGTGTGAGCAACCCCATATTTTTTTAGGAATGCTAGAAATTCTTTCGACGTGAATTGTGGGCCATTGTCGGAAAGGATATTTTCGGGGACCCCAAATAAATCGAAGACGCTATTAGTCAGAAAATCTATTATGTTTGCCGTGGTAGCCTTACGGAGCGGTTTGAGGAGGGAAAATTTTGAAAAATTATCCAAAACAACTAAGATGTAAGAGTGCCCCTTTTTCGATCGCGGTAGTGGTCCGACAAGGTCGACATATATTCTTTGCCATGGCCTGCACGCGATAGTAATTGCCCCCATGGGAGGTCTTAAAATTTGGTTAGTGGCTTTACATTCTTTACATACTTGGCATGTAGATATATATTCCTTTACGTCAGCCGCCAAGCGCGGCCAATAGTATTTTCGCCGAAGTTTTTCGATAGCCTTGTGCATACCGCAATGGCCTGACGAAGGTAAATCATGACATTGTTTTATTAGGGTATTACGGAGTTCTACCGGTACGTATAGCTTCCATGGGTTTTCTGTGCAAGAGTCGTCGGGGATAGTTCGCTTATATATCCTTTGCTCCATTATCTTAAAATCTGGTAATTTTTCTGCGTGCTGACAGATCTTTTCCATCACTCGTTTATACGTTTCTTCCTCAAAAGCTTCATCGTGCAAATTTATTTCATTCGTGATATCCCAATCGAGCTCGTCTCCAAACATCCTCGAAAGAGCATCGGGCACGACGTTTTGAGACCCTTTTCTGTGCTCGATTTCAAAATCATGACCTTGGAGCTTGAGGCTCCATCGAGCCAATCGCCCGCTTAACTCCCGTTGCGACATTAGCCACTTTAGACTCGCGTGGTCTGTTATGATTTTAAATTTCGACCCTTCTATGTAAGCCCGAAATTTCTTCACAGCAAGAATAGCGGCTAAACACTCGAGCTCTGTCGCGCTGTAATTTTTTTTGGGCGGAGTTAAGCTTCTGCGACATATACTCGATGGGGTTTTCGGCTCCCAAGTCCGACTTCTGGAATAAGACTGCTCCCACTCCTGTGGAACTAGCGTCGCATTGAATACAAAAGCTTTTCGTAAAATCGGGAAATGCGAGAATGGGTGCGCTCGTGAGGCATTCTTTAATTTTTGTGAACGCCTCTTCAGCTTTCGCATTCCATTTTTCCTTCGCTTCCTTCGACAATAAATTTGTGATAGGGGTAACTAGCGTTGCATAGTCCTGAATAAATCGTCTATACCACCCAGCCATGCCTAGGAAGCGACGGATTTGGCGCATATTTGAAGGAGATGGAAAATCACGAATCG
Organism: Chrysopilus asiliformis; assembly: GCA_964034945.1. Classification (NCBI taxonomy): domain Eukaryota; kingdom Metazoa; phylum Arthropoda; class Insecta; order Diptera; family Rhagionidae; genus Chrysopilus; species Chrysopilus asiliformis. The sequence continues at coordinate 64,697,217 of OZ035961.1, read as the reverse complement.
CCTTTACTTTATCCGGATCTGTCCGTATGCCTCCCTCGCCGATAATATATCCTAGGTATTTGACGCTTTTGACACAAAATTGGCTCTTTTCAACGTTTATAGTTAGTCCAGATCTTTTCAAACAGTTTGCGACCTGTGAGAGTAATTTCAAATGAGAGTCCAGACCGTCGGACAATACCAATAAATCGTCTAAGTATACAAAGACCTGATTGTGTAGTTCGTATGGTATTACCTTTTCCATTAACTCACACATCCTTTGCGAACCGTTCGAAATGCCAAAAGGCATGACTTTAAATTGATAAAGACCTCTGTTTGGCACTACAAACGCGGTTATTTCCTTGGAGCTTTCATCCAAGGGGATTTGCCAATACGCATCTTTAAGGTCGATACGACTTATGAATGTGGAGTTTGGTATACGACTTAAGATGCCATTGATATGTGGCAGAGGGTAAGCGTATTTTTTTGTTACTAAATTAACTTTTCTGAAATCTAGGCAAAACCTCGGCTTTCCATTAGCTTTTCGTACCACTACTACTGGAGATGCCCATGGACTGTCGGATCTCTCTATTACGTTCATCCCGATCATACGCTCTAGCTCTTCGTCTATTACACGTTGCATTGCAGGGGACACCGGATAATATCTTTGTTTTATCGGCTTGCAATCGCCAACATCTATGGAATGTGTGAGTATATTCGTTCGTCCAAGTCCTTGTTTGGCAAAAGATGGGAATTCATCAATGACTTCCTCTAAGCGGATTTTTTCAGTGGGTTCTAACGTATGGATATTGGGGTCTTCTTCATTTGTTAGGGATATTTCGTCCACCATAATTGGGGCTATATTGAAGACCTTCCAAAAATCTATACCCAAAAAGAGTTCTCTACTGAGACTTGGAACAATATATATGATCATATTTTTGGTTTTCCCATTGTAAGAGATATCGGTTGTGATATAGCCTATGATGGTTTGCTTTGACCCATCGGCCGTGTGTAATTGTGAATTAATTTTCTTGTAGGGTATTTTAAGATTGGACAAGAATTCTAAACTCCCTTTGCCTAAGCATGTAATAGAGGCGCCGCTATCTAATAGTCCGACCATATTGCATCCTAAAAGATTAACTTTAGCAAACGGACGTATATCATTTTCTTTTGGAAGGCTGGCTTCGTTTAGAGCTTTATAAACAGTTTTTTTAGTGCGGAAATATCTTAAGGATCTGGCAAAACGATTTTTTTTATTAGTTTTAGTCGCAAGACTTTTATTTTGTAATATAGATGACGTATTATGTTCTTTATTGTGGGATTTTTGAAAAGCTTTTACTTTTCTTTTGTTTGGCGAGTAAAGTGAGTTTGGTTTGGGTTCGTCCTGGTAAGTATCGACTGTGATGTTTGTTGGGCATACGGGCCGGACGCTCCAGGACGCATCTGACCCGGGTTTCGGTTTCCCGAACGACATTTTTGGCAGTTTCGCTTTAGAACCCCTTCATCACCACACCCGTAGCAGAAAACGTGTAGCGGCGGTGATGGACAATCGAAAAAGATATGGCCGAAATCTTTGCAATTCCAACATATAATATACTCATTGTTTGTTTTCGAGTTGCTCATTTCCGCAACTTCGTATTCATCGTTATCCTGATTAAACGATTCCTGTTGATCGTTAATTTCATAGACGAAATTACGGGTAGGTGGGGTATCGGAATTTATTCTTAACTTTGCCCACAGTTTTTCTAACTTTTTGCACAAGTCCTGTAGTTGGTCAAGACTGTTTATGTTGTGCAAGGCTAATTGTGTTTGCAGATTTGGTCGCATATTGCCGCGAAGGATATCCACGAGTTCGGTATCGGACAGAGGATTTATCATTCTGATCGACAGGCTTTCGACTGCTAAACGGAAATCAGAGAAAGTTTCGCGAGGACCTTGTCTGCGACTTTCGATGATTTTTCTTAACTCACGGTCAGAAGTTTGGTCTCGAAATTCACGTAGCATTGCTGTTTTTAAGGACTCCCAATTTACCCCCGGGTTTTTACGCCTGTATAACCAATACCATTCCGCTGCCTTTCCGTCCACTACATAATGCATATTATTGACCAATGAACTTAAAGACACTCTATCGGCCGCAGCTAGGGTTTCCACGCGAAATAGGAAATCGTCGATGGAAAGTGAGCCACCTTGCCCAAATCTTATTTTCCAGTGTATAACTGGATTGGGACCACGAATATAGTTATTTGGAGTTACCTCGACGGGATTCGAAGCAGAAGAGATTTCAAATGCGTTGTTCGCTTGCACTGTTCTTGGAAAAGGAGTATCAGTTGCTGTATCTATTGTGGTGGATGTGAATGGTGGTCCACCTCTACTTTTTTCTCCGCGAAAATGACTTCTACCGCGATTGTAATTCCTTTGGAAATGTTTATACGGGTTTTCATACGCACTGTTATCAAGACTTTCCCCAATTGGGTTGGGTACGGAACGTAGTATGCTATTACTTTGATTTTGGTTTTTATACACACTAGTTTTCGGAATAGCTCCCTCATGTTTGCGATTATCGATTGCCGTGTTTGTTTTGATTTGTTGTGGGGGTGGTGGCGCTGGAAGAGGACCTGCGAGGAGATCAGTAGCTAACTCTGATCCTCCGGAAGCGACATTGGAACGAAAATCGGTGATTCTTTTGATTTGTTCGCTTGTATCTCTTAGCATTCGTTCAGTGGTTGCTTTAATCGAAGGTGCATAATTGGCAAGTCTTTTGAGTCTACCTTGCAAATGAAATAATCGCGTTTTCCCTCGAAATAGGATTTCCTCGTCAGTTTCACGTATACCCTGATCAACTATTTGAATTAACTGTTCTAGTTTCGATCCACATTCCCCAATTTCGGAATTTGCCGACCGAATGTGATGCACTTGCGTCGGTAAATCCCGTTTACCCTCTATTTCTTCTTGAAGGATCTGAGGTAGTCTTTCATAGTCCTCCGGATTAACTAAACCTCGAATGGCTCTTTCTACTCCTAATTCATCTTCTATCAATAATTTAATATCCATAATTCAGGTCTTTGTTTTGTATTAATAAAAGAATATTTCCGATTTAACGTAAAATGTAAATGAATATGAAAAGGGAACCCTTATCCAATGGACTAATCTTTCGTGTTTAAATGGAAAAAGCGAAAATAAACTATAAATTGTAAACGATTTCAGCGAACTTAACTTCTATTTAATTTTATATATATATAAGTATTGATGCAATTTCATAATAATTCGGGGAAAACAGCTGAAGACGACAATTACAAAATGACTGTTTGTTTACTTGTTTTCACAGAAAAAAAAGCATTTTCGGCACTTTTGTTCAAAAGATTTTGCTATCGTCAAATAGTCACGTCTTTCGTCTGTACTTTGTTGGATAATGATAACTAATTTTCAGACTTTAAACCAGACAACTGGTTCTAGTTCGATGATATTAGTTAAATGTGTTTCTTTGCTTTTGCTTCAACTGAGTTTATCACGAAGAACCGCTCTTCGTTAAATCGATCAATTGTCCACAAGGCAAGTTTTTTTTTTTTTTTTTTTATATAGGATTCCGAAGTAGACTACTACTCCCGACTCACTTATTGTTTCAGTAATTTATTATCGTTATTTTTGGCTTACTGTGAGCTCTAGTTTGAATATATATTTTTTTTCAGCTAGGATCAACGGCGCTCCTTTACTACTGCAAAATGTAATCCAAAATTTCAATGTAATATCGTCGTTGTGTACGTTTCAGTGCTTTATCTAATGAATTTCATCTGGCTATGAAGCTGAATGTCTTGCTTCGGGCCCCACGTTGGGCGCCATTTTTGTGACGTTCATTATGGTTTTACCCAAAATGTCCAGGAAATCCCGCCAGTGTCACCGCATACCGCGTGTGCCAGCTTACGCTCAGGGAAAATGGGGGGGTTCTGGTGACATAGATTTTCTGGAGACCACAAAAAAATTTATATTGCGGGACCCGATATGCCTATCACTGCCGAATAATGCCTTTCTTTTCTGGTATCCCTCGGAACTCCGATGTTTTGAGTCCTCTTTTATCCTCCCGATTTTATGCGTTGTTACTACTCCAGCAATTACCCCTTTTATATTATTTTAACCTTATTTTGTAATCATCGTCCTTTAACTGTCTTCCCCTTCAATAAAACTATTAAGAAGACATTTTAATTAAGAAAACTAGGCGATCTCGTAACCATTCCAATGTTTGGAGAAAAAAAAAGAAAGGAGAAAAGAAAACGTTACGTATGATGCTGAAAATAAAAATTTTGCGAATTTCGCCCGCTCAATAAAAGATTCGATCTTGTTTTTTTGTAATTCTTTTATGTGTCTTGCACTTTTATTCAATTATTCATAAGCCCTATCTAAACCTGATTACTTAAATTCTTTTCTTTTTACAATGTTAATTCTAGTTTCCTAACCTTACACAAATTCAAAATTATCAAAAAAAAACTAATGGGTACTTATCAGCGTGCCAACTTCGTCTCCTTAAAACATAGTCTGCTTCCTGTTGAGCGATCTGCGACCACAATCCAGATTCCAGGCGCGTTTTGCTGGCGCGTTCTGTTGCTGCGTTTCTGCTGGCGCGTTCTGCTGGCGCGTTTCTGCTCTCCTCGCCTCGTGATGACTTCTTGTTTAGGATTTCTTTCCAAGCACTTCCTTTTTTTTTGTAACAATTTTGCTTTTGAAGCTTAACTGCTTCTTGACTATCGTTTATTAGGTTCGAATTTCACAAGGACCTCTTATTTTAACTCGAAATTTAGCACGTTTTCTTGTTCCTTTTTATATATGTTTGTTTATTATTAAATATAATTCTCATTTAAATCTGTTTATACACATATATGATTGATAATTAATTCCCTTTTTTTTAATGTTTTATAGAAAAATAATAATGAATAAAAAGGAAAGCAAAATAACTGTATCACTATGGGAGCTAATCTCGATTCACAAATAGTTTATATTACTACTTTTTTATATTATTGTTAATATTATTGTCTACATATGTGTAATAAACCACTTATTTACTTTATTATTTAAGAAAAATTCTCTTTTTTTTTTTTATCGAAACTTTTACGTCGACTGTACGAAATTCAACTCCAATTCTTTCTAACGACTCTTCAAGACTACTCGCTTTTTTTTTTTTTTGGATCGTTCTAGATTTCTTCCCCTCTCCTTCCCTTTTGACATTATCCACCGAATGTTTTTTTTTGTATTTGTTCTATACGATAGAATTTTGAGTTCTATACGATAGAATACAAATTTTGTTGCTAAGCTGAAATATTTATAACTGCCGTATGGTATTTTATTTTCGCTTTGTCCATAGTTTAGAAATAGGGGTAGAGAGCCCTTTAAATAATCTTATTATATATTTTTTTTTTGCTTGCGGATGACCGAAGACTTTCGCAACTTAACTTATTATTTAAGAAAAAAAAGAAAATTTAAATATATTTAAAATGCGCACGTTTCAAGTCTGTCAGTCTGTCAGTCTGTCAGTCTGTCAGTCTGTCAGTCTGTCAGTCTGTCAGTCTGTCAGTCTGTCAGTCTGTCAGTCTGTCAGTCTGTCAGTCTGTCAGTCTGTCAGTCTGTCAGTCTGTCAGTCTGTCAGTCTGTCAGTCTGTCAGTCTGTCAGTCTGTCAGTCTGTCAGTCTGTCAGTCTGTCAGTCTGTCAGTCTGTCAGTCTGTCAGTCTGTCAGTCTGTCAGTCTGTCAGTCTGTCAGTCTGTCAGTCTGTCAGTCTGTCAGTCTGTCAGTCTGTCAGTCTGTCAGTCTGTCAGTCTGTCAGTCTGTCAGTCTGTCAGTCTGTCAGTCTGTCAGTCTGTCAGTCTGTCAGTCTGTCAGTCTGTCAGTCTGTCAGTCTGTCAGTCTGTCAGTCTGTCAGTCTGTCAGTCTGTCAGTCTGTCAGTCTGTCAGTCTGTCAGTCTGTCAGTCTGTCAGTCTGTCAGTCTGTCAGTCTGTCAGTCTGTCAGTCTGTCAGTCTGTCAGTCTGTCAGTCTGTCAGTCTGTCAGTCTGTCAGTCTGTCAGTCTGTCAGTCTGTCAGTCTGTCAGTCTGTCAGTCTGTCAGTCTGTCAGTCTGTCAGTCTGTCAGTCTGTCAGTCTGTCAGTCTGTCAGTCTGTCAGTCTGTCAGTCTTCTGTCAGTCTGTCAGTCTGTCAGTCTGTCAGTCTGTCAGTCTGTCAGTCTGTCAGTCTGTCAGTCTTTCAGTCTGTCAGTCTGTCAGTCTGTCAGTCTGTCAGTCTGTCAGTCTGTCAGTCTGTCAGTCTGTCAGTCTGTCAGTCTGTCAGTCTGTCAGTCTGTCAGTCTGTCAGTCTGTCAGTCTGTCAGTCTGTCAGTCTGTCAGTCTGTCAGTCTGTCAGTCTGTCAGTCTGTCAGTCTGTCAGTCTGTCAGTCTGTCAGTCTGTCAGTCTGTCAGTCTGTCAGTCTGTCAGTCTTCAGTCTGTCAGTCTGTCAGTCTGTCAGTCTGTCAGTCTGTCAGTCTGTCAGTCTGTCAGTCTGTCAGTCTGTCAGTCTGTCAGTCTGTCAGTCTGTCAGTCTGTCAGTCTGTCAGTCTGTCAGTCTGTCTGTCAGTCAGTCTGTCAGTCTGTCAGTCTGTCAGTCTGTCAGTCGTCAGGTCTGTCAGTCTGTCAGTCTGTCTCAGTCTGTCAGTCTGTTCAGTCTGTCAGTCTGTCAGTCTGTCAGTCTGTCAGTCTGTCAGTCTTGTCAGTCTGTCAGTCTGTCAGTCTGTCAGTCTGTCAGTCTGTCCAGTCTGTCAGTCTGTCAGTCTGTCAGTCTGTTCAGTCTGTCAGTCTGTCAGTCTGTCTGTCAGTCTGTCTCAGTCTGTCAGTCTGTCAGTCTGTCAGTCTGTCAGTCGTCAGTCTGTCAGATCTGTCAGTCTGTCAGTCTGTCAGTCTGGTCAGTCAGTCTGTCAGTCTGTCAGTCTGTCAGTCTGTCAGTCTGTCAGTCTGTCAGTCTGTCAGTCTGTCAGTCTGTCAGTCTGTCAGTCTGTCAGTCTGTCGAGTCAGACTGTCAGTGTCCTGTCAGTCTGTCCAGTCAGTCAGTCTGTCAGTCTGTCAGTCTGTCAGTCTGTCAGTCTGTCAGTCTGTCAGTCTGTCAGTCTGTCAGTCTGTCAGTCTGTCAGTCTGTCAGTCTGTCAGTCTGTCAGTCTGTCAGTCTGTCAGTCTGTCAGTCTGTCAGTCTGTCAGTCTGTCAGTCTGTCAGTCTGTCATCTGTCAGATCTGTCAGTCTGTCAGTCTGTCAGTCTGCAGTCTGTCAGTCTGTCAGTCTGTCAGTCTGTCAGTCTGGTCAGTCTGTCAGTCTGCGTCGTCAGTCTGTCAGTCTGTCAGTCTGTCAGTCTGTCAGTCTGTCAGTCTGTCAGTCTGTCAGTCTGTCAGTCTGTCAGTCTCAGTCTGTCAGTCTGTCAGTCTGTCAGTCTGTCAGTCTGTCAGTCTGTCAGTCTGTCAGTCTGTCAGTCTGTCAGTCTGTCAGTCTGTCAGTCAGTCAGTCTGTCAGTCTGTCAGTCTGTCAGTCTGTCAGTCAGTCTGTCAGTCTGGTCAGTCTGTCAGTCTGTCAGTCTGTCAGTTCAGTCTGGGTCAGTCTGTCAGTCTGTCAGTCTGTCTAGTCTGTCAGTCTGTCAGTCTGTCAGTCTGTCAGTCTGTCAGTCTGCAGTCTGTCAGTCTGTCAGTCTGTCAGTCTGTCAGTCTGTCAGTCTGTCAGTCTGTCAGTCTGTCAGTCTGTCAGTCTGTCAGTCTGTCAGTCTGTCAGTCTGTCAGTCTGTCAGTCTGTCAGTCTGTCGCTGTCAGTCTGTCGTCTGTCAGTCTGTCAGTCTGTCAGTCTGTCCAGTCTGTCAGTCAGTCTCTGTCAGTCTGTCAGTCTGTCAGTCTGTCAGTCCTGTCAGTCTGTCAGTCTGTCAGTCTGTCAGTCTGTCAGTCTGTCAGTCTGTCAGTCTGTCAGTCTGTCAGTCTGTCAGTCTGTCAGTCTGTCAGTCTGTCAGTCTGTCAGTCTGTCAGTCTGTCAGTCTGTCAGTCTGTCAGTCTGTCAGTCTGTCAGTCTGGTCAGTCTGTCAGTCTGTCAGTCTGTCAGTCTGTCAGTCTGTCAGTCTGTCAGTCTGTCAGTCTGTCAGTCTGTCAGTCTGTCAGTCTGAGTCAGTCTGTCTGTCAGTCTGTCAGTCTGTCAGTCTGTCAGTCTGTCAGTCTGGCAGTCTGTCATCTGTCAGTCTGTCAGTCTGTCAGTCTGTCAGTCTGTCAGTCTGTCAGTCTGTCAGTCTGTCAGTCTGTCAGTCTGTCAGTCTGTCAGTCTGTCAGTCTGTCAGTCTGTCTGTCAGTCTGTCAGTCTGTCAGTCTGTCAGTCTGTCGAGTCTGTCAGTCTGTCAGTCTGTCAGTCTGTCAGTCTGTCAGTCTGTCAGTCTGTCATCTGTCAGTCTGTCAGTCTGTCAGTCGTCAGTCTGTCAGTCTGTCAGTCTGTCCTGTCAGTCTGTCAGTCTGTCAGTCTGTCAGTCTGTCAGTCCCTGTCAGTCTGTCAGTCTGTCAGTCTGTCATCTGTCAGTCTGTCAGTCTGTCAGTCTGTCAGTCTGTCAGTCTTGTCCAGTCTGTCAGTCTGTCAGTCTGTCAGTCTGTCAGTCAGTGTCAGTCTGTCCAGGCTGTCAGTCTGTCAGTCTGTCTGTCTTCAGTCTGTCAGTCTGTCTGTCAGTCTGTCATCTCAGTCTGTCAGTCTGTCAGTCTGTCAGTCTGTCAGTCTGTCAGTAGTCTGTCAGTCTGTCAGTCTGTCAGTCTGTCGTCAAGTCTGTCAGTCTGTCAGTCTGTCAGTCTGTCAGTCTGTCAGTCTGTCAGTCTGTCAGTCTGTCAGTCTGTCAGTCTGTCAGTCTGTCAGTCTGTCAGTCTGTCAGTCTGTCAGTCTGTCAGTCTGTCATCAGTCAGTCTGTCAGTCTGTCAGTCTGTCAGTCTGTCAGTCTGTCAAGTCTGTCAGTCTGTCAGTCTGTCAGTCTGTCAGTCTGTCAGTCTGTCAGTCTGTCAGTCTGTCTCAGTCTGTCAGTCTGTCAGTCTGTCAGTCTGTCAGTCTGTCAGTCTGTCAGTCTGTCAGTCTGTCAGTCTGTCATCAGTCAGTCTGTCATCTGTCAGTCTGTCAGTCAGTCTGTCAGTCTGTCAGTCTGTCAGTCTGTCAGTCTGTCAGTCTGTCAGTCTGTCAGTCTGTCAGTCTGTCAGTCTGTCAGTCTGTCAGTCTGTCAGTCTGTCAGTCTGTCAGTCGTCTGTCAGCAGTCTGTCAGTCTGTCAGTCTGTCAGGTCTGTCAGTCTGTCAGTCTGTCAGTCTGTCAGTCTGTCAGTCTGTCATCAGTCTGTCAGTCTGTCAGTCTGTCAGTCTGTCAGTCTGTCAGTCTGTCAGTCTGTCAGTCTGTCAGTCTGTCTCTGTCAGTCTGTCAGTCTGTCAGTCTGTCAGTCTGTCAGTCTGTCAGTCTGTCAGTCTGTCAGTCTGTCAGGCGTCAGTCAGTCTGTCAGTCTGTCAGTCTGTCAGTCTGTCAGTCTGTCTGTCTGTGCTGTCTGTCAGTCTGTCAGTCTGTCAGTCTGTCAGTCTGTCAGTCTGTCAGTCTGTCAGTCTGTCAGTCTGTCAGTCTGTCAGTCTGTCAGTCGTCAGTCTGTCAGTCTGTCAGTCTGTCAGTCTGTCAGTCTGTCAGTCTGTCAGTCTGTCAGTGTCATCTGTCAGTCTGTCAGTCTGTCAGTCTGTCAGTCAGTCAGTCTGTCAGTCTGTCAGTCTGTCAGTCTGTCAGTCTGTCAGTCTGTCAGTCTGTCAGTCTGTCAGTCTGTCAGTCTGTCAGTCTGTCAGTCTGTCAGTCTGTCAGTCTGTCAGTCTGTCAGTCGTGTCAGTCTGTCAGTCTGTCAGTCTGTCAGTCTGTCAGTCTGTCAGTCTGTCAGTCTGTCAGTTGTCAGTCTGTCAGTCTGTCAGTCGTCAGTCTGTCAGTCTGTCAGTCTTGTCAGTCTGTCAGTCTGTCAGTCTGTCAGTCTGTCAGTCTGTCAGTCTGTCAGTCTGTCAGTCTGTCATCTCAGTCTGTCAGTCTGTCAGTCTGTCAGTCTGTCAGTCTGTCAGTCTGTCAGTCTGTCAGTCTGTCAGTCTGGTCAGTCTGTCAGTCTGTCAGTCTGTCAGTCTGTCAGTCTGTCAGTCTGTCAGTCTGTCAGTCTGTCAGTCTGTCAGTCTGTCAGTCTGTCAGTCTGTCAGTCTGTCAGTCTGTCAGTCTGTCAGTCTGTCGTCTGTCAGTCTGTCAGTCTGTCAGTCTGTCAGTCTGTCAGTCTGTCAGTCTGTCAGTCTGTCAGTCTGTCAGTCTGTCAGTCTGTCAGTCTGTCAGTCTGTCAGTTCTGTCAGTCTGTCAGTCTGTCAGTCTGTCAGTCTGCTGCTCAGTCTGTCAGTCTGTCAGTCTGTCAGTCTGTCAGTCTGTCAGTCTGTCAGTCTGTCAGTCTGTCAGTCTGTCAGTCTGTCAGTCTGTCAGTCTGTCAGTCTGTCAGTCTGTCAGTCTGTCAGTCTGTCAGTCTGTCAGTCTGTCAGTCTGTCAGTCTGTCTGTCTGTCAGTCTGTCAGTCTGTCAGTCTGTCAGTCTGTCAGTCTGTCAGTCTGTCAGTCTGTCAGTCTGTCAGTCTGTCAGTCTGTCAGTCTGTCAGTCTGTCAGTCTGTCAGTCTGTCAGTCTGTCAGTCTGTCAGTCTGTCAGTCTGTCAGTCTGTCAGTCTGTCAGTCTGTGTCAGTCTGTCAGTCTGTCAGTCTGGTCAGTCTGTCAGTCTGTCAGTCTGTCAGTCTGTCAGTCTGTCAGTCTGTCAGTCTGTCAGTCTGTCAGCTGTCAGGTCTGTCAGTCTGTCAGTCTGTCAGTCTGTCAGTCTGTCAGTCTGTCAGTCTGTCAGTCTGTCAGTCTGTCAGTCTGTCAGTCTGTCAGTCTGTCAGTCTGTCAGTCTGTCAGTCTGTCAGTCTGTCAGCTGTCAGTCTGTCAGTCTGTCAGTCTGTCAGTCTGTCAGTCTGTCAGTCTTGTCAGTCTGTCAGTCTGTCAGTCTGTCAGTCTTCAGTCTGTCAGTCTGTCAGTCTGTCAGTCTGTCAGTCTGTCAGTCTGTCAGTCTGTCAGTCTGTCAGTCTGTCAGTCTGTCAGTCTGTCAAGTCTGTCAGTCTGTCAGTCTGTCAGTCTGTCAGTGTAGTCTGTCAGTCTGTCTGTCAGTCAGTTGTCAGTCTGTCAGTCGAGTCTGTCAGTCTGTCAGTCTGTCAGTCTGTCAGTCTGTCAGTCTGTCAGTTGTCAGTCTGTCAGTCTGTCAGTCTGTCAGTCTGTCAGTCTGTCAGTCTGTCAGTCACAGTCTGTCAGTCTGTCAGTCTGTCAGTCTGTCAGTCTGTCAGTCTGTCAGTCTGTCAGTCTGTCAGTCTGTTCTGTCTGTCAGTCTGTCAGTCTGTCAGTCTGTCAGTCTGTCAGTCTGTCAGTCTTGTCAGTCTGTCAGACTGTCAGTCTGTCAGTCTGTCAGTCTGTCAGTCTGTCAGTCTGTCAGTCTGTCAGTCTGTCAGTCTGTCAGTCTGTCAGTCTGTCAGTCTGTCAGTCTGTCAGTCTGTCAGTCTGTCAGTCTGTCAGTCTGTCAGTCTGTCAGTCTGTCAGTCTGTCAGTCTGTCAGTCTGTCAGTCTGTCAGTCAGTCTGTCAGTCTGTCAGTCTGTCAGTCTGTCAGTCTGTCAGTCTGTCAGTCTGTCAGTCTGTCAGTCTGTCAGTCTGTCAGTCTGTCAGTCTGTCTGTCAGTCTGTCAGTCTGTCAGTCTGTCAGTCTGTCAGTCTGTGTAGTCTGTCAGTCAGTGTCAGTCTTCAGTCTGCAGTCTGTCAGTCTGTCAGTCTGTCAGTCTGTCAGTCTGTCAGTCTGTCAGTCTGTCAGTCTGTCAGTCTGTCAGTCTGTCAGTCTGTCAGTCTGTCAGTCTGTCAGTCTGTCAGTCTGTCAGTCTCAGTCTGTCAGTCTGTCAGTCTGTCAGTCTGTCAGTCTGTCAGTCTGTCTGTCAGTCTGTCAGTCTGTCAGTCTGTCAGTCTGTCAGTCTGTCAGTCTGTCCAGTCTGTCAGTCTGTCAGTCTGTCAGTCTGTCAGTCTGTCAGTCTGTCAGTCTGTCAGTCTGTCAGTCTGTCAGTCTGTCAGTCTGTCAGTCTGTCAGTCTGTCAGTCTGTCAGTCTGTCAGTCTGTCAGTCTGTCAGTCTGTCAGTCTGTCAGTCTGTCAGTCTGTCAGTCTGTCAGTCAGTCGTCAGTCTGTCAGTCTGTCAGTCTGTCAGTCTGTCAGTCTGTCAGTCTGTCAGTCTGTCAGTCTGTCAGTCTGTCAGTCTGTCAGTCTGTCAGTCTGTCAGTCTGTCAGTCTGTCAGTCTGTCAGTCTGTCAGTCTGTCATCTGTCAGTCTGTCAGTCTGTCAGTCTGTCAGTCTGTCAGTCTGTCAGTCTGTCAGTCTGTCTGTCAGTCTGTCAGTCTGTCAGTCTGTCAGTCTGTCAGTCTGTCAGTCTGTCAGTCTGTCAGTCTGTCAGTCTGTCAGTCTGTCAGTCTGTCAGTCTGTCAGTCTGTCAGTCTGTCAGTCTGTCAGTCTGTCAGTCTGTCAGTCTGTCAGTCTGTCAGTCTGTCAGTCTGTCAGTCTGTCAGTCTGTCAGTCTGTCAGTCTGTCAGTCTGTCAGTCTGTCAGTCTGTCAGTCTGTCAGTCTGTCAGTCTGTCAGTCTGTCAGTCTGTCAGTCTGTCAGTCTGTCAGTCTGTCAGTCTGTCAGTCTGTCAGTCTGTCAGTCTGTCAGTCAGTCTGTCAGTCAGTCTGTCAGTCTGTCAGTCTGTCAGTCTGTCAGTCTGTCAGTCTGTCAGTCTGTCAGTCTGTCAGTCTGTCAGTCTGTCAGTCTGTCAGTCTGTCAGTCTGTCAGTCTGTCAGTCTGTCAGTCTGTCAGTCTGTCAGTCTGTCAGTCTGTCAGTCTGTCAGTCTGTCAGTCTGTCAGTCTGTCAGTCTGTCAGTCTGTCAGTCTGTCAGTCTGTCAGTCTGTCAGTCTGTCAGTCTGTCAGTCTGTCAGTCTGTCAGTCTGTCAGTCTGTCAGTCTGTCAGTCTGTCAGTCTGTCAGTCTGTCAGTCTGTCAGTCTGTCAGTCTGTCAGTCTGTCAGTCTGTCAGTCTGTCAGTCTGTCAGTCTGTCAGTCTGTCAGTCTGTCAGTCTGTCAGTCTGTCAGTCTGTCAGTCTGTCAGTCTGTCAGTCTGTCAGTCTGTCAGTCTGTCAGTCTGTCAGTCTGTCAGTCTGTCAGTCTGTCAGTCTGTCAGTCTGTCAGTCTGTCAGTCTGTCAGTCTGTCAGTCTGTCAGTCTGTCAGTCTGTCAGTCTGTCAGTCTGTCAGTCTGTCAGTCTGTCAGTCTGTCAGTCTGTCAGTCTGTCAGTCTGTCAGTCTGTCAGTCTGTCAGTCTGTCAGTCTGTCAGTCTGTCAGTCTGTCAGTCTGTCAGTCTGTCAGTCTGTCAGTCTGTCAGTCTGTCAGTCTGTCAGTCTGTCAGTCTGTCAGTCTGTCAGTCTGTCAGTCTGTCAGTCTGTCAGTCTGTCAGTCTGTCAGTCTGTCAGTCTGTCAGTCTGTCAGTCTGTCAGTCTGTCAGTCTGTCAGTCTGTCAGTCTGTCAGTCTGTCAGTCTGTCAGTCTGTCAGTCTGTCAGTCTGTCAGTCTGTCAGTCTGTCAGTCTGTCAGTCTGTCAGTCTGTCAGTCTGTCAGTCTGTCAGTCTGTCAGTCTGTCAGTCTGTCAGTCTGTCAGTCTGTCAGTCTGTCAGTCTGTCAGTCTGTCAGTCTGTCAGTCTGTCAGTCTGTCAGTCTGTCAGTCTGTCAGTCTGTCAGTCTGTCAGTCTGTCAGTCTGTCAGTCTGTCAGTCTGTCAGTCTGTCAGTCTGTCAGTCTGTCAGTCTGTCAGTCTGTCAGTCTGTCAGTCTGTCAGTCTGTCAGTCTGTCAGTCTGTCAGTCTGTCAGTCTGTCAGTCTGTCAGTCTGTCAGTCTGTCAGTCTGTCAGTCTGTCAGTCTGTCAGTCTGTCAGTCTGTCAGTCTGTCAGTCTGTCAGTCTGTCAGTCTGTCAGTCTGTCAGTCTGTCAGTCTGTCAGTCTGTCAGTCTGTCAGTCTGTCAGTCTGTCAGTCTGTCAGTCTGTCAGTCTGTCAGTCTGTCAGTCTGTCAGTCTGTCAGTCTGTCAGTCTGTCAGTCTGTCAGTCTGTCAGTCTGTCAGTCTGTCAGTCTGTCAGTCTGTCAGTCTGTCAGTCTGTCAGTCTGTCAGTCTGTCAGTCTGTCAGTCTGTCAGTCTGTCAGTCTGTCAGTCTGTCAGTCTGTCAGTCTGTCAGTCTGTCAGTCTGTCAGTCTGTCAGTCTGTCAGTCTGTCAGTCTGTCAGTCTGTCAGTCTGTCAGTCTGTCAGTCTGTCAGTCTGTCAGTCTGTCAGTCTGTCAGTCTGTCAGTCTGTCAGTCTGTCAGTCTGTCAGTCTGTCAGTCTGTCAGTCTGTCAGTCTGTCAGTCTGTCAGTCTGTCAGTCTGTCAGTCTGTCAGTCTGTCAGTCTGTCAGTCTGTCAGTCTGTCAGTCTGTCAGTCTGTCAGTCTGTCAGTCTGTCAGTCTGTCAGTCTGTCAGTCTGTCAGTCTGTCAGTCTGTCAGTCTGTCAGTCTGTCAGTCTGTCAGTCTGTCAGTCTGTCAGTCTGTCAGTCTGTCAGTCTGTCAGTCTGTCAGTCTGTCAGTCTGTCAGTCTGTCAGTCTGTCAGTCTGTCAGTCTGTCAGTCTGTCAGTCTGTCAGTCTGTCAGTCTGTCAGTCTGTCAGTCTGTCAGTCTGTCAGTCTGTCAGTCTGTCAGTCTGTCAGTCTGTCAGTCTGTCAGTCTGTCAGTCTGTCAGTCTGTCAGTCTGTCAGTCTGTCAGTCTGTCAGTCTGTCAGTCTGTCAGTCTGTCAGTCTGTCAGTCTGTCAGTCTGTCAGTCTGTCAGTCTGTCAGTCTGTCAGTCTGTCAGTCTGTCAGTCTGTCAGTCTGTCAGTCTGTCAGTCTGTCAGTCTGTCAGTCTGTCAGTCTGTCAGTCTGTCAGTCTGTCAGTCTGTCAGTCTGTCAGTCTGTCAGTCTGTCAGTCTGTCAGTCTGTCAGTCTGTCAGTCTGTCAGTCTGTCAGTCTGTCAGTCTGTCAGTCTGTCAGTCTGTCAGTCTGTCAGTCTGTCAGTCTGTCAGTCTGTCAGTCTGTCAGTCTGTCAGTCTGTCAGTCTGTCAGTCTGTCAGTCTGTCAGTCTGTCAGTCTGTCAGTCTGTCAGTCTGTCAGTCTGTCAGTCTGTCAGTCTGTCAGTCTGTCAGTCTGTCAGTCTGTCAGTCTGTCAGTCTGTCAGTCTGTCAGTCTGTCAGTCTGTCAGTCTGTCAGTCTGTCAGTCTGTCAGTCTGTCAGTCTGTCAGTCTGTCAGTCTGTCAGTCTGTCAGTCTGTCAGTCTGTCAGTCTGTCAGTCTGTCAGTCTGTCAGTCTGTCAGTCTGTCAGTCTGTCAGTCTGTCAGTCTGTCAGTCTGTCAGTCTGTCAGTCTGTCAGTCTGTCAGTCTGTCAGTCTGTCAGTCTGTCAGTCTGTCAGTCTGTCAGTCTGTCAGTCTGTCAGTCTGTCAGTCTGTCAGTCTGTCAGTCTGTCAGTCTGTCAGTCTGTCAGTCTGTCAGTCTGTCAGTCTGTCAGTCTGTCAGTCTGTCAGTCTGTCAGTCTGTCAGTCTGTCAGTCTGTCAGTCTGTCAGTCTGTCAGTCTGTCAGTCTGTCAGTCTGTCAGTCTGTCAGTCTGTCAGTCTGTCAGTCTGTCAGTCTGTCAGTCTGTCAGTCTGTCAGTCTGTCAGTCTGTCAGTCTGTCAGTCTGTCAGTCTGTCAGTCTGTCAGTCTGTCAGTCTGTCAGTCTGTCAGTCTGTCAGTCTGTCAGTCTGTCAGTCTGTCAGTCTGTCAGTCTGTCAGTCTGTCAGTCTGTCAGTCTGTCAGTCTGTCAGTCTGTCAGTCTGTCAGTCTGTCAGTCTGTCAGTCTGTCAGTCTGTCAGTCTGTCAGTCTGTCAGTCTGTCAGTCTGTCAGTCTGTCAGTCTGTCAGTCTGTCAGTCTGTCAGTCTGTCAGTCTGTCAGTCTGTCAGTCTGTCAGTCTGTCAGTCTGTCAGTCTGTCAGTCTGTCAGTCTGTCAGTCTGTCAGTCTGTCAGTCTGTCAGTCTGTCAGTCTGTCAGTCTGTCAGTCTGTCAGTCTGTCAGTCTGTCAGTCTGTCAGTCTGTCAGTCTGTCAGTCTGTCAGTCTGTCAGTCTGTCAGTCTGTCAGTCTGTCAGTCTGTCAGTCTGTCAGTCTGTCAGTCTGTCAGTCTGTCAGTCTGTCAGTCTGTCAGTCTGTCAGTCTGTCAGTCTGTCAGTCTGTCAGTCTGTCAGTCTGTCAGTCTGTCAGTCTGTCAGTCTGTCAGTCTGTCAAGTCTGTCAGTCTGTCAGTCTGTCAGTCTGTCAGTCTGTCAGTCTGTCAGTCTGTCAGTCTGTCAGTCTGTCAGTCTGTCAGTCTGTCAGTCTGTCAGTCTGTCAGTCTGTCAGTCTGTCAGTCTGTCAGTCTGTCAGTCTGTCAGTCTGTCAGTCTGTCAGTCTGTCAGTCTGTCAGTCTGTCAGTCTGTCAGTCTGTCAGTCTGTCAGTCTGTCAGTCTGTCAGTCTGTCAGTCTGTCAGTCTGTCAGTCTGTCAGTCTGTCAGTCTGTCAGTCTGTCAGTCTGTCAGTCTGTCAGTCTGTCAGTCTGTCAGTCTGTCAGTCTGTCAGTCTGTCAGTCTGTCAGTCTGTCAGTCTGTCAGTCTGTCAGTCTGTCAGTCTGTCAGTCTGTCAGTCTGTCAGTCTGTCAGTCTGTCAGTCTGTCAGTCTGTCAGTCTGTCAGTCTGTCAGTCTGTCAGTCTGTCAGTCTGTCAGTCTGTCAGTCTGTCAGTCTGTCAGTCTGTCAGTCTGTCAGTCTGTCAGTCTGTCAGTCTGTCAGTCTGTCAGTCTGTCAGTCTGTCAGTCTGTCAGTCTGTCAGTCTGTCAGTCTGTCAGTCTGTCAGTCTGTCAGTCTGTCAGTCTGTCAGTCTGTCAGTCTGTCAGTCTGTCAGTCTGTCAGTCTGTCAGTCTGTCAGTCTGTCAGTCTGTCAGTCTGTCAGTCTGTCAGTCTGTCAGTCTGTCAGTCTGTCAGTCTGTCAGTCTGTCAGTCTGTCAGTCTGTCAGTCTGTCAGTCTGTCAGTCTGTCAGTCTGTCAGTCTGTCAGTCTGTCAGTCTGTCAGTCTGTCAGTCTGTCAGTCTGTCAGTCTGTCAGTCTGTCAGTCTGTCAGTCTGTCAGTCTGTCAGTCTGTCAGTCTGTCAGTCTGTCAGTCTGTCAGTCTGTCAGTCTGTCAGTCTGTCAGTCTGTCAGTCTGTCAGTCTGTCAGTCTGTCAGTCTGTCAGTCTGTCAGTCTGTCAGTCTGTCAGTCTGTCAGTCTGTCAGTCTGTCAGTCTGTCAGTCTGTCAGTCTGTCAGTCTGTCAGTCTGTCAGTCTGTCAGTCTGTCAGTCTGTCAGTCTGTCAGTCTGTCAGTCTGTCAGTCTGTCAGTCTGTCAGTCTGTCAGTCTGTCAGTCTGTCAGTCTGTCAGTCTGTCAGTCTGTCAGTCTGTCAGTCTGTCAGTCTGTCAGTCTGTCAGTCTGTCAGTCTGTCAGTCTGTCAGTCTGTCAGTCTGTCAGTCTGTCAGTCTGTCAGTCTGTCAGTCTGTCAGTCTGTCAGTCTGTCAGTCTGTCAGTCTGTCAGTCTGTCAGTCTGTCAGTCTGTCAGTCTGTCAGTCTGTCAGTCTGTCAGTCTGTCAGTCTGTCAGTCTGTCAGTCTGTCAGTCTGTCAGTCTGTCAGTCTGTCAGTCTGTCAGTCTGTCAGTCTGTCAGTCTGTCAGTCTGTCAGTCTGTCAGTCTGTCAGTCTGTCAGTCTGTCAGTCTGTCAGTCTGTCAGTCTGTCAGTCTGTCAGTCTGTCAGTCTGTCAGTCTGTCAGTCTGTCAGTCTGTCAGTCTGTCAGTCTGTCAGTCTGTCAGTCTGTCAGTCTGTCAGTCTGTCAGTCTGTCAGTCTGTCAGTCTGTCAGTCTGTCAGTCTGTCAGTCTGTCAGTCTGTCAGTCTGTCAGTCTGTCAGTCTGTCAGTCTGTCAGTCTGTCAGTCTGTCAGTCTGTCAGTCTGTCAGTCTGTCAGTCTGTCAGTCTGTCAGTCTGTCAGTCTGTCAGTCTGTCAGTCTGTCAGTCTGTCAGTCTGTCAGTCTGTCAGTCTGTCAGTCTGTCAGTCTGTCAGTCTGTCAGTCTGTCAGTCTGTCAGTCTGTCAGTCTGTCAGTCTGTCAGTCTGTCAGTCTGTCAGTCTGTCAGTCTGTCAGTCTGTCAGTCTGTCAGTCTGTCAGTCTGTCAGTCTGTCAGTCTGTCAGTCTGTCAGTCTGTCAGTCTGTCAGTCTGTCAGTCTGTCAGTCTGTCAGTCTGTCAGTCTGTCAGTCTGTCAGTCTGTCAGTCTGTCAGTCTGTCAGTCTGTCAGTCTGTCAGTCTGTCAGTCTGTCAGTCTGTCAGTCTGTCAGTCTGTCAGTCTGTCAGTCTGTCAGTCTGTCAGTCTGTCAGTCTGTCAGTCTGTCAGTCTGTCAGTCTGTCAGTCTGTCAGTCTGTCAGTCTGTCAGTCTGTCAGTCTGTCAGTCTGTCAGTCTGTCAGTCTGTCAGTCTGTCAGTCTGTCAGTCTGTCAGTCTGTCAGTCTGTCAGTCTGTCAGTCTGTCAGTCTGTCAGTCTGTCAGTCTGTCAGTCTGTCAGTCTGTCAGTCTGTCAGTCTGTCAGTCTGTCAGTCTGTCAGTCTGTCAGTCTGTCAGTCTGTCAGTCTGTCAGTCTGTCAGTCTGTCAGTCTGTCAGTCTGTCAGTCTGTCAGTCTGTCAGTCTGTCAGTCTGTCAGTCTGTCAGTCTGTCAGTCTGTCAGTCTGTCAGTCTGTCAGTCTGTCAGTCTGTCAGTCTGTCAGTCTGTCAGTCTGTCAGTCTGTCAGTCTGTCAGTCTGTCAGTCTGTCAGTCTGTCAGTCTGTCAGTCTGTCAGTCTGTCAGTCTGTCAGTCTGTCAGTCTGTCAGTCTGTCAGTCTGTCAGTCTGTCAGTCTGTCAGTCTGTCAGTCTGTCAGTCTGTCAGTCTGTCAGTCTGTCAGTCTGTCAGTCTGTCAGTCTGTCAGTCTGTCAGTCTGTCAGTCTGTCAGTCTGTCAGTCTGTCAGTCTGTCAGTCTGTCAGTCTGTCAGTCTGTCAGTCTGTCAGTCTGTCAGTCTGTCAGTCTGTCAGTCTGTCAGTCTGTCAGTCTGTCAGTCTGTCAGTCTGTCAGTCTGTCAGTCTGTCAGTCTGTCAGTCTGTCAGTCTGTCAGTCTGTCAGTCTGTCAGTCTGTCAGTCTGTCAGTCTGTCAGTCTGTCAGTCTGTCAGTCTGTCAGTCTGTCAGTCTGTCAGTCTGTCAGTCTGTCAGTCTGTCAGTCTGTCAGTCTGTCAGTCTGTCAGTCTGTCAGTCTGTCAGTCTGTCAGTCTGTCAGTCTGTCAGTCTGTCAGTCTGTCAGTCTGTCAGTCTGTCAGTCTGTCAGTCTGTCAGTCTGTCAGTCTGTCAGTCTGTCAGTCTGTCAGTCTGTCAGTCTGTCAGTCTGTCAGTCTGTCAGTCTGTCAGTCTGTCAGTCTGTCAGTCTGTCAGTCTGTCAGTCTGTCAGTCTGTCAGTCTGTCAGTCTGTCAGTCTGTCAGTCTGTCAGTCTGTCAGTCTGTCAGTCTGTCAGTCTGTCAGTCTGTCAGTCTGTCAGTCTGTCAGTCTGTCAGTCTGTCAGTCTGTCAGTCTGTCAGTCTGTCAGTCTGTCAGTCTGTCAGTCTGTCAGTCTGTCAGTCTGTCAGTCTGTCAGTCTGTCAGTCTGTCAGTCTGTCAGTCTGTCAGTCTGTCAGTCTGTCAGTCTGTCAGTCTGTCAGTCTGTCAGTCTGTCAGTCTGTCAGTCTGTCAGTCTGTCAGTCTGTCAGTCTGTCAGTCTGTCAGTCTGTCAGTCTGTCAGTCTGTCAGTCTGTCAGTCTGTCAGTCTGTCAGTCTGTCAGTCTGTCAGTCTGTCAGTCTGTCAGTCTGTCAGTCTGTCAGTCTGTCAGTCTGTCAGTCTGTCAGTCTGTCAGTCTGTCAGTCTGTCAGTCTGTCAGTCTGTCAGTCTGTCAGTCTGTCAGTCTGTCAGTCTGTCAGTCTGTCAGTCTGTCAGTCTGTCAGTCTGTCAGTCTGTCAGTCTGTCAGTCTGTCAGTCTGTCAGTCTGTCAGTCTGTCAGTCTGTCAGTCTGTCAGTCTGTCAGTCTGTCAGTCTGTCAGTCTGTCAGTCTGTCAGTCTGTCAGTCTGTCAGTCTGTCAGTCTGTCAGTCTGTCAGTCTGTCAGTCTGTCAGTCTGTCAGTCTGTCAGTCTGTCAGTCTGTCAGTCTGTCAGTCTGTCAGTCTGTCAGTCTGTCAGTCTGTCAGTCTGTCAGTCTGTCAGTCTGTCAGTCTGTCAGTCTGTCAGTCTGTCAGTCTGTCAGTCTGTCAGTCTGTCAGTCTGTCAGTCTGTCAGTCTGTCAGTCTGTCAGTCTGTCAGTCTGTCAGTCTGTCAGTCTGTCAGTCTGTCAGTCTGTCAGTCTGTCAGTCTGTCAGTCTGTCAGTCTGTCAGTCTGTCAGTCTGTCAGTCTGTCAGTCTGTCAGTCTGTCAGTCTGTCAGTCTGTCAGTCTGTCAGTCTGTCAGTCTGTCAGTCTGTCAGTCTGTCAGTCTGTCAGTCTGTCAGTCTGTCAGTCTGTCAGTCTGTCAGTCTGTCAGTCTGTCAGTCTGTCAGTCTGTCAGTCTGTCAGTCTGTCAGTCTGTCAGTCTGTCAGTCTGTCAGTCTGTCAGTCTGTCAGTCTGTCAGTCTGTCAGTCTGTCAGTCTGTCAGTCTGTCAGTCTGTCAGTCTGTCAGTCTGTCAGTCTGTCAGTCTGTCAGTCTGTCAGTCTGTCAGTCTGTCAGTCTGTCAGTCTGTCAGTCTGTCAGTCTGTCAGTCTGTCAGTCTGTCAGTCTGTCAGTCTGTCAGTCTGTCAGTCTGTCAGTCTGTCAGTCTGTCAGTCTGTCAGTCTGTCAGTCTGTCAGTCTGTCAGTCTGTCAGTCTGTCAGTCTGTCAGTCTGTCAGTCTGTCAGTCTGTCAGTCTGTCAGTCTGTCAGTCTGTCAGTCTGTCAGTCTGTCAGTCTGTCAGTCTGTCAGTCTGTCAGTCTGTCAGTCTGTCAGTCTGTCAGTCTGTCAGTCTGTCAGTCTGTCAGTCTGTCAGTCTGTCAGTCTGTCAGTCTGTCAGTCTGTCAGTCTGTCAGTCTGTCAGTCTGTCAGTCTGTCAGTCTGTCAGTCTGTCAGTCTGTCAGTCTGTCAGTCTGTCAGTCTGTCAGTCTGTCAGTCTGTCAGTCTGTCAGTCTGTCAGTCTGTCAGTCTGTCAGTCTGTCAGTCTGTCAGTCTGTCAGTCTGTCAGTCTGTCAGTCTGTCAGTCTGTCAGTCTGTCAGTCTGTCAGTCTGTCAGTCTGTCAGTCTGTCAGTCTGTCAGTCTGTCAGTCTGTCAGTCTGTCAGTCTGTCAGTCTGTCAGTCTGTCAGTCTGTCAGTCTGTCAGTCTGTCAGTCTGTCAGTCTGTCAGTCTGTCAGTCTGTCAGTCTGTCAGTCTGTCAGTCTGTCAGTCTGTCAGTCTGTCAGTCTGTCAGTCTGTCAGTCTGTCAGTCTGTCAGTCTGTCAGTCTGTCAGTCTGTCAGTCTGTCAGTCTGTCAGTCTGTCAGTCTGTCAGTCTGTCAGTCTGTCAGTCTGTCAGTCTGTCAGTCTGTCAGTCTGTCAGTCTGTCAGTCTGTCAGTCTGTCAGTCTGTCAGTCTGTCAGTCTGTCAGTCTGTCAGTCTGTCAGTCTGTCAGTCTGTCAGTCTGTCAGTCTGTCAGTCTGTCAGTCTGTCAGTCTGTCAGTCTGTCAGTCTGTCAGTCTGTCAGTCTGTCAGTCTGTCAGTCTGTCAGTCTGTCAGTCTGTCAGTCTGTCAGTCTGTCAGTCTGTCAGTCTGTCAGTCTGTCAGTCTGTCAGTCTGTCAGTCTGTCAGTCTGTCAGTCTGTCAGTCTGTCAGTCTGTCAGTCTGTCAGTCTGTCAGTCTGTCAGTCTGTCAGTCTGTCAGTCTGTCAGTCTGTCAGTCTGTCAGTCTGTCAGTCTGTCAGTCTGTCAGTCTGTCAGTCTGTCAGTCTGTCAGTCTGTCAGTCTGTCAGTCTGTCAGTCTGTCAGTCTGTCAGTCTGTCAGTCTGTCAGTCTGTCAGTCTGTCAGTCTGTCAGTCTGTCAGTCTGTCAGTCTGTCAGTCTGTCAGTCTGTCAGTCTGTCAGTCTGTCAGTCTGTCAGTCTGTCAGTCTGTCAGTCTGTCAGTCTGTCAGTCTGTCAGTCTGTCAGTCTGTCAGTCTGTCAGTCTGTCAGTCTGTCAGTCTGTCAGTCTGTCAGTCTGTCAGTCTGTCAGTCTGTCAGTCTGTCAGTCTGTCAGTCTGTCAGTCTGTCAGTCTGTCAGTCTGTCAGTCTGTCAGTCTGTCAGTCTGTCAGTCTGTCAGTCTGTCAGTCTGTCAGTCTGTCAGTCTGTCAGTCTGTCAGTCTGTCAGTCTGTCAGTCTGTCAGTCTGTCAGTCTGTCAGTCTGTCAGTCTGTCAGTCTGTCAGTCTGTCAGTCTGTCAGTCTGTCAGTCTGTCAGTCTGTCAGTCTGTCAGTCTGTCAGTCTGTCAGTCTGTCAGTCTGTCAGTCTGTCAGTCTGTCAGTCTGTCAGTCTGTCAGTCTGTCAGTCTGTCAGTCTGTCAGTCTGTCAGTCTGTCAGTCTGTCAGTCTGTCAGTCTGTCAGTCTGTCAGTCTGTCAGTCTGTCAGTCTGTCAGTCTGTCAGTCTGTCAGTCTGTCAGTCTGTCAGTCTGTCAGTCTGTCAGTCTGTCAGTCTGTCAGTCTGTCAGTCTGTCAGTCTGTCAGTCTGTCAGTCTGTCAGTCTGTCAGTCTGTCAGTCTGTCAGTCTGTCAGTCTGTCAGTCTGTCAGTCTGTCAGTCTGTCAGTCTGTCAGTCTGTCAGTCTGTCAGTCTGTCAGTCTGTCAGTCTGTCAGTCTGTCAGTCTGTCAGTCTGTCAGTCTGTCAGTCTGTCAGTCTGTCAGTCTGTCAGTCTGTCAGTCTGTCAGTCTGTCAGTCTGTCAGTCTGTCAGTCTGTCAGTCTGTCAGTCTGTCAGTCTGTCAGTCTGTCAGTCTGTCAGTCTGTCAGTCTGTCAGTCTGTCAGTCTGTCAGTCTGTCAGTCTGTCAGTCTGTCAGTCTGTCAGTCTGTCAGTCTGTCAGTCTGTCAGTCTGTCAGTCTGTCAGTCTGTCAGTCTGTCAGTCTGTCAGTCTGTCAGTCTGTCAGTCTGTCAGTCTGTCAGTCTGTCAGTCTGTCAGTCTGTCAGTCTGTCAGTCTGTCAGTCTGTCAGTCTGTCAGTCTGTCAGTCTGTCAGTCTGTCAGTCTGTCAGTCTGTCAGTCTGTCAGTCTGTCAGTCTGTCAGTCTGTCAGTCTGTCAGTCTGTCAGTCTGTCAGTCTGTCAGTCTGTCAGTCTGTCAGTCTGTCAGTCTGTCAGTCTGTCAGTCTGTCAGTCTGTCAGTCTGTCAGTCTGTCAGTCTGTCAGTCTGTCAGTCTGTCAGTCTGTCAGTCTGTCAGTCTGTCAGTCTGTCAGTCTGTCAGTCTGTCAGTCTGTCAGTCTGTCAGTCTGTCAGTCTGTCAGTCTGTCAGTCTGTCAGTCTGTCAGTCTGTCAGTCTGTCAGTCTGTCAGTCTGTCAGTCTGTCAGTCTGTCAGTCTGTCAGTCTGTCAGTCTGTCAGTCTGTCAGTCTGTCAGTCTGTCAGTCTGTCAGTCTGTCAGTCTGTCAGTCTGTCAGTCTGTCAGTCTGTCAGTCTGTCAGTCTGTCAGTCTGTCAGTCTGTCAGTCTGTCAGTCTGTCAGTCTGTCAGTCTGTCAGTCTGTCAGTCTGTCAGTCTGTCAGTCTGTCAGTCTGTCAGTCTGTCAGTCTGTCAGTCTGTCAGTCTGTCAGTCTGT
This sequence comes from Chrysopilus asiliformis, assembly GCA_964034945.1. Taxonomy (NCBI): domain Eukaryota; kingdom Metazoa; phylum Arthropoda; class Insecta; order Diptera; family Rhagionidae; genus Chrysopilus; species Chrysopilus asiliformis. Next base: position 64,673,285 of record OZ035961.1, on the reverse strand, counting down.
CAGTCTGTCAGTCTGTCAGTCTGTCAGTCTGTCAGTCTGTCAGTCTGTCAGTCTGTCAGTCTGTCAGTCTGTCAGTCTGTCAGTCTGTCAGTCTGTCAGTCTGTCAGTCTGTCAGTCTGTCAGTCTGTCAGTCTGTCAGTCTGTCAGTCTGTCAGTCTGTCAGTCTGTCAGTCTGTCAGTCTGTCAGTCTGTCAGTCTGTCAGTCTGTCAGTCTGTCAGTCTGTCAGTCTGTCAGTCTGTCAGTCTGTCAGTCTGTCAGTCTGTCAGTCTGTCAGTCTGTCAGTCTGTCAGTCTGTCAGTCTGTCAGTCTGTCAGTCTGTCAGTCTGTCAGTCTGTCAGTCTGTCAGTCTGTCAGTCTGTCAGTCTGTCAGTCTGTCAGTCTGTCAGTCTGTCAGTCTGTCAGTCTGTCAGTCTGTCAGTCTGTCAGTCTGTCAGTCTGTCAGTCTGTCAGTCTGTCAGTCTGTCAGTCTGTCAGTCTGTCAGTCTGTCAGTCTGTCAGTCTGTCAGTCTGTCAGTCTGTCAGTCTGTCAGTCTGTCAGTCTGTCAGTCTGTCAGTCTGTCAGTCTGTCAGTCTGTCAGTCTGTCAGTCTGTCAGTCTGTCAGTCTGTCAGTCTGTCAGTCTGTCAGTCTGTCAGTCTGTCAGTCTGTCAGTCTGTCAGTCTGTCAGTCTGTCAGTCTGTCAGTCTGTCAGTCTGTCAGTCTGTCAGTCTGTCAGTCTGTCAGTCTGTCAGTCTGTCAGTCTGTCAGTCTGTCAGTCTGTCAGTCTGTCAGTCTGTCAGTCTGTCAGTCTGTCAGTCTGTCAGTCTGTCAGTCTGTCAGTCTGTCAGTCTGTCAGTCTGTCAGTCTGTCAGTCTGTCAGTCTGTCAGTCTGTCAGTCTGTCAGTCTGTCAGTCTGTCAGTCTGTCAGTCTGTCAGTCTGTCAGTCTGTCAGTCTGTCAGTCTGTCAGTCTGTCAGTCTGTCAGTCTGTCAGTCTGTCAGTCTGTCAGTCTGTCAGTCTGTCAGTCTGTCAGTCTGTCAGTCTGTCAGTCTGTCAGTCTGTCAGTCTGTCAGTCTGTCAGTCTGTCAGTCTGTCAGTCTGTCAGTCTGTCAGTCTGTCAGTCTGTCAGTCTGTCAGTCTGTCAGTCTGTCAGTCTGTCAGTCTGTCAGTCTGTCAGTCTGTCAGTCTGTCAGTCTGTCAGTCTGTCAGTCTGTCAGTCTGTCAGTCTGTCAGTCTGTCAGTCTGTCAGTCTGTCAGTCTGTCAGTCTGTCAGTCTGTCAGTCTGTCAGTCTGTCAGTCTGTCAGTCTGTCAGTCTGTCAGTCTGTCAGTCTGTCAGTCTGTCAGTCTGTCAGTCTGTCAGTCTGTCAGTCTGTCAGTCTGTCAGTCTGTCAGTCTGTCAGTCTGTCAGTCTGTCAGTCTGTCAGTCTGTCAGTCTGTCAGTCTGTCAGTCTGTCAGTCTGTCAGTCTGTCAGTCTGTCAGTCTGTCAGTCTGTCAGTCTGTCAGTCTGTCAGTCTGTCAGTCTGTCAGTCTGTCAGTCTGTCAGTCTGTCAGTCTGTCAGTCTGTCAGTCTGTCAGTCTGTCAGTCTGTCAGTCTGTCAGTCTGTCAGTCTGTCAGTCTGTCAGTCTGTCAGTCTGTCAGTCTGTCAGTCTGTCAGTCTGTCAGTCTGTCAGTCTGTCAGTCTGTCAGTCTGTCAGTCTGTCAGTCTGTCAGTCTGTCAGTCTGTCAGTCTGTCAGTCTGTCAGTCTGTCAGTCTGTCAGTCTGTCAGTCTGTCAGTCTGTCAGTCTGTCAGTCTGTCAGTCTGTCAGTCTGTCAGTCTGTCAGTCTGTCAGTCTGTCAGTCTGTCAGTCTGTCAGTCTGTCAGTCTGTCAGTCTGTCAGTCTGTCAGTCTGTCAGTCTGTCAGTCTGTCAGTCTGTCAGTCTGTCAGTCTGTCAGTCTGTCAGTCTGTCAGTCTGTCAGTCTGTCAGTCTGTCAGTCTGTCAGTCTGTCAGTCTGTCAGTCTGTCAGTCTGTCAGTCTGTCAGTCTGTCAGTCTGTCAGTCTGTCAGTCTGTCAGTCTGTCAGTCTGTCAGTCTGTCAGTCTGTCAGTCTGTCAGTCTGTCAGTCTGTCAGTCTGTCAGTCTGTCAGTCTGTCAGTCTGTCAGTCTGTCAGTCTGTCAGTCTGTCAGTCTGTCAGTCTGTCAGTCTGTCAGTCTGTCAGTCTGTCAGTCTGTCAGTCTGTCAGTCTGTCAGTCTGTCAGTCTGTCAGTCTGTCAGTCTGTCAGTCTGTCAGTCTGTCAGTCTGTCAGTCTGTCAGTCTGTCAGTCTGTCAGTCTGTCAGTCTGTCAGTCTGTCAGTCTGTCAGTCTGTCAGTCTGTCAGTCTGTCAGTCTGTCAGTCTGTCAGTCTGTCAGTCTGTCAGTCTGTCAGTCTGTCAGTCTGTCAGTCTGTCAGTCTGTCAGTCTGTCAGTCTGTCAGTCTGTCAGTCTGTCAGTCTGTCAGTCTGTCAGTCTGTCAGTCTGTCAGTCTGTCAGTCTGTCAGTCTGTCAGTCTGTCAGTCTGTCAGTCTGTCAGTCTGTCAGTCTGTCAGTCTGTCAGTCTGTCAGTCTGTCAGTCTGTCAGTCTGTCAGTCTGTCAGTCTGTCAGTCTGTCAGTCTGTCAGTCTGTCAGTCTGTCAGTCTGTCAGTCTGTCAGTCTGTCAGTCTGTCAGTCTGTCAGTCTGTCAGTCTGTCAGTCTGTCAGTCTGTCAGTCTGTCAGTCTGTCAGTCTGTCAGTCTGTCAGTCTGTCAGTCTGTCAGTCTGTCAGTCTGTCAGTCTGTCAGTCTGTCAGTCTGTCAGTCTGTCAGTCTGTCAGTCTGTCAGTCTGTCAGTCTGTCAGTCTGTCAGTCTGTCAGTCTGTCAGTCTGTCAGTCTGTCAGTCTGTCAGTCTGTCAGTCTGTCAGTCTGTCAGTCTGTCAGTCTGTCAGTCTGTCAGTCTGTCAGTCTGTCAGTCTGTCAGTCTGTCAGTCTGTCAGTCTGTCAGTCTGTCAGTCTGTGTACAAGATTTCTCAAAAACTAATAGAGCTAGCGCCATGAAATTTTATAGGCATGTTGGGTCCTGAAATGGGACGATCCTATCAACTTTTGGTGGAAATCCGTTAATCGGAAGTATCCAAAATGGCGGTTTTTCAAAAATCGCAATTTCGTTTTTCTCGATTTACTCCCAAACTACGCGTTTTTTAGTGGCCTTAAGTATGACAAAACTTGGAGAAAATAAAATTTCCCACACTTTTGTCTTTGGCTATAACTCGATATCTCCACCTGTTATCGAGATAAACCGTTATTTCCAAAAAAACAGTTTTTTGCGATTATCTCGAAAACTAACGGGTTTTTGCTGACTGAATGTATGAAGTGAATTAATGAGAATGGCATTCTGCACAAATTCGTCTTTTACCGTTATCCGTTATATTTTACCGTTATTGAGATATTTTCATTGATATATAAAAAATCATATTTTTGCGAATAATTTGCAAACTAACGGTTTTTCGACAAATCAGTGAAAAGAATAATTAAAGATGTTAACATTTTCTACATTTTTGCCATTTACCGTAAATTGATATCTTTTACAGTTCTCAAGTTATCTCAATTTTTGTACGTTTTTGATATTTTTGAATAAACCAAGAATTTATGGGGAGGTCGTCTTAGGTTGACAACGCGACAGGGCTCTAGCGAAAATTGCGCAGGGTCGTAGATTTTGTAGAAGAAAGTTTTGTGTTAACCACAACTGATATTTTAAAGGATATATGTATATATTTTAAATCAATCTTAATTTATATGTGTAACATACATGTGTTATTTATTTGATAGCAAATACTTTTTATCAATAATTAGTATATTATTTAAATATTAGTTAAATATAAATATTTAATATAGACAATTAGATGATTTTAAATATAATTTACGGGCAGGAAGCTAAATTAGAACAAAATGAAAATAAAATTCTGTTACCACCTTATATACATATAATTTACTAATACGTAATTGCACCCAAACCTAGATAATATTAGGGCCCAAATATTCCTAGCTGAATATCAATATTTTCTAATAATGATATTGATGATTCGATTCGTTTTTACCTTTAACCTAGATTCTAGCCGAAATGAGGTGGCGGCAGATCACACTTAGCATACATTTATCACGTAATCCAAAAAAAATAAACGAATACTAATTTGATAAAAGGAAATTAAACAAAATCGGAGTTTTTGATGGGCTCTTAAAATTAAATGTTCAAGGAGGCTATTGCCAAGCTTTTTTAGTTGTAAATTCGAAATATGAAAATTCGGTGGCACATGGTCCAAGTCCGAGTGGGTGATGTTTCCTTTTTTTTTGTGAATTTTATTCTTATTTCCTCAGCAAATTTACGCCAGCCAATAATTAGATTAGATTATTAGCGGAACTCTTATATAACGTGGAAAAAAATGAATGGGGAAGATCGAGAGATACCGAGGTTATGTAACACACGTGGGATGAACTATGTAAATAGGTTAACTAAAGTTAATTCTACTGAACATCGAAAGACCTTTAAATTATTTAGATCTTACTTGCAATACTCAGGTTTTGGATTTCCGGATTTCTTGCAGTTTTGGTTGGATTGCGTTTAAAAAAAATGATCTCTTTGCGGCAGCAGATAATTTTTTTTTCTTGAAATTAGACCCGACCTTGCAGAAATTTCCACGTAGCAAATTTTCTGGGCTACGCCCCCTTGAATTTGGATGCCTTTATTTTCCTACACTTTAGCTGTCGTGAGGCTGGCCTCTATAAAATTCCTCGTGGTGCGATATTACTACTCGACTATAGAAAAAAAACCGTGTTAAATCACCTGTTCACTAAACTGAACTAAACCTTACTGTTTCCCACGAATATTCTCCCGTTTCTCATTTGGAATATTAAGAAACTGCTCACTTTTATTTAACCAACTTTTTAGGTTATGTACCGAGAAAAAATCGGACAAAATTTAATTAAGCTTCTGTACGAGGAGAAAATAAGTCCGATCCTGGACCGGATATACCTCCATATTTGCTAAAACTATATATATACCTCGGAAACGGGGCCATATTGAAGGAATAATAAAACCGACTTTAAAAAAAAAAACTAAAAAGAAAAAAATAATTTCAAACTATGTCCATTAATAGCGTATTTAAAATTCGGCTTTTTTGGAGTGGCGTTAAATTTACACTAAATAAAATCGTTGTAAAATTTCTATTGTCAAGTTTCGCACAAAATCAGTTTGTACATGGAGACAAAAAATAGGATAGATTTCTACAAAAAATAGTAACATATGAGACAGTGGGCTTTTTTATAGCGATTGCTTAAAAATAGGGAATCCAATTTGGGACATAAAAGAACTTAGTTTTAGTGCTTCTAAGAGCCGTGTCTATAGTTAATCTGTTTGACAACAAAATTTTTGGAGTCGATCTTAGTTCTTAGTTAGCCTTAAGGGTTAGAAAGTATGTAAACGATTAGCCTTAAGGGTATGTAATTTATTTTAGTTGCAAATTTAATGGACATAGTTTGAAATTATTTTTTTCTTTTTAGTGCTTTTTTCTCTTTTCAGTTTTTTTTAAAGTCGGTTTTATTTTTTTTAGAAAATTTTTTTTTTATTTCGAACGTTTTTAGTTTCAATTTTTAATATAGGTAAAATTACAAAGGGTTTGAGGGGATAAGTCTACAGATGAGAAATATATAAAAGAATCTTCCAGATATTGTACTGAACACAATACAAAGAATTTTACTCGATATCCCAAGCAGGAAGGGGTTTGAAGGGGTAGGTTAACAGGGGGGAAATATATAAAAGAACCTTCCTTGTGTTGTACTGAACACAACGTAAAAACATAACAAAAGCTATAATTGCCAATCTGGCAATTATTGAAAACCTGTATGGTGATATTGGTATCTTAATTTGAGCATTTGTACCAAAATTACACTTTGAAGTCGAACTTTCCAATCAGATTTTTTAAAATTTATTCCAATCGGATTCTGATGTATGGGAGTTTTATGTAGAATCATATTCTAAATAACTTTTGTTCTTAGACTTTTTTGATAAGATGCACCGTTTTTGAGAAATTCGGAAAAAACGTTTTCGGTCCATTTATGCCCATGAATGAACCAGGGCCCAACCAGGAACTTTCTCTACAACTTTCTCTTTGGGATGACCAAAATCGGTTCACCCAGTAAAAAGTTAGACGTGAACATACATTAAAAGAAAAAAAAAATATTCAGGTGGAATTGAGAACCTTTTCCTTTTTGGAAGTCGGTTAAAAAGTACTAGTGGAGTCAAATTTGGTGTTTAATTAAATTCTGCCGGAAAATGCTATGGTGAATATTTGAATCAAAATTTGATCCCTTTGAAATGATAGAGACTATGGCATTTTGGATAGTTATCAAATTCCTATCGTCAACAATGTAATATGACTAAAACGTAAGTCTGCATGATTCATTATATAAACAAATTCTAATGGTTTTTATATTTCTCCGCTTCTTTTGTAGATAACTTCGATTGCTATTTAATTTGTTTTCTTTTTTTTTTTGGACGCAATTGTTCTAAGCGATTACTACTGACCAGTTATGACAGATATGCAACAATTTACTTTGGCCAGCTGTAATGTGATTATTTTAGAAAAAGATGGAATAATCGAGAAAAGTAAGTAAATATACTTTGTTTACGTTTAGTTTTGAATTGAAGTTCATACGAATTATTAACATTTTTATTTATTTACAAGGAAATTACAAGGATTAAATTTACTATCGGTGTGCAAAATTTATTTTTTTAAGTTTATTAATTGGATCTTTGGAAAATTTTGTGTTGCTACATGCAGTGGGGCTAAATGTGTTTTTATGTGAAGTTAAAAAAATAGCTTTTCATCAAGAAAATTTATTTAAGGTTTCATTTTAGTATTTATGTATGGAGTTTGTGAGCACAATCGGAAAACGGACTGGAACAGCATAAGGTAAAAAGGAATAATTTACGAATAGTATCACCTGACAGGAAGTCTCCCATAAGAATTATCGTGCTAATCAAGGAACGGATCACTTGCAGCAAAATTCCGTGTCGATCTGGCTTTTCTGAAAGAATAGCCGAGCTAAGTTTTTTTATTTTTTTGTTATTGAATTTTTGATCTTACAGGTGACTGCAATAAATTCACTTCACACAATGCAAAGTCTAGCGCACATTCTGAAAAGAAAACCGAAACTAACCTAAAATAAAGGTTGCGAAAAAACGAAAGATTTCCGACACACCCTATCGGTAATCAACGCTTTTGAAGCTTTCAATTTTCAATTTGGAATTTTATTTTAGTAATTATTTTCTCTACAATTGCCTGTTAAAACCTTTTCCCCATTCTGAACACAAAACTTTTATACATAAAAAAAACTTGCAGACCAATATTCTGCTGCGCTCGCCGCTCCTGTGCACAGAGAGACGAACACTTGCTATAAACTTGTAGAGATGGGCAACTCATGAGTGTGTGACTCGAAAAGAGTGATTCACTGCACTGAGTCAAGTGATGCGATTCATCAGTTAAAAAAAAATCACTCTCACTCCTATACCAAGAAAAAAATGCATGGCAGAATGGAGAAAAGTTTGTCGTCCGCGGACGCTAATTATGATGTGGGGCACGAAATTATTTCATACAACTTGAAGAGCGATAGGACATCTGTTTTATAGTGCTAAGTTCAAAAAATTAATATTTTCGAATGATGAGAATGATGAGAATTGGGCGATTTTGTTATTTGGGGACCTCCACTAACTTTTTAAGAGGAAAATTGTTCCCAAAGGCACTATGATACTTTTCCTAGCGGTTCAATAGATATGGCAGATTTCTTTCAAAAATAGTTTTAAAAAAAAATCTTAGAGGGGTAAAGAGAAGTCTAGACAAAAAAATAAATTTGTCTAGTCATGACGAACAACTTTATCTAAGACACCATGAAGTTACATTGCAAATGAAAAAACTTTGAGTACCGTTATCATAAAAACTAGATATGATAAAACTTCATCTAGGAGTCATGCTCAGCGACCCATAATTAGTCTAAAAAGGTCAGCAGATTACCAATCCAGGGTTGAGTGTTGCATTGCGTAGTTTCTCGTTGCACATAAATTCTCCGATTTTTCCTAAAAACTTCATTCGGTGTTCTGATTTTTCCTAAAACTAATATAAAAATGAAAGTTCCCAACTAGCAATTTTAGTTGAGGTTGGAGGCATATTTCAATTACTCCGAATGTCACTATTAGGGAATGCAATACCGGAGGAAATCTCTATACCGGTATTTCGGTATTGTAAAATTATAATACCGGGATCCCGGTATTAAAACCGGTTTTCAACGAAATTATTTGTGTTAAAACTTCCTTGTTAAATTATTCAGTGAATATTTATTTCAAATTAAACATAAAAAGTATATTACATAATTCATTAAAATTGTATTATAAAATAAACAAACTAAACATGAAATAAAAATTAAATAACATAAAAATCACAATTCATTTAAAAAAATTCAAAATTCAATTATTTAAGACGGATTTGCTTCCTTTAAAATGTCCTTTTAAAAAACAGAGAGCGTCCAGAGTTTTGTCATCGAGTCTGCATCGAAATTTGTTCAAAATTATACCGGTGGCAGAAAAAGCCCTCTCAGATTCAACGCACCCGTATTGTCTTTCTCACCCAAGCGACGCCGTCACCTGAGCGCTCACCCAACTTTGAATTTGGTATTGTCTATCTCACTTGGAGCTAGGTGACTGGACACGCGTGCATTGCTTTACAGTTCTATGCGATGATATTAATAGGTAATAGAAAAATGAATGCTTTGCAATTGCGATACAGAATAAACTTCTAAAACGATTTGTCTCTGGTGTGAAATGGAAATGTCTTCCAAATTAGAAGAAAACCCGTTGGCTCGCCACAATCTTTTACGCTCTCCTGGCGCAATGTAAGTGTGCAATATACAAATCAATCTAAACGAAAGCATTTTTTTAAAACAACAATACCGATTTTTCGTCCATCACATGAATGAGTATGCGTTGTCGCCTAGGTGAGAAAGACTTTAATGAGGGATTTAATACCGGACAAAAATGAATACGGGTGTTTAATTCAATACCGAAATACCGGTATTGAATCTTCGAAAACCGGGATTTAATACCGGACAAAAATGACCGGTATCCCGGTTTTCGGGATACCGGGATACCGGTATTGCATTCCCTAGTCACTATAATCTATAATACTACTAAACGGTAATATTTTCACTTGTTTGATACGTAAATATGATCACTGCATGCGTCCCAACTTTATGGTTCTGACCGCGGCTCAATAGGAACATAGCCACATTAACAACACCCCAAAAGTCATGTTGACTTTACGTCTTTTAATATCACATTTCTCCCAAAGAAATCATTCTTTCTCGCTCTTCCTGTTGACAGCAGTTTTCATGCCTTCCATTGTTTACAAACATGGCAAGAAATCAAATTCATAAACTAAATTCTATGTACAGAAGAGTAAAAATCAACGAAGCATAAATTGACCGAGACGGGGAATTGGAACAAACCTTACCTGTTGGTCGAAGGGGAGACGCCATTTCAATACGAATTTCACCTTTTATGAAGTCATCAACACTAAAGTTCTAAATCCATCCGCATATGAGTTTCTTTCTCCATTTTTTTTCAGGCATTCATTTACTTGACTTATCATTTCATTCGAATTATTTCGGCTATCAAATTGAAAATCCAAACACAACCCTAGTAAATTTTGCTCATCAGTTCTTTACACTGTCAAAGGAAAAACGCACACAATAAAATGGTATTTCAGTTGTGTTTAGCGTAAACTGGAGGCTCATCTAGATCTCATCGAAAGCCTCATTGATAAAATTAGAATATAAGTGAGTAGTAAGGATGAGAATATTTTCCAGACCTAGAACAAAATTAAGGCAAGAGTTCAGTTTAGCGACAATGACGCTAGAGATTATTCGTGTATAGGGAGGGGTAGAGAGAAGCATTCCCTATCCAAAATTGGTATTTTTAGCCGTGGCTCGCCCCTCTTGCCCCCTCCAGGAGTTTTTAAACTTTGTATGAAACTTTTTTCCGGGGGGTGATAGAAGGTGTGTGGTACCGCAAATGAAAGGTATTGAAGAGTACATTCCAAAAATATATAGCATGATAATATTCCACCCTCACCCTTCGATTTATACCCCACTGAAAAAAGTGGAATTCGTGAAACGAGGGGAAAGACGAAATTTTTTTTGCCAAAAACTGCGCTTAATACTCCAGATAATAAAATCCAAAGAATCATAGAAATATCTCTACCCGTTTTCAAACTACATCAAAAATTGTGAGGATAGTTTTCGCTGAAAAAATCAACAAAAACGAGGCGGCGAGGGTGGGAAAAAGCGATGTGAAAAGTTTTTCCGTTCTGAGGGGACCCCTGGCAGAAAAGTGAGGTTATAAAAATTTTAAAATGAAATTTTGTAATTAAAACTGCGTCAGCAGTCATTTCAAACCACTTTTATAAGGTTTGCGAACCGAAATTGTGCTAGTAAAAGTAGTTTTGTTGCGAAATTCCACTTTTCTCGAAGGGGTATAAATCGAACGGTGAGGGGGGAAACCCTATCATGCTATATATTTTTGGAATGCACTCTTCATTACCTTTCATTTGAGGTACCAAACCCCCCCCCCCCCCCACCCCCCACTCCCCTTACCACCCCCAGAACAACGTTTCATACAAAGTTTAGGGACCCCTGGAGGGGACAAGGGGAGCGAGCGACGGCTAAAAATACCCATTTTGGATAGGGGATGCTTCTATCTACCGCTCCCTATACACGAAAAATCTCTAGCGTCATTGTCGCTAAACTGAACTTTAGCCAAAATTAATCATGACTTTCATCATATCGCGATGATGCGTACATCGATGAAGTAATCATGAACCGTCTACTAGCAAGACCCTCTACATATAAAGCCATGCACAAAATCTTTCTATGTGTGCATTAGTAGTGTCAAGTAGCAACTCTGTCAAAATCACATGGGAAACCGCACGTAAAGTTCGATTTGTTTTCTTTGTTATAAATAATTTTATCAAGTTTTCAGAGTTTAATCGGTGGAAATATATAAATTAAATGTGTGTAGTACTAACAATCGTTTGTGTTTTGTTTAATAATTGTGAAGATAAAAAGAAATATTGCTGAAATCTTTCCTAACTTCAGCAATATATTTAGGTCCATTTTTGAATACATGTAAATAATTTGCTGTTAGTTTTTGCGTTATCTTTTTTGTGAAATTAATAAGTTTTGGAAGTTTTAAAAAAATGGAAATAAGAACCGGGTAAAAGTAATGAATGTGAAATAAGTGCCAGATAAAATTGACGAAAGTGATGACGACGTTTTCAATCCAAGAATTGTAAAAAAATTTATACGGAATGGACTTCGTTTAAAATCGTAACTAACTAAATATTATGTTAGGGGCAACTTTTCCTTATTTTTTATAGATTTAAATATATTTTGCAAGAAAAAAAATCTTACATAAAAAAACATTGAAATTAATCATAAATTTTCCTTTCGAGTTTCATTTCCGGTGACTGAAAAATGTTCGAGTAAATTTCCGAAAATGAATACAAATATCTGATCGAATTCGAGTTAGCTGATACCGGTTTAAACAGTTCCGTGCATTTGATTTTCGATTCGAGTTCCCTGATAAGGCCCCTACTTATTACCAACAGACAGAAAAGTATAAATTTATTTAAAAAATTCACGTATTTTGCGTTTAATTTAAGGATTGATTGGCTGATCAAAGAATCCACTACAAGAGTGTGAGCAGGGGTTGTGACAGGGGAAGCAACATGGGCTAGGAGACTCCTGAGACTTATTTACTGCAGCTTTTCCACAAGTGTATTTCGTTTTTTTTTTTAAATATTCAATTTTAACGTAATGCCTCGTACTTACTGTGTGCCGTGCTGTAATTCGAATTACAAATCCACTTTGTCCGTTATTGTCATTACACAATAAAAAAGTGTTTGTTTTAAATATATTTTTGAATTTCATATTCTATTTTTTTCCATTATATGTAAATTGGTTTTGCTTTTAAATAAAATCCATAAAATAACAAAAATGGTTTTTGTTTTCATTTTCGTTCCCTCCAAATTTATTTAATCGATAATATAGGAACCTAAATGATATAGAACCGCGAAAAATTTCGGAAACTTCATACCGGCGCCATGTTAGACAATTCATCAGCGACCCATAGATATACTAGATCGCTCGATTTGCTGTCTCAAATGGTCCCATTTCAATACAGTTCAGTGAATCAAAACGAGTCAAGTAAGAGCAAGATAACCGTATGAAAATAAATATAGTCCTCTCGTTTAAACCGTGAGCTGTCAAAGGAAAATAGACTTTCGGAATGGTGTTGGCGCCTAAAGTTATTTGTTTGCGCCTAAAGTTAGTCTCAAACTTGTGAAATTTGAATTTCGCGGCAAACTAAATTTGAATTTCGCGACCTTATACAGTTCAGGGGATGCGTTCAAGTACGATAAAGAGGGGAATACTTTTGGGACCATTTTTCAGCAGAGCTTTGTATGATGACAGTTGTTCTATGTTATATAGTTCTGTGCAGCGACCCTACTTGGCCATGTATATGTGATAGTACCTCTATTAGTGCATGTCTTAATACATATAGAGGGTATTGCTACTAGGGAAGTCAAGAAAACCTTCAAATAGCCGCTTACATATACAACCAGTGTTGTTCCTCTACGCGTAGACTTTAATTGTCTACACTTTAGTGTAGACAATAGCGTAGACAATCGATTTGGGGTAGACAATGTAGACATTGGCGTAGACAATGTCGACTTTGCGTAGACAATGTAGACTTTCTCATATCTGTCAAAACAAAGTCATCAGTGAGTCATATCGCACATGGTCCCGTAGACTGTTGTATCTCAAAATCCGCCATTTCAAGAAAAACGCATTCAAAGTTTTCAGTTCAAAATAATTGTTTATAAATAATTGTTTTTTTCTGTTGTCTGTACAGTAATATTTCAATTTATTACTCTTTTGATAATAATTTACAGATCATTTGCTTCATTTTTTTTTTTTTTTTGGAATAATAAAAGATAGAGTTAGGTTTGTTTTCCACAAAATCAATTTAAATTTAAAAAAATGGGAATTTAAAAAACCAAAAATAAATAAATTTTAGGACTACGTTTACATTTAAATTTGTGTTTCATTTGATTCAGTCAATTTTCCTTTACATAATGGAATAATTACTCAAAAACACATTTTTTTGAGATACTACAGTCTACGGGACCATGTGCGATATATCTAATACTATACTATATAGGAAATGGCCAATTACAAGAAATGGCGAGCCTGATTAAGATTGATTTATGTACAATACAGATAAGCACAAAACATAAATTCTTTAATTATTGTAGTTTTGGTAGTTTTTATTTTTAATATTTTTTATACTCCACTAGGGGTCTATCTGTAAATACGACAACTCTCGACGGAATTAAGCTAAAGACTAGAAACAAACGTGTTTTTCGAAAAAATTAGACAGATATTCTTAAATGAGCAAAGCCATCCCATACAAATGAATCAGTTTTTTTAAATAAACGGTTCGTTATATTGAAAAATGTGTTAATCAAAAAGGTTTTAGAAGCCACTTAGATTGCATGCATAGAATTAGAATTGCCATTAAAGTTTGCTCCGAAGTTCTCATGTACAGCATTTGGCGATTGCTTACTGGAAATTGTGCTTTATTATGTTAAAATTAATTGAATAAGATGAGATTTTAAAATCAAATCAGCTATCCTTTATTTTATTGATTGTCTACATTGTCTACGCGTAGAGAATAGACCATTGTCTACAGTAATAGTCTACGCGTAGACAATGGTGTAGTCTACATCACGTAGACTACGCGGCACAACACTGTATACAACACATTCACACCGAGTTTGACATTTGTTCTTCTGAGCACTAAATAGGTGCCTGCGCCACGTTCTGGGAACTTTGTTTTGGCGATGCAATTCATAAAACAGCACCGAATGATATTTTTATTCGCAAATTCAACACAAAAATTATTATTTTCGACTATCAAAGTCGTCTGGAACATGAAAACTCCAAATAAAATGAGAAACAAAAATTGAGTAAAAACACCACAAATAAAGATTTCATCTTTCTTTCCCTTATTTCACATTATTTTCAAGAACGATGTATTTTTTCGAAGTTCAACATCAAAATTCACCATAAATTTTCATTCGCATTGTTCTAAACACGAAAAATATGACCGAATTTCAATTATTTCTGTTCTTATATTTACATTTGCATTATTATTATGACATAATATTCAAGTATATCTCCACTCCAAATACGTGTTTACATTCTATATTAGTTATGCTTAATAAGTCGGTATTTGTAAACGTCAAAACATTTCTAAAAGAATTAAAGCAATCAATTTATTAGGATTATTTAATTGTATTAGTAAGAGACAATCGGATACGAATTTGGGTTTTGCTTGAGACGTATTTTCCAGGTAATAGGTTCCAGTCGTAGGTAAATTCACTTGATAGGGTCATTTCTAGTAACCGATACGGGCCGAGCATTATAAATTCTGGTTGGGTTAATTATTGTATAACCAGAAAACTCATTTATACAGTGTTCTCGACAAACCTGTTGACTAGATTTTATTTAATTTTTGTTGATAAAACGCAAACCTTACCTGTATGCCAATTTTCAGACAAATATGAGACCGATCGGTCCAATTTATCTGATAACAATAGAAAATCTCGATAAACAAACGCTTCGCATCGATCATCAATGAGGAAAGAGCGAATATATTTCTCAGCTGGCAAATGTGTTGGCGATAACATTATCGTGACGGACAAAATTATCCGTTTTTCAGTTCCAAATACAATATGTTCCCATACAATATGCTAATTTCCATCTTTCCAATATTCCCGCTTCTCCCAAAAAATTTTCTCGACTTTTCCAACAAAACAAAACAAGAATCGGGATTTTTAATTTGAAATTACTGAAAGTGCAAGCCAGAAAACCGCTGCCACCAGCAACCCCTGAATGTATGCAATTTCGGTTTTTCAAGATTTTCCGACTTTTCCGGTGGAAATTTCCATTTTTCGGCTCCATAGTGTTTTTACCTGGTTCAATACGAATCCAACAAAAAAATTCCCATGCAAATCGGATTATATTCAGCCGAGTTATGGATAGTCTAACTGACCACGATTCATTTATATATATACACTCAGAGGAATTTGTGCATAAATTTTACTAAATGTACGTTAATTTTATGATTTTTGTGCATCAAAAATGCATGACCTTTTGTATCTAAAAATTATGAACATCATTTTCTCTGTGTATAGAAAAAAAGACCGCATCGAAATGCATTCAGTAGTTTAGGATAAGCAGGAGGGTTGATTTTAGTCTATTGGTCAAAACCATATACAAAATCCATTGAGTAGTTTAGGAGGCGGCAGAAGAGACGAGGAAGCGGAGTTGATTTTAGTGGGAGAAAAATTTTCTTAAACCTTATAATTCGCACAAGGTTTGTGGCATCGGAGTATAAATACTCAAATCGAGTTTTACTCCACCAAAATCCTGTAAGCCTGCGTGGAGGCTGGCGGAGCGGGCTCTGGTGACGGTGAGCCAGCTTTCCATACCAGAAGCGGGCTCCTGATGGGTTTTCAGGGCAGACATGTCCGACCTGTTGGGGGGAGATTTGGATGTGAAAGCATCCGCAAAAATAATATAATTTTGTTGTTTTTGCAGACCTTATAGGCCGAGAAATTCCAATAGGATTCAATGCTAAAAGGTCAAGTATAAGCCATGAATCAGAAGTAGTTCAATGGTTAAACACTAAATAGTATATATATATACAGGGTGCGCCATCTGTTCCTCCGGTATGTAAACATTGAATAACTTCGCCATTTGTCAACCGATTTGCTTTCCTAGACACGTTTTGGAAACGTCAAACCAGTACAATTTTAACCATGAACCGCTTCACACCGAAAGAACGCGCCGAAATAGTGACGATGTACATTGAAAATAGTCGTTCAATTTTGGATGCAAGTTTTAATGACCGACGAGGCACATTTCACTCCCTCTGGCGGTGTTAATAAACAAAATTGCCGCATTTGGGCGACAGAAAATCCTCACGAGATTCATGAAATACCATTGCATGATCGAAAAGTGACTGTTTGGGCCGGCGTGTGCGCAAAAACCATCATTGGGCCATTTTTCTTCAATGAAGGTGAAACAGTTAATGGTAATCGATATCGGTGGATGTTGGCACATTTTGTGTGTCCGAAAATGCGTGAAAAAGGTCTGACTGACTTCTGGTTTCAGCAAGACGGGGCGCCATGCCACACAGCGGACCAAACAATACGGTTTTTGCAACAAAAATTCCCTAGACGTGTGATATCGAAAAGAGGCGATATTGACTGGCCACCAAGATCCCCTGATTTAACCCCCCCAGACTTCTTTTTGTGGGGTTATTTGAAGAGTAAAGTTTACGCCAGCAACCCGAAGACCATTGACGAGCTCAAGACCAATATTCGTGCCGAAATAGCTGCCATACCGACGGAGATGCTCGAAGAAGTGATGGAAAATGCCCGAAAAAGAGCACAGTTTGCGGTGGCCAATAAAGGTGGTCATTTGATCGATGTTGTTTTCAAAAAGTAGTCCACATAAATTGTAAAGGATTGAACTAAATAAAAAAACACCATTTTTTGCAATCTATTGTTTCTTTAAAAAGTTATTCAACATTCTCATACCGGAGGAACAGATGGCGCACCCTGTATATATATATATATATATATATATATATCATTTCATCTCATTTCATCTCCTTTGATCTCATTTGATCTCATTTCATCTCCTTTCATCTCATTTCAACTGATTTGATATCATTTCATCTCCTTTCCGACTAATTTCATCTCATTTCATCTCCTTTCCGACTCATTTAATCTCATTTTATCTTCCTTCATCTCATTTGATCTCATTTCATCTCATTTGATCTCATTTCATCTCATTTCATCTCCTTTCATCTCATTTCATCTCTTTTCCGACTCATTTCATCTCATTTCATCTCCTTTGATCTCATTTGATCTCATTTCATCTCCTTTCATCTCATTTCAACTGATTTGATATCATTTCATCTCCTTTCCGACTAATTTCATCTCATTTCATCTCCTTTCCGACTCATTTAATCTCATTTTATCTTCTTTCATCTCATTTGATCTCATTTCATCTCATTTGATCTCATTTCATCTCATTTCATCTCATTTCATCTCATTTCATCTCCTTTCATCTCATTTCATCTCTTTTCCGACTCATTTCATCTCATTTCATCTCCTTTCATCTCCCTTCATCTCATTTGATCTCATTTGATCTCATTTCATCTCATTTCATATCATTTCATCTCATTTCATCTCATTTGATCTCATTTCATCTCATTTCATCTAATTTCATCTCATTTCACCTCATTTGATCTCATTTGATCTCATTTGATCTCATTTGATCTCATTTGATCTCATTTGATCTCCTTTCATCTCATTTCATCTCATTTCGTCTCTTTTCCGACTCATTTCATCTCCTTTCATCTCATTTGATATCATTTGATCTCCTTTCATCTCATTTGATCTCATTTGATCTCATTCCATCTCATTTCATCAGCTCTATTTCGCTACAACACAAAAATAGCACACGCACAATTATGAAAAGATATTGGGTGATGTGAATAAAAAAATAGCTTTTGCTAAAACTGATGTTTTTTAGCTAATGTAGTCTGTATGCAGTCTGCATTAGTTAAAAAACATCAGTTTTAGTAAAAGCTATTTTTTTTTATTCAGATCACCCATTGACATAATTTTGTTTAGATTAAAAATAAAACGTGGCCTACTAAAAAGTAAATTCTTAAATTCTTTCTATAGTCTTAAATTTGATATAACTGTATGGGAGCCGTGTGGAATTCAACGCATCTAAAACCCAATCAATGCTGTTATCGATGAAATGCGAAAAAAACCCCGAAACGGTCGAATTTATGAGTGAGTCCATTAGTGACTCAAAAAACATCAGAATGTTGGGCATCGAAATAAATGAGAAGCTTCAATGGAGTGATCATATTTTCAAAATAGCAAAGGAAGCATCACAGTGCCTAGGCTTCCTGGGACGATGCAAAAAATATTTCGCACCAGTCGACGTCCTAAACATCTACAAAACCTACATTCGACCGAGACTCGAGTACAATTCGCATATTTGGGCTGGAGCCCCAAAAACTGTCCTGCAACTGCTGGACCGAATTCAAAAACGTGCGATCCGACTGATTGGAGACAAGTCTTTGACAGATCCACTACCGTCTCTCGAGCATCGTCGCTCTGTTGGGGTACTCAGCATATTCTATAGATACTTCCATGGGAAATGTTCCACCGAAATTTCCCAACTTATTCCTCCACGGTATATTTTCCCTAGACCCTCTCGTGCAGCTGCACGTGCGCACGACTTCTTCCTTGAGCCTCCCCGTTTTCGTACAGTAAAGTTTAGGGGTTCCTTCATTCCGCGAACAACAAGACTTTGGAACAATTTACCATCCGATGTGTTCCCCCCGGACTATAACCCGCAGAAGTTCAAGGAGAACATAAATCGGCATCTCCTTTTGTCCTTCCAACCATCCCGAGCTGTGCTTCGGCATTAAAGGGTCTTCCCCTAAGCTCTGGCTGGATCTAAAAAAAAAAAAAAAAAAAAAAAAAAAAATGGGAGCGGGGGGAAGGAGTAATGCAAAATAATCTCACTGTATACACAAACCATCCTCTCTTCAAAACATACTTTAAGTATAAACTTGAACTCAATTGGACTGGTAGTTTGTGAGGTTTTTGGAAACAAACAGAAAATATTACAGACAAATATTCATTTTTATATTATAAAGAAGATAGATATGTTCATTAGTCAATGTTTTGCCTTAACTTGTTATGCTATCATCAATTGTTATTTTTTTATGGATTGTTATGATATAATAAATTGTTATGATATGCTTGTATGAATCTTATAAGGCACCCTGCCTTTTTCAGGTTGTGAATAAATAAAATAATTAATAGATTAATAGATTAATATTATGAGCAATGCTGGACCTTTGTCTCCAATTGTTGTCATTGGCCGCGTTCAGACGTGGTGGAAACTGGTTGACTTCACCAAGTTTCCACTCGATTTTACGGGCCAGACGCTATCGGGTGTATGCGGGGAATTCATCTGCTGGCTAGGCCGGGTGAACTTGGTTGAAAACACATACACACATAGAGTTCAATGGTTTTCTTGCTACATGCACACATTGACATAGCATGTGTAAATACACTGCAGCGCAAAAGTTGAAAAACACTACGTGAGAACGCAAGCAGGTTTTTTCACCCAGAGTAACTCGGTTGATTTCACCTACGTGAGAACGCGGCCAATGTGGGACAGACAACTGAAAGACGGGACTCTCTCGCGTAATATGGGAAGTCTGGTCACCGTACCCTTGACCCACTATGAAAAACTATGTGTGTATAATAAAAAAAAAATATCTAAAAAGAAAGAACGTAAAACTTTTCTCCGAAAACGTTGTTGAATGTTTAACCAAATTACGAAAAATAAAAGACTTATTGAACATCATAAAGGGTCTTTCAACAAGGACATAACAATTTTGTATTTTAATAAAAACGCACCCTAAAACTTTTTTTATGATCTGGCAATGCTAAAACGTCAGTCAAGGTTTACATTTTTATCATGGTGAAGTTCACGAACGAGCAACGTTTGGAAATTATTAAAACTTACTACCGAAATTCTGAGTCGATGGTCACAATCGTGTAATCTCGAGAAATGGTCCGGTCGAATAACGCCGTTGGATTTATTTTTATGGGGTTATGTTAAGTCGTTGGTTTATGCCAACAAGCCAACAACGTTAGAGGAGCTCAGGAACAGGCCGATATGTGTGGAAGAGTGGTGTAAAATTGGCTCCAAAGAATCAATCAGTGCAATGCTCGCGGTGGCCATATGAACTACATCGAATTTCATACTTAAATGTAACATTTCCACTACACCTGGAATAAATTTCAGCCCGATATCTCAATTATTCTGTGTTTTATTTAAATACAAAATTGTTATGTCCTTGTTGAAAGACCCGATATAACAATGTTAAATCAATGTTTGGATATATGAAATATTTGTAAATTATGAAATATAATTAAATATATATATCAATGGTGATAGTCCATGAAGTATTATGTACGAGTATTCAATAATACAAATAAGTCTTTCCGCCAATTTCATCAAAAACAAAAGGAAAATATCCATTGTGGAATGGGCTGACAATCTTTTGTCTATTATGATGTTAATTGATCATCTTAATAACTAAATCAACTACATAGGAACTTCCTTACTACTAACTTCTCTGCGAAGAACTTCTCACCCATTAAAAAGATACTTCACCAAACAATTTATCTTAAGCAGAACGTACATTGTATAATTTCGGAATACAAAAACTTATACACATATAGAAAATCAAATTGAGTTGTAAAATGTTTTCTTTAATAAAAAAGATTTTTAAAAAAATCACAAAAAAATTTTACAAACATATACACAATAGGCACGAAAATATGAAATTTTCTTAAGGGTCCTTTTAATACACATGAAAAATAATTCCAATAGGCAATTTACATACTTTTATATAAACTCTTTTTCTTATTAACACTGAAGGTGACTGTTATCACGCACAATAGTTCATACAGTTACGAACCGTCTTTAAACGTTTTTAAATCACTACTTCACCAGACTACAAACCTTTTTCTATAATTTTATTCATAGAAAATTATATTGAAAAAACTTGATCACAATATTCCTAGAAAGATTTTTATTACCACGTATGAGGAACGTTTAATCATTTAACTACTGATTGCTGTGAGCCGACGGCAAGAGCGGTCCTGTTAACCTGACAAGGACTTTCCGATTTCAGTAATCCGTTAACGATAAAGTTGGGTAGTCAACTGACGAATGGGTCTAGTTCTAAGTCCTTGGTACCCAGGACTTGCTGTCTCCTAATACGAAACTACATTCACAGTTGTCAGAAGGAACATGCGATGTAGCTGACTGACTAGCAATTGGGGATGCATGGGGGAATATACGAATAAATAAAAGCTCATTTTAAAAAAATTCGCATCGTGAAACGAAAAACATATTCTTAGCAGGACGAGTTTTCTAACGCAATTGCGTTTTCGTTCATTTTCCAAGTGGTGTGGTGTTTTGTGGTATACACAATTCGAACTGGCTAAGAAAGAGCAACACAGAATAGACTTAGTTCGACGCATTCGAAAAAATAATAAAAGTCCCATGAGATGAACATTCAAGAGCGAAAGCTTTAAAACAAGCTTTTAGTAAATATTGCTCAATTTGAGTGGACTTTCTAGATGTATATAAAGCCAATTTTGAGTATTTGTTACCCTTATTGTTCGTTCTTCAGTTTACCTCTAATCGACCTGTTGCTTTGGTATACAATCTTTTGAACTTGGCATGTACATAAAATGGAATTGCTTTTATTCTGAAGTATTTAACATGATATTTTCTTTGATATGAGTCTTTCAATCGAATCAGCAAATTTATTTCATTTAAATCTCTCCAATTCCTAAAATGATTAAATTAAAATTGTCAGGTAATCCAAAATTCACTCTAGGGTAGATCTTAAACCTGACAATATGCTAGACAAGAAAATGGAACCACTTTTTTTCAAATGATATACGTATATTTCCTTAATTTTAAGAGTTATTACATCCAAATTTAACGACATGGGGTTATATATACATAGTGCATTTTCGTTTTTGACACGGTGCTAGCACCTTACGCCTGGTGCCAAGAAAAACTGTTCGAATTTGCCACTTTGGCGTCAGATGATTCTGACACCGGCTGTTCGAGTTTAGCTCTTTTGACTCTTGGTGGTAGCACCGCTGGACCTAGTCTTGGTACGGGAGCAAATGACACCAAGAAACGGTCGGTCATTATTTTGAATCTTAAAGTTTTTTTTTGCAGACAAAAATCATGTTAGAAGAAAGGAAATGTGAAAGTCTCGACCGGTAATTATTTATCAATCAAAACGAGCGATAGATACATGCTAAACAATTGGCTAAATGGTAAAATATGATATTCTTTGGAAATAGTAGATGACTTGATTAAAATTGAACTGTCCCTCAAATTCTATAAATTCGATTATGCCTGTGTTGATTTATATTAAATCCTGTGAGCGAAGAAAGTCACTGTTCTTAGGTTGTGCGGCACTAGATTCTCCAAATAGCAAAGCTCATATAATTAAAATAATCTCCATATCTTTAGCTTCCAATTGTGCAGCATAATATTCATCAAATTCTTTCAATAATTGATGAATAACAGCAAAACTTAATCCGAACTACAATTTTACTTAACTTTTACATAATTTTAACAAAAGACTTTTGTATGTTCGTAAATTTGATGTTTTTATTATTTTTAATATTAATTATTCTTATTAAATATTATTATTTTTTGTTTTGATTTTAAATACAATATAATAATAATAAATTTAAAAAATCCTGAAAAAAGAAAACAAAAATTCCGTTGACGCGACTTGAACCTGCGAACGTCAGCTCATGCATATTCAAAAGTACTTTTTTCCCAACAAGTTCAAAGAAATGAACATTTGTTTTGTTTTAGCTTTGCCTTTATCAGTCGTGAAAGGTTTTTCTGTTAAACCTGAATTAGGTCCAGTGCAACTGTGGCACTGTGTTATCACCGTGAAGGTTCATGTTTGTTTCGGGCTCAGGGGAGTGACGAAGCCCTCGTCAGACAGAGTAGTGTCAACTCCTCCTGCTCTCTATTACAGAAATTGTTTATTGGATGGATCATAGGAACTTACAAGAAGTTTATATATTCACCATCTGATTTAATTCGGCTTGTGCGAATTATTTTAGAAATCTCCGGCTCGAGAACTTTTATTGTGGATTTTTGCATTGACAATGCAAATGGTTTTCGACTGTGATTCAAATGAAATGAACATTTGTTTTGTTTTAGCTTTGCCTTTATCAGTCGTGAAAGTTTTTTCTGTTAAACCTGAATTAGGTCCAGTGCAACTGTGGCACTGTGTTATCACCGTGAAGGTTCATGTTTGTTTCGGGCTCAGGGTTGTGACGAAGCCCTCGTCAGACAGAGTAGTGTCAACTCCTCCTGCTCTCTATTACAGAAATTGTTTTTTGGATGGATCATAGGAACTTACAAGAAGTTTATATATTCACCATCTGATTTAATTCGGCTTGTGCGAATTATTTTAGAAATCTCCGGCTCGAGAACTTTTATTGTGGATTTTTGCATTGACAATGCAAATGGTTTTCGACTGTGATTCAAATGAAATGAACATTTGTTTTGTTTTAGCTTTGCCTTTATCAGTCGTGAAAGTTTTTTCTGTTAAACCTGAATTAGGTCCAGTGCAACTGTGGCACTGTGTTATCACCGTGAAGGTTCATGTTTGTCTCGAGCCGGAGATTTCTAAAATAATTCGCACAAGCCGAATTAAATCAGATGGTGAATATATAAACTTCTTGTAAGTTCCTATGATCCATCCAATAAACAATTTCTGTAATAGAGAGCAGGAGGAGTTGACACTACTCTGTCTGACGAGGGCTTCGTCACTCCCCTGAGCCCGAAACAAACATGAACCTTCACGGTGATAGCACAGTGCCACAGTTGCACTGAACCTAATTCAGGTTTAACAGAAAAAACTTTCACGACTGATAAAGGCAAAGCTAAAACAAAACAAATGTTCATTTCATTTGAATCACAGTCGAAAACCATTTGCATTGTCAATGCAAAAATCCACAATAAAAGTTCAAAGAAGTTTTGCACGAAATAGGAGGGTTCGAGTCCCGGTCGCTGCTTGATTTTTTTTTTATTTTTCAAGAAAATAAAAATTGTTATTGTATTTTTCTTTTTTTAATTCAAAATAAGTATTAGTAATTTATTAAAAAGCGTTTGGTGCGAATTGCATCTTCAAAATTTTTGTGAACCCACATTTTAATTATTTAACCAAGACGTTTTAGTTCAATTTGCCATGTTTTTCTTTCTGTATCGTAACACAAAAATAATTTTTTTTACAACGCATTACAACCGTCATTCCCAATTAGCTTCGGATCTATAAAGAATTCCATTTGAAAACATTTAAATCTCAAATTGGTTGAAACTCGAAAGTGTTAAAGTCAGTTAACTCCCAACAAGGTAACCCCATCACTTCAATATGTTATTATTAACCGACTTCCAAAAAGGAAAAGGTTCTCAATTCCACCTGAATATATTTTTTTTTAATGTATGTTCACGCCTAACTTTTTACTGGGTGGACCGATTTTGGTCATCCCAAAGAGAAAGTTGTAGAGAAAGTTCCTGGTTGCACCCCGGTTCGTTCGTGGGCAAAAATGGACCATTAGGGGGGGTACCTCCCATACAAACGAAAACGTTTTTTCCGAATTTCTCAAAAACGGTGCATCTTATCAAAAAAATCTAAGAACAAAAGTTATTTAGAATATGATTCTACATAAAACTCCCATACATCAAAATCCGATTGGAATAAATTTTAAAAAATCTGATTGGAAAGTTCGACTTCAAAGTGTAATTTTGGTACAAATGATCAAATTAAGATACCAATATCACCATACAGGTTTTCAATAATTGCCAGATTGGCAATTATAGCTTTTGTTATGTTTTTACGTTGTGTTCAGTACAACACAAGGAAGGTTCTTTTATATATTTCCCCCCTGTTAACCTACCCCTTCGAACCCCTCCCTGCTTGGGATATCGAGTAAAATTCTTTGTATTGTGTTCAGTACAATATCTGCAAGATTCTTTTATATATTTCTCATCTGCGGACTTATCCCCTCAAACCCTTTGTAATTTTACCTATATTAAAAATTGAACTAAAAACGTTCGAACTAAAAAAAAATTTTCTAAAAAAAATAAAACCGACTTTAAAAAAAAACTGAAAAGAGAAAAAAGCACTAAAAAGAAAAAAATAATTTCAAACTATGTTCATTAATAGCGTATTTAAAATTCGGCTTTTTTGGAGTTGCGTTAAATTTGCAACTAAAATAAATTACATACTCTCTAACCCTTAAGGCTAATCGTTTACATACTTTCTAACCCTTAAGGTTAACTAAGAACTAAGATCGACTCCAAAAATTTTGTTGTCACACAGATTAACTATAGACACGGCTCTTAGAAGCACCAAAACTAAGTTCTTTTATGTCCCAATATGGATTCCCTATTTTTAAGCAATCGCTATAAAAAAGCCCACTGTCTCATATGTTACTATTTTTTGTACAAATCTATCCTATTTTTTGTCTCCATGTACAAACTGATTTTGTGAGAAACTTGACAATAGAAATTTTACAACGATTTTATTTAGTGTAAATTTAACACCACTCCAAAAAAGCCGAATTTTAAATACGCTATTAATGAACATAGTTTGAAATTATTTTTTTCTTTTTAGTGCTTTTTTCTCTTTTCAGTTTTTTTTTAAAGTCGGTTTTATTTTTTTTAGAAAATTTTTTTTTTTAACACATTTCAAAAGTGTTAAAGTAGATAATATTTATAAATGCTAAAAATTAACACTTTTACTAACAATTTTTTTTTGTGGTTTATAGGGTTTTACAGTATCTTTTCATTCCATTAATGGAAATTTTTCAATTGACAAGTTCTCTTAAACATCATTTTTTAAACGACAAAATTCCACATAATGCAGAGCCTTTTGAATAAAAATTTGGACCATCATCAACGCGTTTTTCTATAGCAACTTAGAACATTTTCAAAATTTTTATTTGAAATTTTAAAATACACTCACAGCCTTATTAATAAACGTTAGTTAATTTTTATCAATGGTTTACGCAGTGGATAACTCGAAATTCTTATTAATAAAAAATTTTAAGAGTTAACTGACGTTAGTTAACTCTGTGTTAGCTAACATACCAATTTCCTCGAGTTAAGGAGTTGATAACTCTTGACGGCGCATAACTCTTGCAAAAAAGAGTGGAAGAAGCAATGATCCATTAAAAAAATGCAATTTATGTTAATTAATTTATTTATTTATATATATACATAGCCAACAGGTATAATTTCCTAACCGGCCGATTCCAAGCAAAGAGAAAACTAACAAAAATTATAAAATAAATAAAAATAGAGAAAATTATAAAATAAATAAAAATAGATAATATAAATATTGAAAAATTATGCAAAAAACAGAAAAAAAAGAAAATTATAATTTACTTAAAACTTTTCTCCGAAACATGTTACGCGAAATATTAAAATCAAAAACATCTGCGCAATTATTAGATAAAGCACACATATTCGTAATTGGCTCGTTCACCCCATAAACAGTTCTATGGAAAGGCAAATTTATGAAGATGTGGTGCCTAAGCTGACGAGGAGCCACATTAAAATTAATTTTGGACAAAAGGACTGGAGAATCAACAACACCAGAGATTACATTAAAAATAAATAACACACTTAACAAATCCCGCCGAGAGCTCAAGGAGTCAAGGTCAATTAACTTACGCCTCGATTCATATGGAGGTAATTCAAGAGCGTTGTCCCAGTTCAGCCTACGAAGAGCAAACCTGAGAAAACGCCTCTGGATTGACTCTATACGGCTTATATGAACCTCAAAGTTAGGACTCCATACAACACACGCATATTCTAAGATGGATCTGACAATTGAAATGAATAAACTTTTCAATGCATAAGGATCAGAAATCTCTCGGGAAAATCGAATGATGAATCCAAGTAATCCATTTGCTCTAGAGATAATATAGTCAATATGAGGTACAAAGGTTAGTTTGGTGTCAAAAATCACCCCAAGATCTTTTATCATAGAGACTCTGTCGAGAATAACATTGTTGATTTCATAATTAAAAATGATTGGATTAATCTTTCGATAAAATGACATGGTTGAACATTTAGCGACATTTAAACTAATATGATTTTATATACACCAAGTAGATAATACGTTGAAATCATTTTGCAACATAAAAGAATCTTCCAAACAATCAATGACACGATAAAGTTTAGCATCGTCAGCATATAATAATAACCTGGACGATATTAGAACATCACATAAATCATTAATAAATAAAATAAATAACAAAGGTCCGAGATGGCTTCCTTGAGGAACCCCGGAGCGAACGACAAACGCTCTTGAAAAATAATTGTGAATTTTTACTAATTGCAATCGATTAAATAAATAAGACGTTAGCCACTTAAGAAGACTAGAATGCATGCCAATTAATTGAAGTTTTGTCAAGAGTAAATTATGATTAACTCTATCAAACGCTTTCGAGAAATCCGTGTAAATGACGTCAACCTGATGACCCTCTTCGATACTGTTACTGCAGAAATTTGTAAACTCTAATAAATTCGTGGTAGTTGACCGACCCTTAACAAAACCGTGCTGAGAAATGTGTTGCTTAAACGAAGAAGTCAGAACGCTACAAATCAATTTTTCAAAGAATTTGGCAATCGTAGGCAAGATAGCAATTGGTCTATAGTTAGACGCATCACTTTTACAACCACCTTTGAGGACAGGAATTATGTAAGAGATTTTCCAAGCTGAGGGGAAAACTCCAGTTTTTAATGAAAAATTGAATAAGAGGTGTAACGGATAGGCTAAACTATTCGCACAATTCTTAAGGATAACAGGAGGGACCAAGTCAGGACCAGCTCCTTTTTTAATATCAACCTTGCCTAATTCCTCAAGAATGGTATCAAGATCAAGCTCAACTAAGCCAACATCAATTGAACTATAATCATTTGAATTAAAACAGTTCTTGATGGGTGAGTTGTCATAGGCACTCTCAAAATAATCAGCGAAAAGGTTGACAAACTGTTCTTCTGAAGTCGCAATGGAGTTATTATAAAATATTCTTTTAGGGTAACCAGAAGATTTCCTCTTTAAGTTCACAAACGACCAGAATTTAGATGGATGTCTAGTTAGATTGCGCTGAAGATTTAACAAATAATGTTTATAATTCGATTTCTGTTCATTTACGAATTTTCTGCGCAGAGTCGAATAAGTGTTATAGTTTGAGGTGTAACCAGTATTTATGTACAATTTGTATGCTTTACGTTTAGCGCTTTTAAGTTTAATTAGAGACTTAGTATACCACGGAGGATGTCCATTTATGGAAAGATTCTTTTTTGGAACAAATAATTCAAAGCCAACATACAGAAGACAATAAAAGTTAAAGACGAAATCATCTACAGAAACACATAAGTCGAAGATACTCTTCCAGTCTATAGAAAAAAGATACAAATTGAGCTTAGCCATGTCAGCATTCCTGAAGTCAAGTACAAAGTGTTTATCAGTTACTTTGGAATTATCACAGGTGGTATTAATATTCAAATTTATTGCACGATGAAACTGATTTTCATTTCGGAGAGAAAAATCACATTCGAGCACCCTGGAAACTTCAGGATTGGAAGAGAAAATCAAATCGAGAGTATTACCAAAGTCATTATGAATAAAATTTATTTGAGTTAAGCCATAAGATAAAATAGAATCAATGGTAAACGAATCGATTGAACTTCTAACTTTAAAAGGCACCAGGGTTCTCAAGTTCTCGCTGTCGAATTTCCAGGAAATATTGGGTAAATTAAAATCACCAAAAACGAAAACTGAATCTATACAGCGAACTCTGTCACACAATGATTTCAGGACATTAACATGGCTTTCATAAACTGAAAAAGTAGAGTTCGGCGGAATATACAAACAATGAAGAAATATATGTTTTTGAGATAACGAGACCAAAACAGAAACGCATTCTAAAGAGTCACTACCAGGAAGAACAATACAGGAAGTTGAAAAATGATTTTTAACAGCTATCAAAACTCCGCCACCGTGTAATTTACTGCTAGTAAAGGATGAACGGTCCTTACGATAAACATTGAATTTGGAGTCAAATAATTCAGAAGAACTGATCGAAGATACGAGCCATGTTTCAGTTAATATTATGCAATCATAATCAGATGATAAACAACGTAAGTAAAAGTCATTACATCGAGATCTTAATCCTTGAACATTATGATAATAAACGTAAATTGAATATTTATCTCTGAAAGCTAAATTATTTGAGTTGGAATCGGTAGTTTTCGAAAATATTGATTGACAAATTCTTTGATGAGAAGTCCTTTCGGCCAGAAGCTCCTGCTAATTACTCTATCGTGCATGTTGTTAGGCACACGAAGTTTAAATGATACAAAAGATATCTCATCCATGTTCGCATCTTTCCTCAAAAGGCTGAAGCATAAAAGTTTAGAGGGATCCTCAATATCTAACTTGCTAGCGACATAGCGAATAATGGAGTCAGCTGATGTTCTCTTATCACAATGGGAGACTAGAATCCAACGTGGCATAGCTGCTGGAACGATAAGGTCAGTGACCTCCGGAGTTGTATTCTCATTCAAACAACCAGAAGTGCTCGAGGAATTCGACGAAATTACTGGTGTAGGTGGCATAACAGGATCCTGCCGTGGTACCGCAATAGTACCAGAAGACGAAGCTGAAGTTGCGCAATTATTATTAGAAATAGTAGCTGATCGAGCAGAAACAGCTGACGCATTAGTTGATCTCAATGTTGAAGATGTAGATGTTTTCAGATGCGTTACTGATTTAGACTTCCCAGTAAACCAAAAGATTCATTTTTGATACAAAAAATGAATCATTCTTCTGAGCGTTTTGTTCGAATTTGAATTTAGAAAATGATCATAAATGTTTCAACTTGCGGACCAAAGTGTCCCTCTTTTCTAAATCATTTTTAAGATTCATTTTTGCGATCATCAAACGTTCAAAAATGAGTATATAAACTGGGAGGCGTGGCCTGCTTATATACTCATTTTTGAACGTTTGATGATCGCAAAAATGAATCTTAAAAATGATTTAGAAAAGAATTTTGATCTTTAAGTGAAGTACATAAGTTCTATTATTCTTAACTGTGACGAAAAATGAAACAAAACCTGCCGTATTCTTCTGTCAAACATTTTCCCGCCAACTTTTAAAAATGAATATAAAATGAAACATTTGTGTACAAAAAATATGAAAAACTTTAACGGTCGGCTTTATATACTAGATACCATTCGTTCATAAGATGAAAATACTTGAGAATACATTGTCGTCCCTTTCAAAGCTGATTTTCTCTGTCGCACAAAACGATCAGTAAACGCTCATATTTGATGAACGTTCATTTTTTGGTTTAGTGGGTTACTTCGAGTAATTCTTGTAATAGGCGATTCATTGTTGACATTGATGGACAGAGATGAAGTAGACGATGATTTTTTGCTGGTGTTAGAATCGAAGTTAGAAAGAGAACGTCGCTTGGGCTCTGGGATAACAGCATCCTTCATCGATAATTTTTTCACCTGTACCACTAGGTCGTCAATTTTTGCTGCTAATATTTTAATCGAAGAACTCGAACAAGCTTTGCATATCCACACAAAACCACTATTATGATTAAGTAGAGCAAGTTGATTCACTGTGACACCAATACACTCGATATGGAAAGTGCCATCACAAATGCCACCACAGTTGACATAATTAGAACCATTATTAATTGATGAATTGCAATCTGAGCACTGTTTCACCATTGTCTATGTTTTTAAAAATCAATTTCTCACAAATTAAAAGTGTTTTTCTTATTATTTGATTAAATTAGATAAATAATTAACAGCGAAGTAGAACACGTCTGACTCAGTAAAGCGCGGATTCGCTCATGTTGTTATATTTATTATATTACCTTATCACTTGAACACCAATTTTCTGATCGCTTTCGTTCAATTTTTAAATTTTCCATTTTTAATTACTTTGCAGTCAATCACAATTAAACTAAAGACACTAATTTCACTCCTATTTTAATACCGTCTCCAAGGAAACGAATTTAAAAAAACCCAAATATGAGTCAAATGTAAAAGATTTTCGTATTTTTTGGTACAATTTGGCACAAGGGTTGCCGTATTCAAGCTAAATTTTTAAATAAAATACGAGTTAGCTATTATATGGAGGAAAATTTTTTATTAATAAGAATAGTTAACTAATGTATAAGTTTACTATCTCGGAGTTAGTTAGCACATGAGTTATCTCCGTGTCAGGGATTTTTTATTAATAAGGCTGTCAATTAACCCATTTCTTGCCATTGGTGCGTTTTCGCGCCAGTAACTTTGAGCAACTTTGAGCTTTTTTGTTACCACATAGGAGTCAAAGTTGCTATTATGGAATATAAATGGTGGCAAGAAATGGGTTAATTAGTTAAAGCTCATGAGGCTATTTTTAAGATTTAAAAAAAATAAAACGTTTAAAAAAATTATCTAGAAATATTAAAGAATTTGATGTCATCCTTTTATCTCATTATGATAAAAATCGACAAGAAAGCAGAGATGCAAATTTGAATGTAGTTCAAGGTTAAATTAGATCGTGCGATTTGCTGTTGGGTTGGCTCTTAACGCATGAATCAAGCATACCAGGGTTGCCAGTTTGGGCGATTTATCGCGAATTGGGTTATCTTTTTCGTGATTTTGCGACAATCTTTTTGAAAAAATCGCAAATTGGGCGATTTCAAAAAATCGTTTGGGCGATATTGGGCTATCTTTGAAAAATATCTTTCCTTTCGAAATTGTACGTCATTTGCCGAATTTTTCCCACTATTTACAATCAAAGTTCGGAACGCACATCCGATATCTAAATGGACGCACTCATCCTTTTATTTAGCATATGCTTGTCTGGCTAAAATTACTCTTTTGCTTGTGGGAATAGAGTCAATTTACTTTTAGCGATCGGTAACTAAGCAAAACAGCGAAATGGATGCACCCACTGTCATTTTCAAAATAAGTATTGAATATTCTGCTTTCTAATAACACCAATAAGAATGTTATCGCTTTCCTTGAGTGAAAAAAGAACCATAACACGCCTTTAAATTTATGCCCATAACAAAATATAAAAACATAATGGGCGTTACCAAGAAACGTTATAAAGTCGAGTCTACGTAGCCTTTTTAGTTTCGACTCTAACAAACTATAAATATTTTAGTCTATGTGTCTAGTTTTAAGACAACTTAGACTCGACACAGAGCTTTTATAAGAACAGAGGTTCAAATCATATTGAGCAGCAAAATATGGCGTAAAATTTGGGAATATATCATTAGCTCGAAAGCTTTACGAAAGCTTTTTTCTGCTTGTGCTAATGATAAATTCCCAAATTTCACGCCATATTTTTGCTGCTCAATATGATTTGAACCTCTGTTCTTATAAAAGCTCTGTGGACTCGACTTTACAAATGTTCATTGGTAAGGCCCAATATTTGCACAACAAACCATTTCTAGTATTTTTATTTAATACGACTTAAGATAATCGACATTTTGAGGTAACGAAAACTAGTGCAAACATTTTATCTAAACAAAGATTTAATTTTAAATAGAAAAACGTTTTTATGTTCATTTCATATGTAAAATCCTTATAACATTATATCTGTAAATAAGCTCTGCAATATAAAATTAATATATTACACACATTTTTTTTGTTTAATTTATTTTATGAGTAGGGGAAACTGGGGTATTCTGGACCACGGGGAATTGCGGACCAGCGTCATTTTGTTTCCCCTAGTAGTGGTTGGTAGCTGCAAATAACTGTAATCAGTTTGCCTCATGTTAAGCTAATTTTCCTAACAGTACTCGACTTGTGTATACGCACTATCACCTCGCTTCGATAGCAAATAGAAAAGTGATACTTCGAAATTTTTTTTTTCACTTTGTGTTTCGCTTAAATTTAACCACATTTTTCGAGAATCAACTCAAGTAAATATATTGATAATATTCGCGGAGCCTTAAGCATTCGACACTGACAAAAAATTTTGCATGAAGTTTGCATTGTGTTACTAATAGCTGCCATATTGTAAAAAAGAGCGTTCGGGGAATTGTGGACCACTTTTGTCGGGGAATTATGGACCACTCAATTCTTGACATTTGACAAGCAAACTTCGTGTATTTGATGCATATAAGTGTTTTTTCATGCAAAAACACAGCATTAGATTTTCGGCAATCATCATACTAATATATAAAAATGAGTTGGTGTCTGTCTGTCTGTCTGTCCCTCTTTCACGCAAAAACGGCTGAACCGATTGACTTGAAATTTGGCATGAGTGTCTGTGGTAGTTCTGGTTCTATAGGCATACGGAAAAGTAGCGCAAGGGGTGGGGGGAGTAAGGGGAGGGGGTAAAGTGATTTCGAAACTTAGTTTTCCCTCTATGTTACTCTTTCGGAGGGAAACTACTGAACCGATTGGCCTGAAATTTGGCATAGATGTTCGTCGTGGGTCCAGCCCCAACATAGACCCATTAAAAAGTTTTTAAGTTCTTTCCGGTTTTCTTCGTATTCTAAAAGCTTAACCCGGCAACGACGGGTATACAAGCTAGTTTCTAAATCGGCCGTTTTGACATCTCCAGAGGTTATAAATGAGCTTCGTGAGAAGGCTCATAAGAAGCGAAAGCGATTGGAGAAGAAAGGTGGTAAGAGCGTGGCAAAAGATCGTGACAAATCGAAGACACAACCATCTTCAACCGATCGTGAGGAGGCAGAAGACATTGATTTCTGCATAATTTGTACGAAAAATATGCCAATAAAAATGAACCGCCGGAATATCATAAATTGCAACGTGTGCGATCGAGGTGTACACTTGAAATGCGCCGAAATGACTGCCAGTTACTGGACTTGCAAACATTGCATTTCGCACTGATTTTCATTATAATTTTTCACTTAATTTCACTTTAATAAATATATGAATTAAAAAAAAAGGTTTTTCTATCACATTTTTCCATTTTTAATCGATTTACAAAGTGGTCCACAATACCCCGAGATTTTTCAAAATCGCAAAAACGCCATTTTTGCGCCAACTGATAAAACTTGTATAATTTAATACAATTTGACCGATCTGCTGTGACCCAAAGAAAGGTTATTTATCGTACTACAAATTCAAGCTTTGAAATTTTCAGAAAAAGTTATTTTTTTGCGAGTTTTTAGCCAAAATGAAAATGCGGTCCAGAATACCCCACCTTCCCCTACATTATCTGTGCGTTACGGCGTTACGACAGAACCAAGAACCTTAATTAAGAGTAAATGGAGAACTCCAATTCGGCAGAAGTAGAAGCAGCGGCAGATGCAGAACTTTAAAATATTGCGTCTTATGTGTTGCGCTCAAATAAAGCAGCAGTAGAAGAAGCAGCGGCAGAATCAGAATTTCATTTTAGCGCTAAAATTTCTGCTGCTGCTGCTTCTGCTGAATAGGAGTTCTTTCTTAATACTGATATAAATGTATGTATTGACATATTTTTGGCAATTTTGGGGTCGCTGATTCAAACCAAGTCCTCGATTTTCTCGCCTTTAAGTTTTAATTTGCTATTTTACTTTTGATATTTAAAAAATGCACTACACATGAGTTAAAAGTTTTGCTGTTATTTTATGTTTTTAGGGCAATGAAATTATTATTGCGAATTGGGCGACTTGGGTTGAACGGAAGCGATTTTGGGCGACAATTCTTTAAAATTTGAGCGACTTAACTGCCTGGAGACCTGGCAACCCTGCAGCATACTAATGGCGAGGGGAAAAAGGTTTTCCTTGTTGTTCTTCTCTTCTAGTGGAAAACTTTCTGGCTGTGTTTTGAGGTGGAACGTGATTTTATTGTTCACACAGTCAATCTTTTGAGAACGTCGTAATTAGGGCTTCTCAAACGGGATCCCGGGATCCCGGGGGTAAAATATCATCCGGTTATCCCGGGATTTCAATTAAATTTCCCGGGAATCCCGCTATTTCTTATTACCATTTTTTTTACTCTTTTTAACGATATTAAAAATATTGTAACACGAAATTTGAGTAATTTTTACTTCTTTTTCCCTCTAGTAACGAATTTCGTTTTTCCCTCTAGTAACGAATTTCGTTCAAAATTAGGAAAATATAATATATATGGTACTCCAGTTACCAATATTTTAAAATTAGAAAAATTCAAAATAGATCAAGTTACCAATATTTTGTATTTAAGTTTTTGTAATTAAAAATATTAATAATTGAAAATCAATAACGCATTTTTTTGTATTGTTTTGATTTTACACATTTTTCTCCCATCTAATTGGATAAATTCTTGCTTGTTAGCGAATCCCGGGATTTCTCGGGATCCCGGGATTTTGAATATTTTTGTCCCGGGATTTCAATTTCTACGGGAAATGAGAAGCCCTAGTCGTTATCTGAAATTCCGTCTCCCGAGATTGTGTCATTTTGTGTAATGATTTGAAATTTCACGTTCATTGGGTTCTTTAACAATAATTTTCCGTTACAGGCCCCCAGAGTTTTTCCAGAACCTTAAGCCGTGGTTAATGTAATGGCTCGTTTTCTATTAACTTCGACAGGATTCGCATTATTTTGATCCTTTTCCTTTACTGACTCCATGCAAAATTTGTATACTCTTTCTACGCGGTTTGCGGTTTTTTTTCTGTTGGGAATTGCTGGTGGGATTACTGTTCATCGAAAAGTACGTATTGAGGTTTTAGTGGCGACAGTTTTTGTGGAGTTAATTCTTTAATTTTTTTCGCAAGCGCGCACAAACGTCTTTATTTCACTTTCATAGTGGGGACCCGGTTCCCTAGTGAGAACGATTACTACACTATTCACTATGGCGCTGGAACTAGCTTCCTGCTTTTCCTTGCGCTCGCTTTCTTCGATATCACTGGTTCCCGAGTCATTTTTGGAGTCTTCCGTTGTATACTGCTTGCCGGATCGAAGACGTCCGGGTTTCAGTGTTGATTGAAAGACCGGGGCGAATTCCGTTTCTAACGCAAAGTCACTCATTCGACATTCCTTCGCAGGCCCGTACGGGCTATCTCCAGCGTTGACTCCGGTGGGCGTTCTTCAGCGTTGGCCCCAGTTGACATTTTTCCCAGTTGAACTGTTAAAAATTCTATTAAATTTTCGTTTATATTAGTGAAACCAGCCAAAAAAACATAAAGCGACTGTTTTACAAGAACTTGAAACAAATAGCTAATAATTTCAAAATCTGCAGGTATTTTTACTCGATAACAACTTTCTTGTATGATTTCGCACTTTCTTTGCCTCTCTCATTTAAAAAAACACACACTGCGCCAAAATGTTATATTTTATTTCAATTATATGTTCGTTGTAAATTGCTACTTTTAATTAGGGGATGCAAAATTACCGATATTTTAATTTACCGGTAAACGGGAAAAATTGCACTCTTAAACCGGTAAATTCTGTTTATGGAATATTTCGAGTTCTATCAACTCAAATTCATAATTAATTAAGGAATTTTTATGGTAAATAACATAAATCTCTTATTCGTAAATCAACAAAATTAAAGATATATTTTATATATTATTTTAGAGATAAATTAAAGTTTTAGTTCAGCTATTTTGCTAAAGTAGGCACGCAAGAGACAAATCGTGTCTATTGGAGAGTCATTCAAACGGCTCCTTATTCTGGTGCATATTTGGCCTGCGACAGAAAAGGCCCTCTCAGACTCGACACTAGTTGGCTTTATAGTAATAGTGACTGAACGCCAAACTCAAGTACTTTTCTCGAGTTTTTTCAGTTTCAAATACGGATAATTCTGTCTTCACCAGTTTTGTTAAAGTAATGGCGCTAGACGTTATTGCCGATGTGTTAGATTGAACTTCACTTTTTTTTATTGCCAGCTGCAACCTTCCTTTCATTGATATGGGATGTTGAGCCATTTGAGTTGTAACGATACCAGTATCCGAAGAATCAAGATAAGCGCATATGCTTTCATTTTCATTCTCACTTCCGTTTTTGGCGTTCAAGCGCTCAATGAGCGAAACAATTCACGGTAAAAAATCCTGGAGTAAATTCCAATCAAACCTGGATTACGGTGGACCTACATGGAAATCCAATGGAAAATTCTAATCCAATAATAAAGATTAGAAATATTTATAAATTTATTTTTGGTTTAATTCAGTATTAAAGTCTAAAATTTTGATTAAATTGTAGAAATTAATGTTAAAAGAATTTAAGTACAATACATAATAAAAAAAACTGTTCAAATATGACTGCAAAAAAAGCTAAAATATTTTCAAAAATTCGCATGTATTAAATTCCAATCCAAAATATGTATTAAAATTTCGTCAATATAATTTTTGGATTGAAAAATACTCCAGGATTTTTTGCCGTGTTGTTTTTGTAAAGTTAAGTTTATTAAACTTAAATAAATCATAATTATCTCTTTCAAGAACGTTTTTAAAATTGTCTGGATTCTGCAGAAAATAAATCACATCTGAATAGATGGTACGCCGTTTTTTAATTTGAATCAGTAATTCATTTTTTAATTCTTTGCTTAATAGTGAATTTTGCATGAACTTAAGCGTTACATCGGCACTCAGCAATGTAGCGTCAGATGCACCTAACGCTTCTACAGCTACACAGAGAAAAAAATTATGATTCCCCCAATCATAAAATGCAGCCAGCATAATTATGTTTGGGGGATTCTTATTACAATTATGTGTGACTGAAATTTTCCCTCGGGGATTTTTTTGCCATTACAATTATGATTGCCGACACTGTGATTCCAATCATATCTGTGGTGACAAGTCATAAGGGCCTAAGTCGACTTTAGTCGTTTTCAATGTTTTTACAGAATTGAAATTTTTTGCAAAAACTCTTCCATTCTGTGCCACCCGTTTTTCACTAGCTTCATTTTTTACTGTTATATGCTGTGGTGCCAAACGACTTAAGCCATGAAATGAAAATATGAATTTTGGAACAGTGACTAAAGTCATCTTCCATATAGTTTTATATAGACTTAATGCACTCTAATGGGCGAGAAGCTGCATAGATTTGATCGTTTTTGCACGTGGAATAGTGACTTAAGTCGAGTTAGGTCACTCTTCGTTTTTGACTTTTTCGAAACGAGCAGGCTTAAGTCTGTTTTGGCCTCTTTTTCAAATCGGGGTATAGGTTTTTAGGGGCTTAACTTGACTTTAGCCATTGATTGTAGCCATTTCTAAGATATGAAAAAGTTTTGAAAGAGTGGCTAAAGTAAAATAATCCTTAATTTCTCTAAAAATATTAAATTTTAATAAACCAGGTTAAACCAATCGTAAAAAGCTTATTTTTCATAACATTTTGTAGTTATAGGTTTTTGAATTCGGTTTGATACCCTTTTGCCACCGACAGTTAAAATTTCATAAATATTAAAATGCTTCTCCTGAAAAATCAAGAAATTCGACTTAGGCCCTTATGACTTGTCACCACAGATATTATGCTCAAAACTGGAAGCAGAAATGTTGATATTTTGATTACATTATGTTTAGCTGTACAACAATATTTTCAAATTCACCAACCATATTATGTTTGGGGCAACCAAAATATGTTTGGATTTCCAAATTTTTTTGCCGTTTGTCCAATCATAATATGTTTAGGGCGAACATAATATGGTTGGCGCTACAATAATTATGATTAATCTCAACAAATATTGTTTATATTAATCATAATTAATATTTTTTTTTTAAATAAAATTTTATTTTTTTTAAATAAAATTTGGATATTTTCACATCCGAAAAATTCCTTCCAGCAGGTTAAGCACTTGTGTTCTATCCCGCTGGAGGCCTGTTTCTAACAGGATTAATAGACTTGAGATTTTTTAACTAGACTTGAGTATTTATACTCGCAAGTAGCAAACTTCATGCGAATTATGTGTGAAGAAAAAAAAATTGAACTTAATATGTTTCATTTAATAAAGATATGATCTGAGGGATCATATGTTTAATTCGGCCTCTTCCAGATTTCCGTTTTTATTGTGTTAATCAATCATAATTATGTTTAAACGCAGAACTTTTGTTGACATGCAAACACATTTTTATTCATCCCAATCAAATAGTGTTTAGATATTATTGTGCCCCAATTACATTATAATTTTCCAAAATTTCCCTCGTCGGGGAACATAATTATGATTGGAAAACTAAACATAATACTAATTGGAATTCATGGTCTGATAACATTTTGATTGGTGTGATTATATTTTGATTCCCCCAATAATTCTTATAGTACTCCCAATGATATTCAACCATAATTTTTTTCTCCGTGTAGCTTTATAGGTTACAATGCCTGTATTATATCATTGATTAAATTAATTTCAAGTTCTGAAAAAGAAATGTCTGAATTCAAGTCAATGAGACTTTTGCGAACACACAAGTTTAATTTAAAAAATCGGTCCAACATGTGCAACAAGCTGTTCCATCTTGTCTTACTGTCCAAAATTAAAGCTATTTCTTCGCCAAACTCATTTTTAACGTGCTTTTGCAGAATCGCATCATTTTTGGTCGGTGAGCGTCGGAAAATTTTAACCACTTTTCGAATTTTATATATTACTAGCAGACCCTACGTTGGCAGCTAAAAGTTTTTTGTATAAATTTTAGAATGCCAAAAAACCATAAATAACTTAAAAAGTTTTGGGAAAAAATGTTATCCTTACAGAACCTTCCGTTTCGAATTTTGAAATTCCAACACTGGATTCGTGATCAGCGACCCCAAAAACCCCCTAATGCCGATCTTTCCCAGGAAAAACTGGAGAAAGGATATTTGCGTTATCCTTATAGGACCTTCCGTTTCGAATTTTGAAAATCTAATACCGGAAAAATAGAAAAAAAGATATTTGTGTTATCCTTACAGGACCTTCCGTTTTGAATTTTTAAAATCTAATACCGGATTCGTGATCAGCGACCCGAAAAACCCTAAAGACTGTATCGAAAAGTATGGAAACAAAAAATATGGGATTAAAAAGGCGTAATTTAGTTTTTTTTTTAAGAAAAATTTTATAAAATTGGTTATTAAGTACATATTTCTTTATATGTATATACAACATTTCAAAAATATTTTTTATGTTTTTACGATTCGCCGCACTTTTGCCGCACTTTTGTTCTAATATATCCATTACATTGTGAACAGTACTATTCTTTATAGTTTTCGAGATTTTTTGCCAGTCTTTTTTGAATTGCTCCATATCATTAGTTTCCAGACACATTTTCCGAAGGTTTCGCTTCATTATTGCCTAAAATTTTTCGATGGGACGAATTTCTGGGCAATTTGATGGATTCATTGTTCTTGCCACAAAATTGACTCCATTTGTTGACATCCACTCAATGGTGTTTTTTGCATAGTGACATGATGCCAAATCTGCCCAAAACAACATAGATCCTTCGTGTCTTCGAATCATGGGCAGCAATCGTTTTTTTAGACACTCTTTGACGCACAAATCAGTCAACTGGTTCATCGTTGTGAAAAATGCAGATGATTTCAGGCCACATTCGCAAATTGCTTGCCATACCATCACTTAGGCTCCGAATTTTTCCACCTGAATCGACTTTTGTGCTTCGTTTATATCGTCCCCTCTTGCAATCGTAAAGTACTGAGGTCCTGGTAATGTACGATAATCCATTTTAACGTACGTTTCATCATCCATAATGATGCATTGTTTTTTTTTTTTGGTGTCATACAATTTCCGAAGCCGCGGTTTCACGCAAGCTGCCTGTTTTTCGATAAGTTTCGGTTGTCGTTGCTTCCGATTGGTCTTCATATTGTTGCGCTTTTTGGCTAGCTGAACCATTTCAGCACTTGTTTTACATTTTTTCGCGACATCTCTAACCGAAACACTGCAATCACGCCGAATTGCTGCACAAATATTTTGATCCATTTTTTCGCGTCTAGGCCCTGGTTTTCTCCCAGTTTTTTTCTTATCCTCGAATGTCAGTTCCTCCCCAAACTTCTTGATGGCAGTAAAAATTGCTTTTAGCCTTACACCATCCTGTTTTGTCACTGGCCTCATGTTGATGCCCTTTTCGAAATGCCATTTGTCAACAATCCTTTTTCGTTGCTCTACAGAAAGACCTCGTGTTTCGTAAAATAAAATTAAAATCGGATAGGGTAATTAAATTGTCAAACTCTCAGACGTTTTTTTGACTAAACAAATTTGACTAAAAAGCAACAGCATGCTAATATTGGCTCATTGCAGTTGTTTTCATACTTTTCGATACAGTCTTTATTTTGCCAATTTTTCCGGGGAAAAATGGGAAAAAGGATATTTGCGTTATCCTTGCAGGACCTTCCGTTTCGAATTTTTGAAAACCTAATACCGGATTCGTGATCAGCGACCCCAAAAACTCCATAATGGCAATTTTTCCGGGGAAAAATGGGAAAAAGGATATTTGCGTTATCCTTACAGGACCTTCCGTTTCGAATTTTTAAATTCCAACACCGGATTGGTGATCAGCGACCCCAAAAACCCCATAATGGCAATTTTTCCGGGGAAAAATGGAAAAAAGGACATTTCCGTTATCCTTACAGGACCTTCCGTTTAGCATTTGAAAAATCGAACACCGGATTCGCGATCAGCGACCTCGAAAACTCTATAATGCCAATTTTTCCGAGAAAAAAGGGGAAAAAGGATATTTATCCTTCCAGGAACTTCCGCGACAGTTTTGCAAATCTAATACCGGATTCGTAATCAGCAACCCCAAAAACCCCATAATGCCAATTTTTCCGGGGAAGAATGGGAAAAAGGATATTTGTGTTATCCTTACAGAACCTTCCGTTTCGAATTTTGAAAATCTAATATCGGATTCGTGATCAGCGATTCCAAAAATAATGCCAATTTTCCCGGGGAAAAATGAGAAAAAGGATATTTGTGTTATCCTTACAGAACCTTTCGTTTCAAATTTTGAAAGTCTAATACCGGATTCGTAATCAGCGACCCCAAAAACCCTGTAATGCAATTTTTTTCCGGGGAAAAATGGGAAAAAGGATATTTTCATTATCCTTACAGGACCTCCCGTTTCGAATTTTAAAAATCTAATACCGGAGTCGTGATCAGCGACCCCAAAAACCCTATAATGCAAATTTTTCCGGGGAAAAATGGGAAAAAGGATATTTTCATTATCCTTACAGGACCTTTCGTTTCGAATTTTGAAAATATAATACCGAATTCGTGATCAGCGACCCCAAAAACCCTATAATGCAAATTTTTCCGGGGAAAAATGGGAAAAAGGATATTTCCATTATCCTTACAGGACCTTCCGTTTCGAATTTTGAAAATCTAATACCGGATTCGTGATCAGCGACCCCAAAAACCCTAAAATGCAAATTTTTCCGGGGAAAAATGGGAAAAAGGATATTTTCATTATCCTTACAGGACCTTCCGTTTCGAATTTTGAAAATCTAATACCGAATTCGTGATCAGCGACCCCAAAAACCCTATAATGCAAATTTTTCCGGGGAAAAATGGGAAAAAGGATATTTCCATTATCCTTACAGGACCTTCCGTTTCGAATTTTGAAAATCTAATACCGGATTCGTGATCAGCGACCCCAAAAACCCTATAATGCAAATTTTTATGGGGAAAAATGGGAAAAAGGATATTTCCATTATCCTTACAGGACCTTCCGTTTCGAATTTTGAAAATCTAATACCGGATTCGTGATCAGCGACCCCAAAAACCCTATAATGCAAATTTTTCCGGAGAAAAATGGGAAAAAGGATATTTTCATTATCCTTACAGAACCTTCCGTTTCGAATTTTAAAAATGTACATAGCTAAAAACCTGCTCCTGGCAACACAGATCATTTTGCAAAAAACCGCGTAAAAATCGGTCCAGTAGTTTTTGAGTTTTGTAATCTCAAACAAACAGACAGACAGACAAACAGACAGACAGACAGACAAACAGACAAACATCCATTTTTATATATATAGATTGAGGAGATACCCCCATGTGAAACAGTTAAGTCGAATCCTGCCGTCGAATCCAAATCATCTTCATCATGTTCATATTCTGCGGTCTGCTCCTGATCTTCTTCATAAAACGCAGCAGAGTTATCATCATGATCTGCAGGGGATGTATTCTTTTTACATAGTACCTTAAGAATGGCAAGCTGGATACCATGCGCTAAACATAATTGGTGGTGTGTATGTAATAGTAGCCCCAACTTCTTCATGACGGCTGCACCGTCCGTAGTTATAGACACGATATCACTAATATTTAGACCAAATTCGCTACATCTGGCTCTAACTAGTTGATCGCATTTATCTGCGGTCATAGATCCATATCCCCTTATAAGACCCAAACTCCAAAACTGATGCTCGTTATAAACGTTGATATTCATATATCTTCTATTTTTAAGATAGGTCCATTCATCAAGTGTGAGGCTAAATTTGGCACCCTTCTTTAACTCAGCTTGGATGTTTGTACGAATTTCACTGCGAATTTGAACTCCATACTCCATCACAATATTTTTAATAGAATTGGGCGATTTTGGCACGGAATAGCCTTGCGCTGTCAAGAGTTTTCTTAGATCATAGGAGGTACAAAATTTCTTAAATGCCAATCCATCTTGTGCTACCATTCTGGAAATAACTGCCGATAGACTAGTGTCAACTGAAGGTTTAAAGAATTGTTCTATTGTTTTAGCATTCGGAGAGGCGAAATTTGAAAATTTGTCTTTTTTATATAACCCAGTTGAAGACGAAGACTCCTCTGGTTTAGCCTGTTTCAATAGATTTACTTGGTGTTAACTTTTAAGATGAGCGTGCAATCCACTAGTTGACCCCCCAAAAGATTTTAATATCTTTTTGCAATAGTTGCACTTCGCTGACTCTTTGCCGCATCGCGTATAGCAATCCCATAACTTGTTAGGTTCTCTTTTGAGTCCATGACACTAAAAAAAATCAGTTGTGGTCAACACAAAACTTTCTTCTACAAAATCTACGACCCTGCGCAATTTACGCTAGAGCCCTGTCGCGTTGTCAACCTAAGACGACCTCCCAATAAATTCTTGGTTTATTCAAAAATATCAAAAACGTACAAAATTTGAGATAACTTGAGAACTGTAAAAGATATCAATTTACGGTAAATGGCAAAAATGTAGAAAATGTTAACATCTTTAATTATTCTTTTAACTGATTTGTCGAAAAACCGTTAGTTTGCAAATTATTCGCAAACATATGATTTTTTACATATTAATGAAAATATCTTAATAACGGTAAAAGATAACGGATAACTGTAAGAAACAAAATTGTGCAGAATGCCATTCTCATTAATTCACTTCATACATTCAGTCAGCAAAAACCCGTTAGTTTTCGAGATAATCGCAAAAAACTGTTTTTTTTTTGGAAACAACGGTTTATCTCGATAACAGGTTGAGATATCGAGTTATAGCTAAAGACAAAAGTGTGGGAAATTTTATTTTCTCCAAGTTTTGTCATACTTAAGGCCACTAAAAAACGCGTAGTTTGGGAGTAAATCGAGA
Source organism: Chrysopilus asiliformis (assembly GCA_964034945.1). Classification (NCBI taxonomy): domain Eukaryota; kingdom Metazoa; phylum Arthropoda; class Insecta; order Diptera; family Rhagionidae; genus Chrysopilus; species Chrysopilus asiliformis. The sequence continues at coordinate 64,628,936 of OZ035961.1, read as the reverse complement.
AAAACGAAATTGCGATTTTTGAAAAACCGCCATTTTGGATACTTCCGGTTAACGGATTTCCACCAAAAGTTGATAGGATCGTCCCATTTCAGGACCCAACATGCCTATAAAATTTCATGGCGCTAGCTCTATTAGTTTTTGAGAAATCTTGTACACAGACTGACAGACTGACAGACTGACAGACTGACAGACTGACAGACTGACAGACTGACAGACTGACAGACTGACAGACTGACAGACTGACAGACTGACAGACTGACAGACTGACAGACTGACAGACTGACAGACTGACAGACTGACAGACTGACAGACTGACAGACTGACAGACTGACAGACTGACAGACTGACAGACTGACAGACTGACAGACTGACAGACTGACAGACTGACAGACTGACAGACTGACAGACTGACAGACTGACAGACTGACAGACTGACAGACTGACAGACTGACAGACTGACAGACTGACAGACTGACAGACTGACAGACTGACAGACTGACAGACTGACAGACTGACAGACTGACAGACTGACAGACTGACAGACTGACAGACTGACAGACTGACAGACTGACAGACTGACAGACTGACAGACTGACAGACTGACAGACTGACAGACTGACAGACTGACAGACTGACAGACTGACAGACTGACAGACTGACAGACTGACAGACTGACAGACTGACAGACTGACAGACTGACAGACTGACAGACTGACAGACTGACAGACTGACAGACTGACAGACTGACAGACTGACAGACTGACAGACTGACAGACTGACAGACTGACAGACTGACAGACTGACAGACTGACAGACTGACAGACTGACAGACTGACAGACTGACAGACTGACAGACTGACAGACTGACAGACTGACAGACTGACAGACTGACAGACTGACAGACTGACAGACTGACAGACTGACAGACTGACAGACTGACAGACTGACAGACTGACAGACTGACAGACTGACAGACTGACAGACTGACAGACTGACAGACTGACAGACTGACAGACTGACAGACTGACAGACTGACAGACTGACAGACTGACAGACTGACAGACTGACAGACTGACAGACTGACAGACTGACAGACTGACAGACTGACAGACTGACAGACTGACAGACTGACAGACTGACAGACTGACAGACTGACAGACTGACAGACTGACAGACTGACAGACTGACAGACTGACAGACTGACAGACTGACAGACTGACAGACTGACAGACTGACAGACTGACAGACTGACAGACTGACAGACTGACAGACTGACAGACTGACAGACTGACAGACTGACAGACTGACAGACTGACAGACTGACAGACTGACAGACTGACAGACTGACAGACTGACAGACTGACAGACTGACAGACTGACAGACTGACAGACTGACAGACTGACAGACTGACAGACTGACAGACTGACAGACTGACAGACTGACAGACTGACAGACTGACAGACTGACAGACTGACAGACTGACAGACTGACAGACTGACAGACTGACAGACTGACAGACTGACAGACTGACAGACTGACAGACTGACAGACTGACAGACTGACAGACTGACAGACTGACAGACTGACAGACTGACAGACTGACAGACTGACAGACTGACAGACTGACAGACTGACAGACTGACAGACTGACAGACTGACAGACTGACAGACTGACAGACTGACAGACTGACAGACTGACAGACTGACAGACTGACAGACTGACAGACTGACAGACTGACAGACTGACAGACTGACAGACTGACAGACTGACAGACTGACAGACTGACAGACTGACAGACTGACAGACTGACAGACTGACAGACTGACAGACTGACAGACTGACAGACTGACAGACTGACAGACTGACAGACTGACAGACTGACAGACTGACAGACTGACAGACTGACAGACTGACAGACTGACAGACTGACAGACTGACAGACTGACAGACTGACAGACTGACAGACTGACAGACTGACAGACTGACAGACTGACAGACTGACAGACTGACAGACTGACAGACTGACAGACTGACAGACTGACAGACTGACAGACTGACAGACTGACAGACTGACAGACTGACAGACTGACAGACTGACAGACTGACAGACTGACAGACTGACAGACTGACAGACTGACAGACTGACAGACTGACAGACTGACAGACTGACAGACTGACAGACTGACAGACTGACAGACTGACAGACTGACAGACTGACAGACTGACAGACTGACAGACTGACAGACTGACAGACTGACAGACTGACAGACTGACAGACTGACAGACTGACAGACTGACAGACTGACAGACTGACAGACTGACAGACTGACAGACTGACAGACTGACAGACTGACAGACTGACAGACTGACAGACTGACAGACTGACAGACTGACAGACTGACAGACTGACAGACTGACAGACTGACAGACTGACAGACTGACAGACTGACAGACTGACAGACTGACAGACTGACAGACTGACAGACTGACAGACTGACAGACTGACAGACTGACAGACTGACAGACTGACAGACTGACAGACTGACAGACTGACAGACTGACAGACTGACAGACTGACAGACTGACAGACTGACAGACTGACAGACTGACAGACTGACAGACTGACAGACTGACAGACTGACAGACTGACAGACTGACAGACTGACAGACTGACAGACTGACAGACTGACAGACTGACAGACTGACAGACTGACAGACTGACAGACTGACAGACTGACAGACTGACAGACTGACAGACTGACAGACTGACAGACTGACAGACTGACAGACTGACAGACTGACAGACTGACAGACTGACAGACTGACAGACTGACAGACTGACAGACTGACAGACTGACAGACTGACAGACTGACAGACTGACAGACTGACAGACTGACAGACTGACAGACTGACAGACTGACAGACTGACAGACTGACAGACTGACAGACTGACAGACTGACAGACTGACAGACTGACAGACTGACAGACTGACAGACTGACAGACTGACAGACTGACAGACTGACAGACTGACAGACTGACAGACTGACAGACTGACAGACTGACAGACTGACAGACTGACAGACTGACAGACTGACAGACTGACAGACTGACAGACTGACAGACTGACAGACTGACAGACTGACAGACTGACAGACTGACAGACTGACAGACTGACAGACTGACAGACTGACAGACTGACAGACTGACAGACTGACAGACTGACAGACTGACAGACTGACAGACTGACAGACTGACAGACTGACAGACTGACAGACTGACAGACTGACAGACTGACAGACTGACAGACTGACAGACTGACAGACTGACAGACTGACAGACTGACAGACTGACAGACTGACAGACTGACAGACTGACAGACTGACAGACTGACAGACTGACAGACTGACAGACTGACAGACTGACAGACTGACAGACTGACAGACTGACAGACTGACAGACTGACAGACTGACAGACTGACAGACTGACAGACTGACAGACTGACAGACTGACAGACTGACAGACTGACAGACTGACAGACTGACAGACTGACAGACTGACAGACTGACAGACTGACAGACTGACAGACTGACAGACTGACAGACTGACAGACTGACAGACTGACAGACTGACAGACTGACAGACTGACAGACTGACAGACTGACAGACTGACAGACTGACAGACTGACAGACTGACAGACTGACAGTGTTACAGATGTATATTATTTATGTATTTGATATTTAATACTTTGTTACTAATATTGCATGTGTTTACTAATTCTTTGTCACATTGGTTATTAATATTTGTTAATGTATGTTCATTTGTTCTTAATTTACTTAAAAGTATGTTCATTTGTCGTTAATTTACTTAAAAATATCAATTATTAAAAACCGTTTATTCACTTTAGAAAAAAAATTAAAATTTGTTCCTACTTAGCTTTTGATGTAATTTGATATTGTAAAAATCAGTTTTCATTAGTAGAAAAAAGAAATTTGAAGAAATCGGACTAAGATTTTTAAAAGCATTGGCAATTGGCCAAATAAATTCAATTTAAAGAAAAATAAGTTTTTCATTGAAGCCTAAAGCTACTATCACACTTAGCAAATATATTTGCTCTATGCTGGCAAATATATTTGCCCATATATAGATGCTGAAGAAATAAGTTTGCTAAAGTCATCACACTATAGCAAATATTTGCTGAAAACCGTGTTTGGCAAACAGAGAGCAAAGTCCGTTTGCTCTGTTTGTAGCAAATATATTTGCTGCGTGATCACACTACATTCACCATTTGGGGCAAATATTTTCCGTATAGCAAATACGCGCACACTCGATTGTCACTTTTTGTGTTGACAAGAAGCAATTTTAAAATTTCATTTTAATTTGAAAATGTCTGATTGGGAAGAAGAAAACGCGCTATTGATTTGTATTTTTGGTGCGGCTGAATTTTTCCTTCAAAATTCCGAGAATGAAAGGTATCGTACGAAGCGAAGTATTTGGGTGCGTGACTGGGTGAAACGTCGTAGGCAATTCGGGTGCTACACTCAACTCATGAAAGAGCTAGAAGATGAAGTCCCGTTTTTTTACAAAAATTTCGTTCGCATGAACATTGCTGATTTTAACCATTTATTGGAATTGGTGACGCCATTAATAAAAAAAACAAGATACAAGGTTCCGAGAGTCGATCTCTCCGGGCGAACGCCTCGCCGTTACATTGCGTTTTCTTGCCACTGGAGACAGTTTTATGTCTCTTCAATACCTATTTCGAATCCCACAACCAACTATCTCAGCGATTGTTCCAGAGGTTTGCGAGGCAATATTTAAAGTTTTGAAGGACGACTACTTGAAAGTAATAGTTTTTCAATTCATAATTAAATATTTTCGAATATTAAATTAGATTATATTTTCAGTTCCCATCTACTGAAGAGGATTGGCTAGAAATCGCTCGTGGCTTCGATGATAGGTGGAACATTCCCCATTGCATCGGTGCTGTGGATGGGAAACATGTTGTAATAAATGCACCACCCCATGCTGGAAGTATTTATTACAATTACAAAAAAACACATAGTATTGTACTGATGGGCATTGCTGATTCGAGATATCGGTTCATTTATATCGATGTAGGAGCTAATGGTCGAATTTCTGATGGTGGTGTATTTAAACACACATCATTTTTCAAAGCACTCTCTGAAAACAAACTCGCATTGCCAGCACCTGTACCATTACCTGGACGTGATGAACCAACTCCTTTTTTCCTTGTGGGCGATGATGCATTTGCCTTAAGTGATAATTTGATGAAGCCATATCCATTACACAATCTCAATGGACTCGAACGTATTTGTAATTATCGTTTTTCGCGAGGAAGACGCATAATAGAAAATGGCTTCGGAATTTTGGCAGCTAAATTCCGTATATTTCTTAAACCGATCAACCTTGATCCAGTTAAAACAAGACTAATAACCACTGCTGCTTGCGCTCTTCATAATTACCTAATAACGAGAAGTAACATCTATTTCCACCCATCGATGGTAGATCGTTACGACGAAATGGGTCACCTTATTGAAGGAGATTGGCGTAGAGAAGTCAATGCACAGAACAATTTTTACCAACTACAAAGAATGCGAGCTCAAACCATCAACAGAGGAAAAGAAATACGGGAAGAACTTTCTCAATATTTTGTTCATGAAGGAGATCTAAGATTTCAATACGGTTGTATTTAAATAAATCGATAAATTTATTTCAAATTTAATGGAATGAAAAACATTGTGTATTATTTAATTACAGTAGATTACTTTGACTAATGACGGTTCCTATTGGATCCTCGAATTAATATTCTGCTTCGATTGCGTCCATCAAACAACGCATCATTTTGAAGCGTACTCGACGAGCTGAGTCATTATCGGTCAAAGAACGAAGTTCATTTGCAATGTGCTTTCCAAAGGAATCAAATTCATCGTCATTTTTTTTATGCTGGTTTTTTAACTGGGAAACAGCACTTTTCATCCCTTCCGAAATAATAGTTGCCGCTTGTGTTGGATTTCCAGTCCTGCATGATGATTGTGAGAGTCGTCTTCGTTTTAGAGGAGCTACTGTCGGTGTTTGTTCAGTTGCATCAGTCGTTGTTTCATCGGTAGACTTTAATAACAAAAAAAAGATTAAAACCGAAAGAACATGGAAATACAAACAAGAACTTACCAAATTCGAGACTGTAGCAGAAGTTTGTTCTTGTTCCGCACGGCAAACAAATTCCATTGCATCGAAAAATTTCCATTTAACAGCATCTTGCACACCTTGACCGGATTTAGTTTTTTGATACTTCGAAAAATAACTGCGATACTGAATTCGCACGTTCGACCATTTTGCTTGAAGTTCCATGTCGGAGAACTTGAACTCGAAATCAAGTTCGGACATGTTTTTCCATGCCGCTTGTCGTGCCACTTTATTCCTATATTTTTCATCCTTGGCGTTCCACAACAATGGCAAACATTCGACGCAAATTATTAGTTTTGAAATTTCGGCATCTGTCCACTCAGATACTACTTTCGGTTTCATTTGTCGTTTTTTGCGGGATTGGGTATATTTTTTTGATCCAATTACCGAACTCGCTGGGATTTCAGACTCGTTTTCAATTTCGTCGAAAAACTCCTCAAACATTTCATCCATTTCGAGTTCTAAAATTACAATATAAATATTAAATTCAATTCAATTTATACAGCAAAAAAAAATTTACCTCGTTCAGTCACGCTAGTAACGACACAAATGACATTTGAGCCGCTCACTGCATACTTCGATTAACTCCACTTTTGAAAAACTTTAAATTTCAAACTCATTTCAAACTCAAAATATTTGCTTATTTGCTCTTGCGTAGTTTTCATGCAAGAGCAAAGAAAATATTTCAGCAAATATTCGCTACGAGCTCTCGCATTGCAGAAAGGACTACATCACACTTAGCAAATATTTGCTAAAAGTCGTGTTTGGCAAACACGAAAGCAAATATGTTTGAGCAAATAATTTTAGCAAATATTTGATCATCACACTGTATAGCAAATATTTGAACATGATTTTCAGCAAATATTTGCTAAGTCTGATAGCAGCTTAAGGAATTGCCGCGCTATACAAACTTAGTGAAACAATATTTCTTTTAAAAATCTTATTAATTTCCGTGTTTGCGTAAAAGTTGGAATCGAAGAAAATCTTCTAAAGGATTCCTAAATATCGGTTTGGAATTGCGGTTCATAGTTAAAAACCCGGGATTCTATACGTGATTTAAAATAAAAAAAAGTGTACCGGAAAAAAGAACTAAACATTTTTGTGAAAATTGAATATTTTCTTAAAACTTAAATTTTGTTGTGTTCTCGATTTCAAGTGTGGAGAAAATTCTTTAAAAAGCAAGGTGTCTGTCTCGAAGAGACGGTCAGAAGACGTGGATCCGCCTACACCGATCGCCAATAGATTTTTAAGTAAGAAATTTTAGTGAAAAGGAAACTAAAGAAACAATTTGATTGACCGTAATGGTACGGGATTTGACTTTCCGTTTGGTGAATTTTGGCATCTTGTACCTAAAACTCAAATTTCACTTGTAACACAACGAACAAATGTTTAATTCTGAAATGTTATAGGGCATTTTCATAAATGTACTCGGAGGTTGCGCAAATTGCACAAAACATTTTCTTCGTAAACTAAACGAATAACAAGTAAACTAAACAAATAACATAAACTGGGTTATTTATTAAGAAAAATCTTTTGTGTTATTTGCAGAACTTGAATTTATGAAAACGCCCATAGATAAAAAACAAATAAAAATAAAATAAAATTATACGATAAAAGCAACGAAGCAATTTCAATTTAGAGCAACTAAAAACAGTGTTCAAAACCATGGCCGAATTATACAAGGTCTGTTTGACAGCTCAGTTGCTTCTGGCTCTGACGTCATCGGCAAGAAATTCTTATACGATTCAATGGGAATTTTCCCTTTTTATATGAAATATTATTGAAATTAGCGCACACACAATCAACATTAGAAAGAATGCACCGATATTTCTTGCCGATGACGTAGCAAAATGGTGGCTGTTAAAAAGCAACCAGCGGACCTGTGTTTAATTCGGCCATGCGATCGATGCACATTTTTCCTTCTCCCCCCAAGTTAAGATCGAAATTGTTTCTCTTTAAGTTTTCCGCTCTTGTTCAAAGCGGTTTGCATGCTTTGCATAAAAATGAATGAAAGGTTCGAGCGATGGCTGCTGTTGGGTATGATGCACACACCCATATAAGTATGCATTTCATTAGTAAGAGAGCGATATCTCGGTCCCAGCATTAAAGTTGTGTTCTCAAAGCAAATTAAAACCATAATTTTTTCACGTTCTTTGGAGCGTTTTACTGAAATTCTGAATTTCGTTTTCTCGAGAGTGATTTTTATTTTCAATTTTTTTCAATTCCTCCAAAGCGAATTGAACCGAAATAATATGAATAGCCAGAATCAGAACAACCCATTTAGAGAAGAGAAACAATCAAGTTCTATATGAGATTCAATACACACAAAGAAAGCATAAAAAGAGTATACATGTGAAATCTGTACTGCAAGCAGCAGACACAGCATAACAGCGGAGTAAAAATTTTGATTTTGCTTTTTAAATACATAATTGAACATAGTTTAACATAACAAAATACCCTATACAATGCTTTAATGTAGCCCTCATCTTATAACACAGGTTTTGTTCAGATATCACCACAAACTATCGAGTTTCATCGATTGCAAATTTGTTATCATGGCAGCAAGCCGATTTTCTAATTTGTACCCCCATTACCAAAATCCAAGACGTATCCACGTCAAAACATGTCGGAACAAGGAAGACTTGAAAACATTACAAATATGGAGTGTGATCGTGCGGGTAATTCCAATGAAAAAGCTGAATCGAAATCGTTTCATGGGTGGAGTGCCTCCCAAAAGTCACACGTTTCGGCAGATATGCCAGTGACGGGACAATCAGCATCCGGAAATGCAAAAACAAAAAATGTTCTTTCGCGAAGATCTTCTGAAGGGTCAAAGCGTTCAAAACGTACCGAAGTTTCTGAGCGAAGAATGGAATTAGAGTTGCAACAATTAGAAGAAGAAAAGAAAATTGAACAAGAGTTCCGGAAGAAAAAATACGAGGTATTGCACCGATCCACAGCTAGCAGCCGTTGTAGTGACGTCAGTGATTCAATTTGTGAAGAAAACGTTAAACAGAAGCTAACTTCAGAGTGGGTTAAAAAGGTACAATGTCCGGAAAAAGTCAGGTATGAAAATTCAATTTTACTTTCAAATGAAAAGGATCAGTTCGGATAAAGTGCAGGAAAGGCTTATGATGCATCAAAATTTAAGCCAGGACCTTCTGCATATCAAATATCTGCGAGACATGGGATGTCCAAAGAATTGCCAAACTTTAGTGGTAAACCGGAAGAGTGGCCAATATTCATCAGTTGCTATGAAACTAGTACTGAAGCTTGCGGTTTTTCAAATGTAGAAAATTTAGTTCGTCTACAAAAATGTCTGCGTGGTAAAGCTTTAGAATCAGTACGAAGTCGCCTTCTACTTCCGGATATGGTTCCAGAAGTTATTGAAACTTTAAAAATGTTGTTTGGCCGTCCTGAATTGATTATCAGTTCTTTGATTAATCAAATAAGAAAAGAATCTCCTCCAAAAGATGATAAACTTGAAACACTTATAAATTTTTCTATGATGGTACGGAATTTGTGCGCTTCTATAGAGGCTTCTGGCTTACATTCCCATTTGAATAATCCGGTACTCATTCAAGAATTAATTGAAAAATTACCGACGAATATTAAATTAAATTGGGCATTGCAAAATGTTAACAATGTTAAATCCAACACTAATCTATCGATATTTAGCGATTGGCTTTATAATATCGCTAAAGCTGCTAGTCTGGTCTCGTTTTCCAATTACAATAACTCAAGTACTGGCCATCAAAAGCCTATACCAAATGCTCGTGTTAACACACATGTGAATCAACAAGAATCATTTAAAAAATCACTGTGCGTCGTTTGTAAGGAAAACCACGATTTGGATAAATCGTAAAAAATTTAAAAATTTCAAAATTTTTGAAAAATGGGATTTGGTTTGGAAACATAAGTTATGTAAATGTTGTTTAAAGAAACATCATTTCTTACAATGTAAGAAAACTAAACCGTGCGGTGTTGATAATTGTGAAGCAATACACAATCAACTTCTTCATAATAAATAATCTGAAGTAGAATCACACTCAACTATTTTAACTTGCAATACCCATGAAAATAGTCATCCTGTAAGATCCGTTTTCTTTCGTATTGTACCCGTAAAGTTGTATGGGAATAATGACAAAATGATAAACACATTCGCATTTCTCGATGAAGGATCTTCATTAACTTTAATGGACGAAGAATTGGCAACTGAATTAGATTTAGAAGGTGTTGCTGAAACCCTTTGCTTAAAATGGACTGAAGATATAGTTCGCCAAGAAAGTAATTCAAAAAGAGTCGCGATTAAAATATCACAGAATAAACCTAATACTCCCTGCTATACCCTACATAATGTGAGGACTGTATCAGATCTCAATTTACCAATTCAGACATTGTCTTTTGATTCCTTGAATCAGTCGTATGATTATTTATCTGGCATACCATTCGAATCGTATAAGAACGCAAAACCAAGGATACTGATCGGAATTGATAATTGGAAGTTAGGTGTACCATTAAAAATCAGAGAAAGAAATTGGAATGAACCTGTCGCAGCCAAAACTCGTTTAGGTTGGACTATTCAAGGATGTGATAACTCTACAAAAAATTCTACACAAAATTGCACTCAACAAAATCCAATGATCCATCACAGTTATCATTTCTGTGACTGCCAAGGTGGTACAAATCTTGAGCAATTGGTAAAAGATTATTTTTCCGTAGACAGTTTGGGTATCAAGCAAGTTCCTCTACAATCTCTTTCCTCTGAGGATATACGAGCTTCACAATTGCTTGAATCTTATACAATTCGTACTGGAGATAGATTTGAAACCGGTCTTTTGTGGAAATATGACAGAATAAGTTTTCCTGATAGCCTTCCGATGGCATTGAGGCGTTTGAAATGTCTAGAGAACCAAGCGTTAAATGATTCCCATGTTTTAGAAAATATAAATGATCAAGTTCGAAATTTAGTCGCAAAAGAATATGCGCGCAAATTAACCAAAGAAGAATTGACGGAACCACATGATAAGATTTGGTATCTTCCCATATTTATAGTGCGTAACCCGAACAAACCCAACAAAATTCGTCTTGTATGGGATGCTGCAGCAAAAGTAAAGAATGTGTCTTTAAATACGATGCTACTTAAAGGTCCTGATCTATTGGCTAATTTAATAAATGTTCTTTTTGGATTTCGGATTGGCAAAATAGCAATATGTGGAGATATTCGAGAGATGTTCCATCAAGTACGTATAAAAGATGAAGATCAGCATGCTCAACGGTTCCTTTGGAGAGATGGTCATGTGGAAAGGTCCCCAGATGTATATGTCATGCAAGTTATGACTTTCGGTGCTACTTGTTCCCCTAGCTGCGCTCAATTTGTTAAAAATTTAAACGCTTCTCAGTTTAAAAGTCAATATCCAACCGCTGCAACTTCAATTTGTGAAAACCACTACGTTGACGATTTGTTGGATAGTTTAAACACTGAAGAAGATGCAATACAATTGGCTAAAGACATCAAATATGTTCACAAACAGGGAGGATTCGAAATTCGAAATTGGTTATCGAATTCAAGTAAAGTTCTAGAAGCCTTGGGAGAAACGCAAAATGTAGAAAAGAATTTAGTTATGACCGATGAAAAATCAATACAGTCAGAAAAGGTTTTGGGTTTATGGTGGTTACCTTCAGAAGACAACTTTAGCTTTTCATTAAAATTAAATAAAGTAAATGCATCTGTTTTGTCTGGTCACACTGATCCAACGAAAAGAGAAGTTCTAAGGGCACTTATGTCAATTTACGATCCATTAGGTTTCTTGGCATCTTTTTTGGTATATGCTAAAGTTCTTTTACAAGCAATATGGAGAAGCAAAATTAATTGGGATGAAAAATTGCCAGAAGATTTAAATTTGAAATGGAAAAAGTGGGTTACCATTTTACCAACAATCGAAAAAGTTAAAATCCCGAGATGCTATTTCCAGGATATTACTTGCACAAATTCTAATGTTCAATTACATGTATTTGTGGATGCTAGTGAAGATGCATACGCGGCTGTGGCATATTTTCGAATCAGCAGTGGGCAAGATATAAGGTGTTCGTTTGTTATGGCCAAAACTAAACTTTCTCCATTACAACCTTTATCCATTCCCAAATTAGAACTACAGGCTGCTTTACTAGGCTCTCGATTAGCAAAAACTATTACAAACGGCCATAAACTTGACATTAAAAAATACTTTATGTGGTCTGATTCGCAAGTAGTATTATCATGGCTACAGTCAGATTCGAGAAAACACCAGCAATTTGTTAAATTTCGATTAGGAGAAATTTTAGAACTCACACAATTAAATAACTGGTATTGGATTCCAACTAAATGGAATGTAGCAGATGAGGCAACCAAATGGCAGAAAAATCCTGATCTCAGTGTGACAAGCAGATGGTTTGTGGGTCCAAGCTTTCTTTGGAAGCCTGAAGAAATGTGGTCACAAATTTTAAGATCAGATGATGAAAAAATTAAACCAAGTCCTGAACTTTCTGAAAATGAGGAAGTGAATCAAGAAAGTGTTCTTGTTCATGAAGAAGTTCAACTAATCGACTTCACTCGTTTTTCTAGTTGGAAACGTTTATTTCGAACTATGGCGTATATAATTAGATTCATTTCGAATATCAAAAGAAACAAGATGACGAAAAAAACAAGAACAGTAAGCCCCTTAACTTCGGTTGAACTTACTGCTGCGCAAAACATCATTTATAAGTTGGTGCAACAAGAAAATTTTCCAGAAGAAATACGTATTTTGAAACACAATAAAAATATACCTAATAAGGATGCAAAATATGTACAGAAAACTAGTTCCATCTACACTTGTTCTCCGTACCTCGATGAAAATGATGTTCTTCGTATTAAGGGAAAAATCGATCGAGCTAATGTATCTGAAGAAACAAAAAGACCAATTATTTTTCCTAAAAAACATTACGTCACTCAACTTTTAGTCAAATTTTACCACGAGAAATATCATCATTGTAATAATGAAACGGTGGTCAATGAAATTACACAAAAATACTACATTCCGAATTTACGAAATATTCTTAAAATCATACGTTGAAATTGTCAAAAATGCAAAATTTATACAACTGTTCCAAGAACTCCCGAAATGGCTAGTCTTCCAAGTGCACGACTATCAGCCTATGTTCGACCGTTTTCCTTTGTTGGAGTGGATTATTTTGGTCCTATGATGGTTTCAATTGGAAGGCGACAAGAAAAACGATGGGGTGTACTATTTACCTGTCTAACGATTAGAGCAATTCATATCGAAGTGGCACATAGTCTAAGTACCGATTCTTGCATCATGGCGATACGGAATTTTATTTCCCGAAGAGGAGTTCCTATCGAATTTTTTTCCGATAATGGGACAAATTTCAAAGGTGCTGAAAAAGAATTGAAAGAAAACTTAAAAAATGTGGATAGAGAAAAGCTTCATTCAGAATTGACAACTGCAGAAATGAAATGGAACTTCAATCCTCCGTCAGCTCCACATATGGGAGGAAGTTGGGAGCGTATGGTTCGATCAGTCAAAAATATTTTATACAAAATATTTCCTAACAAACGTTTTCGAGATGAGTCCCTTCACAATTCATTACTGGAAATTGAGAATATCATCAATTCAAGGCCATTAACATTTGTCGCGCTGGAGTCTGAAGAAGATGAAGCTTTAACCCCTAATCATTTTCTTTTAGGTTCTTCCAATGGTGGTAAACTCCCTGGGCGATTTGACGATGGTGATTTAGTATTGCGGAAGCAGTGGCGTCTTTCTCAAAAAGTAGCTGATGAATTCTGGAAACGTTGGATTAAAGAGTATCTACCAACCCTAACTAGAAGGACGAAATGGTTCGAGCCAGTAAAACCCGTTTCTGTAGATGATGTAGTTATTATTGTTGATGAAAATCTACCTCGAAACTGTTGGAAGAAGGGTATTGTCATTTTCACAACCCCAAGGAAAGATGGTCAGGTTGGACGAGCAACTGTGCGTACTATCGATGGGGTCTACGAGCGTCCAGTTGTAAAATTAGCTGTCCTGGATGTTCGAAACGAATTGTTGCCAAATGAGTGACTGTTAAATTTGTAAGCCAAATGACTTACCGGGGGGAGAATGTTACAGATGTATATTATTTATGTATTTGATATTTAATACTTTGTTACTAATATTGCATGTGTTTACTAATTCTTTGTCACATTGGTTATTAATATTTGTTAATGTATGTTCATTTGTTCTTAATTTACTTAAAAGTATGTTCATTTGTTCTTAATTTACTTAAAAATATCAATTATTAAAAACCGTTTATTCACTTTAGAAAAAAAATTAAAATTTGTTCCTACTTAGCTTTTGATGTAATTTGATATTGTAAAAATCAGTTTTCATTAGTAGAAAAAAGAAATTTGAAGAAATCGGACTAAGATTTTTAAAAGCGTTGGCAATTGGCCAAATAAATTCAATTTAAAGAAAAATAAGTTTTTCATTGAAGCCTAAGGAATTGCCGCGCTATACAAACTTAGTGAAACAATAGACAGACAGACTGACAGACAGAAAGACATTTTTTAAATATGACTCCAATCGACTCAGAAGTGATCGGGAAATGTTTTTTAGGCAAAATTAAGAGGTCTAAATTTTTCATGAATACAATATTTTATTATACTCCGTAGAAGAAAGTAAAAATGATTAAACTGTTTCAATAAATAACGAAAACTGCGTTCAACTTGCCAGCAGATTCCACAATAACGAATAACTATTCTACAAAGAGATATTTTAACACAAAGGTTTTCCCCAAAGCCCTGAAGAACACGAAAGTTGATGTATCAAATCAAATTATTTGACAGTCGTTAGTGTTGCAAGATAATTTGGGGAATTCCGATGCAGGGATATTAGGTACTGGCAGAGCGATATACATCAAAGCCGTGCAATTGCATTACACACTAACATAGAGGGGGCAAATGGCTAACAAAGTGCTTTTCGCCGCGTGTAAATACTCAGTGAATTCCACTCACAAAAATATAGGCACAGAGGTACCAGTATGCCATGGCTTTGATGTAGATCGCTCTGGTACTGGCACTATTTTCACATAATTGTACTTGATTGAAATATCTACACTACACTAGTGGAATCTAGTACAATATATTTTGATTATGTATTTTATCCACACTCTGGTTTATAGGCACTCTACTTAGAAAGAGATTCTGAAAACAGCTTTAAAATTTACCGGTTTTCCCAGTAATTTGTAAAAAAAAACCCGGTAGGAGTTTTAGCCGGTAAAACCGGTTTACCGGTTATCGGCAATGCATCCTCTAGATACATGTCATTTAAAGAATAGAAATATTCTACACGATTATCTTTAATAAATAAATAAAAAACCTTATAAATTTATTCGATTTTAGTTAAATTATTTGGAATATATTATTAATGTTAATATTTGCCCCCTTTGTTACTAATTACCCGGAAGCTGTTAATTTTAGCCCCAAAAATGGGGCAAAAACTAACAATGGACTTTTAAATTAAAAAAGTGCTGCATTAAAAAACTATTAATAATACAGAAAAAAAATCTTTAGTGGATGCTGGCGAATTGATCATATTACTCGATACCAAAACCCATTTTTCAAAATAATACTTTTATTAGAAACTAGAGCTATTTTCCCGAAAATTGTTAATACTAATCCCACTCTCCCCTACCCATTACAGGATCTCCGGAACCACTAAACCGATTGTCATGAAATTTTGAACACAGATTCGTATTACCTAAGAAACGGGTTTTTAATATTCGAAACTGAAGGTCTTGTTAGTATAACGCAGATATCCGTTTCCCCATTTTTCCTCGGAAAAACTGGCAATATGGTGTCTTCGGGGGCGTTTATCACGGAATCTGGTGTTAGAATTTCAAAATTCAAAAACCCCAGTAGTACGGTTTCTTTTGAAACCTAATATTTTTGGTGGATCAGTAAACAATTCTGATTCGAACTGAGAATCACGATCTGCTACAATTGTAACTGGAACACCAAACCTACAAATCCAATCTTCTAAAATTACATTTGCAACAGTTTCGTTTCGAATGTCAATAATTGGTATAACTTCAAGCTATTGGCATAGCCACATCGGCCGTAGCGATCAATAATAGTTACAAAAAATCTGAATCCTTCTGATGATGGAAAAGGACGTACGATGTCTAAGTGAATATGTTTAATACGTACCTAGAGGAAAATTGCCTATCTCACTTTTTATATGACCAGAAATTTTAGGTTATTGGTACAACAGCTGAAAAGTAGGCCAGTACACCGATTCTGAGCATAATCGAAACTTATCGCCAGCGGAATATCGAAAAGAGGGATTTTTTTTTAAAGTTAGGAAATTTTCTTGAAGATCCGCAGCGATGAAGAATTTTTTACCTACCGGATGTGAATTTTATAAGTTGCAAGTGTAATAAGCAACCCAAAAAATCTCGATTTGACAGCCGCAAATGTACCGCGAAAAACTTTAGATAGTGTTTTTAATAACTTACCAAAGACAATTAATTCCGCAGTACCCGTTTATTATAACTTTAGGAGGAATCAAATGCGAATAATGAGACGAAATCTACGGGACGCGTCAGATCCTTTTCCGATACCCGAAGAAAGGTAAAAAAGCGTAATTTATGTATGTTTAAAAACTTTAAATTTATGTGTTTTGTAGGTTTATAGAAATACTAGCAAACCCTACGTTGGCAGCTAAAAGTTTTTTGTATAAATTTTAGAATGCCAAAAAGCCATAAATAACTTAACAAGTTTTGGGAAAAAATGTTATCCTTACAGGACCTTCCGTTTAGAATTTTGAAAATTTAACATAGCTAAAACCTTGCTCCTGACAACGCAGATCATTTTGAAAAGAACCGCGTAAAAATCGGTCCAGTAGTTTTTGAGTTTAGTAATATCGTACAGATATACAGGCAAACATAAAGACAGACATATAGACATACATACAGACAGACAGACATACAAACAAACATACATACGGACAGATAAATAGACAGACATACAGTCAGATATACACACAGACAAACATCAATTTTTATATATATAGATTGTCCTGCCTGTGTATATTTATTTACCGATGTAAAAATTAACATGGATGATTTGTATGTAATCTAGAATCTATAATTCGTTGTAGGAAAATGTGGGAGAATGAAAGATGGCTCATACAGATGAGAATCTATTATTTTTATTGGTATAAATTGATGATGAACTATATACATCTTTTTAAATAATTAACTTGAATTAACAATATTTTTGACTATTCCAGACGCTATATAATTGTACAAACTTAAAATAATTTAAACTAATGCTAACAGTTAGCGTAACGCGAGGGGATAAACAATATTTTTGGTTTTCTGATTTGGTGCATAGATGTACAGAGTTTTTGGAGTTCCTACTCTGGAGCGAGCAACATATAGTTGACCATGCGAAAAACATGGCTTTTCTAAATTTAATCCGGCAACGCGCAGTGACTGCCCTTGAGCTTTGTTCATTGTCATCGCGAAAGCAAGACGCACAGGAAACTGTAGTCGTTTAAATGTGAAGGGCAAATCAGTGGGAATCATTGGAATGCGCGGAATCAGCACATCTTCTCCCTTACATTTGCCGTTAATAATTGTTGCTTCAATTACATTCGGCATCAGTTTTTTAACGGAAAGTCTAGTTCCGTTGCACAACTTTGGCGTGTTGAGATTCCGAAGGAGCAGTATTGGTGAGCCAACTTTCAATGTCAATATGTGCGGTGGCATTCCAGCAGGCTCCAATGAATTGAGAAATTCTACTGGATAATTAACAGCTTGATCCTCTTCTGTAACTGTGTCAATGGATTTGTATTTCGTAACCGTACCAGGAATTTTTAATTGAATGTTATTATTGATTCGATTGACGTCATCATTCTTTGGAGCTAAGATAGCTCGCTCGCATAGCCAATCGTGATTCCTGAAATTGTTGGCGATGTTCGGGAAAACCTTATTTTCAAGATCTTCAATTGATGACTGAAGTTGGCAGAAATTCAGTGGGAACGATATCTCCTGTGTTTCAGGAAAAACTGGAAGTTTGCCGTCGCCCATATCCAAAAGTTGTTTGGCAAATGTTTTTGCAGAAACATCTCCAAATTCTTCACACGTCACACGTCGCCAGAGAGCCGAATTCTTCAGACATGCGTTCAGCTCGTCTGCTGGTGTTGATCTTGGAATGACGGGCAAAGTTTGACGGAAATCACCGGCGAGCAATATCAGAGCTCCGCCCATTTGACGTTGATCGCTTCGAAAATCTCGCAGAGTCCGATCAAGTGCCTCAAGTCCTTTTTATGGGCCATGGTACATTCATCCCAAAGATGAATGTACCATGTTGCAAAGAGGATCTGCAGCTAGATTTAAATTCAATGGTAGCTTGAGAGCCGAATGCGCCGTGCGTCCTCCATCAAGTAGCGTTGCTGCAATCCCAGATGATGCCACAGCCAGAGCAATCTCATGCTTCATTCAAATTGAGAAGAAATGTTTTTCCTGTGCCTCCTGGTGCATCAAGAAAAAGAAGTCCACCATTTCCGCCTCGTACATGCTCCATAACTGTGTCGTACGCGAGTCGTTGATCGTTTGTTAAGCGCCTTTTCTGAGCCTCAACATAAACCTGTAGCGCATCGACGTCATATTGTTTTTCTCGCAATACGTCTCTATCGACAACATCGTTTCTGTCACGTACCGGTGAAAATAGTCCAAGCTGATTGAGGATTTTGTTGTTAATCGACATACACATATCCTCAAGTGATATCAGTGCTTCATTGAAAATGTCTTCCGAATACTGTACATCCAGACCGGGGTTGTTTCTGCGTGCTCGGAGAAGTATGTCTTCGCTCATACTCTCTTTGTGTTTTTCCCATAGATCTTTGGGACCAGAAGGCGCACAGGTTGTCAAAATTATGGAGAACAGAGTTCGTATTTGATAAGCATTACGTGTTTCAGATGCTTCTGTCAATGTATTGTCCCAATGTTGATCATTTTCAAGCAAACCAAGTTTGAAACATGCTTCTCTGTATGTCTGACACACTTGACCATCAATGGTTTTAATTGCTTGAAACGATGTTGGTCCTTTGACCACGTGAAGCAGCATTCGCAAATAGTAGCATTCAGCATTATTTGGATGAACAGTATATACTCGTCCCAATGTGGCAGTAGAAAATAGGCCAGCTATCGAAGAATTCCTGGCGCCTCGTTTCCTTCTGCAAAATATCTTCGTCGATTGATTCCAAGTGTAATAGTTGGGAACTTCGTGATATAGCAACGTTTTTGTGAATTCGTCAGTTGCACACAATTGGAAAAAAGCGGTCAATGTTGTGTTTGGTGGATCTGCAGCTGTCTCGGGTGCATTCTCTTCCGTGAACTAGACTCGTTGACCGTTTTCCAAGTGAACACTGAGATGGATGACAGCAGGAAAACGTTCATGAATGTCGAAACCAAGGATTCTCCATACAGCTTCATTACTGCTAATATAACGTCCCATTTGAAATTGTTCGACTTCATTTACGGGTGCGTTGGGATTCGCAAGTCCGAAAACTGCCATATCGCTGCCTTTATTAACATATTTACATATGTATTTGATAGATTTAACCGAATTGCAGGCCTCCACGTTAATATGCGCATTGAATGATTTGGAAAGAATAGGAGAGTATGGCACAATCCATTGATTATCAATTTCAAAATCAACGTTATTGATTTTTATAGTTGCTGTGTGTCCCCCATCATCTGGTTTTCGTCGTCTGTACAGCGGATAACCATCGCCACCAGTTTGCGTTTCTTGGAGCATCTGACGTGGATAATTTTTGGTGCATTTTCCATCTTTCATGCATGGCGAATAAGGGTTGTGTGGTCCACATGGTCCGTGAATCATATGTTTTTTCACAATTTTAAATAATTCTGGATCTTCTTCTGGATCGGGCAGCTCAGCAGCAATGATATCGTCAATTTGAGTAGGAAGAATTTTTTCAACCAACCAAATTAAGAGATGGGCATGTGGTAAACCTCTTTTCTGCCATTCAATCGAATACATCCAGCAGCGAGTTTCTCCGTATATATGGCTGTTAGTGATGAGATCGATAAAATGTATCAATTTTTGTTTGAAAACTCTCGCTGTGAGGTCATGCCGATGGGATGGTTGCTGGCCAGGCAGAAGTAAATCTTTGATTTCGGTTCAAGATGGATTGCATGTGAACGTGATGAAAAGATCTGGACGTCCATACTTGCGAACATATGTCAGAGCATCCTGAGCATATTCGTGCATGTGTCTTGTACTTCCAGTATACGAAGCCGGAAGTATAACCTTCTGTCTAATGTCAGTAACTGTTCCATCATTCGCAATAGCATCTCGTAAATGAATATACTGTTCGACTCGAAGTTTCGATTGATTGTAACGAATGTAATTCAGTCGTTCGCTTTCGACTTTAGCGTATATATCAACGATGAATTGTTGGAAAAGTTGACGACACTTCAGGATGTGGTTAGATTGTTGTGCTCGAATCATGATACGACATGCATAAAAATCCATAAAACTGATTTTTTTCGTTGTCGTAGCAGTGGTGCCAAATTGACTTTGCCATTGGAGCAACACATGCCAGGCGTTTCTCTTTGAAATTTCTTAGCGCCACAATGAGAGCACAAATCAGTCATTTTACCAATGACAACATGGCAATTACTACTGTAATCGTAGTCTTTATCGTAATTGAACGCCGCTTTCTTGAGATCGATTCTCGTTCTTGATTGACTGCGCCGTGAGCGTTCAGTTTCCCGGCGCGCGTCCCGCTCTTCAGATGTTTCAGCAGCTCTTGAAGTAGAGGCTCTGATCCGGTCAGTTTCCCGACGTGCGGCTCGCTCTTCAGATGTTTGAGCAGCTCTTCAAGTAAAGGCTCTGATCCGGTCAGTTTCCCGACGTGCGTCTCGCTCTTCAGATGTTTGAGCAGCTCTTGAAGTAGATGCTCTGATCTGGTCAGTTTCCCGACGTGCGTCTCGCTCTTCAGATGTTTGAGCAGCTCTTGAAGTAGAGGCTCTGATCTGGTCAGTTTCCCGACGTGCGTCTCGCTATTCAGATGTTTGAGCAGCTCTTGAAGTAGAGGCTCTGATCCGGTCAGTTTCCCGACGTGCGTCTCGCTCTTCAGATGTTTCAGCAGCTCTTGAAGTAGAGGCTCTGATCTGGTCAGTTTCCCGACGTGCGTCTCGTACTTCAGATGTTTGAGCAGCTCTTGAAGTAGAGACTCTCATCCGGTCAGTTTCCCGACATGCGTCTCGCTCTTCAGATGTTTGAGCAGCTCTTGAAGTACAGGCTCTGATCCGGTCAGTTTCCCGACGTGCGTCTCGCTCTTCAGATGTTTGAGCAGCTGTTGAAGTAGAGACTCTGATCCGGTCAGTTTCCCGACGTGCGTCCCGCTCTTCAGATGTTTGAGCAGCTCTTGAAGTAGAGGCTCTGATCCGGTCAGTTTCCCGACATGCGTCTCGCTCTTCAGATGTTTGAGCAGCTCTTGAAGTAGAGGCTCTGATCCGCTCAGTTTCTTGGCGTGTGTCTCGCTCTTCAGATGTTTCAGCAGATCTATTGGCTGACAATTGCCGCGTATGTCTGGTTGATCCTCCAATGTTTGATTTTTTGAATGGCATTTCAAATAATTTCCGGTACTTAATTTTCAGTGCTTAATGTTCGTTGACGATGCCTTAATTGTCATGAAAAACTAAAATCTTTATTATTTACTTTTTCCTTTGATTTTCTGATTTCCTTGATGTTCCAATTTCTGCTTTTACTCTTATTCACTTTCTCACTACAACCTTTTTTTATTTGTCTGCTTTTTTCCGTCCTCAATGTTACTTTTCTCACTTCTACAATTTTTACAGGTAATTTCCTTCACAAATCACTTTCAAAATTTTCTACTTTTTGTTGTAACCTAGTCGACTGACTTTTAACAACTGATTTATTACTCCTTGGTTCTCTAGTATTTATATCCTCCTAGCGCCTTTGTTATTTCACAATCGGTATATTAGTAACCTATGTTGTTTGTGGCTCCGCTCATTTCTGCCACAAAGTTGAAAAAGTAATCTGGAAAAACCAAGCAAGCTGCAATCGACTTTCGATTTAATCGTCATTAATAATCGATTAATCGATCAACACATGTTTGATAATACCCCAGATGGAAATGAAGTTTATAAAAAGACCTAAGCGTATGGATAGTATTCGACAAAAACAACACATGGACAAGAAAAATTCCAAAAATTGTACCTAGTTTTTAGTAAAAGAAAGTACATTGAAGCCTCGATACTGTATACCGATATCAAACCGGGGTAGTACACAGTATCGAGGGGTATACAATATCGAGGGGTATTATAAGAGAAGAGAATATTGTCATGGTTTTAATTATAAAAAACAGAGAATACATTTTTTAATGTTTTACTCATTTATACATTTAATTTACAAAATTATTTAGCAAAGTAAGAAGTTATTGTTTGTTGCTTAAGAAGTTTCTGCTGTTTCGCCCCCATTGCGTTCTCCTGACACTTTCTCTGTGGGGTATACACTATTGAGGGATATACAGTACTGAGGGTATACGGTACCGAGGTTTCAATGTACTTTTTCCATATACCTATATATAATAAAATGGATGTTGGTATGTATGTAGGAGTAGGTATATCAGATTAACGCGGAAAATACAGTAAACAATATTAAACTCATGGCTGGAGTTATTTTTTTTACCAGACAAAACTGATTTTGACTGAATTGTAAATTCTAGTTTTATTTATTTTAAATATATTTGAGGACTAAAAATTGTTTTTTATTTTGGTAAAAACTTATTAAGAGAAACCAATAAAAAAAATTTAATTGGTATTTTTAGATAAGGGAAATTTTGAACCCAGATTAATAACATTATTTTATTGCTCCGACTTAAAAATTTACCTGCAACATATGGCGATTATGAAATGGTTAATCAAGGATATCTTTGGGTAAACCCTATTGGTAATTAACATAATAAATTAAGTCCTAGGAATTGTGGGTGCAATTAAGCCCCAATTAGTAATCAGTAATAAGTAATTAATTAGGCATCAGTACTGACTGGGGGTGATTAATGTAATCACTTATCTTCAGGTAGAACCTTTATCATTTTTGGTCTAGGACTACTCAGTCCATTTCTAATATTTTTACCGGTACCTTAGTGCCGTGGATTATTTGCTAATTCAGTTGTTTTTCTGCTTGGGTACCCCTTACTGGGTTCTTGCAATACCTAGGGGGTTCGTTTCTAATCTTCTTTGTACCTGCATGTAGTGTCATTTTCCTTTGTTTTTCTAACGTCTATTTTTTGCTAATTGACTTATTTTCCTGCTTGGGTATTTCCTTACTGGGTTCTAGCAACCCTCTGGAGTACTTTTTGGCCATATGAATATTTTGAAAATTTTTAAGTTTGGCTTTTTGTTATTTTTTCCCCCTTATAATTCACTTTATTTTGTTGCAATGTTGTGCCTGATCTTTACGCTTTATTTCGATAGCGAAAAAGCTGCTCCTGAGAACGCGGATCATTTTGGGAAAAACCGCCTAAAAATCGGTCCAGTAGTTTTTGAGTCTATTAATCTCATACATACATATATACCAATATCCATTTTCTTACCAACTTAAAAAAACCAACTTAAAAAAACTTTTCGTTAGTGTTATTGAAACTGAAACGCCGGATTCGTAATCAGCGACCCTGAAAACCCCTTAATGCCAATTTTTTCGAGAAAAACGGGAAAAAGGACATTTGCGTTATCCTTACAGGACCTTCCATTTCGAATTTTGAAAATCTAATACCGGATTCGTGATCAGCGACCCCAAAAACCCTATAATACAAAATTTTTCGGGGAAAAATGGGAAAAAGGATATTTTCAGTATCCTTACAGGACCTTCCGTTTCGAATTTAGAAAATCTAATACCGGATTCGTGATCAGCGACCCCAAAAACCCTATAATGCAAATTTTTCCGGGGAAAAATGGGAAAAAGGATATTTATGTTATCCCTTCAGGACCTTCCGTTTCGAATTTTGAAAATCTACATAGCTAAAAACCTGCTCCTGGTAACACAGATCATTTTGCAAAAAAATGCGTAAAAATCGGTCCAGTAGTTTTTGAGTTTTGTAATCTCAAACGGACAGACAGACAGACAGACAAACATCCATTTTTATATATATAGATATAGGCTTCCACAGGCAGTGGCAGTGGAAATAATTGAAAAGTTGACTCCGCACATGACTGAAGTGGGGCCCAATCGAACTTTAATATCGCCTGCTCTTCGTGTTTTGTGTGCGCTAAACTTATACGCAAACGCACTGTTTTCACCGAGCAAGTGATATCGATTGGAAATGTCGATAAAAACGTTGGAAATGTGGAATAGATTTCCAGACGTCAAACCATTAGTGTTACCAGAGTGAAGGAAATCGCATTGGAAGTCAAACCTGCATTAGTGTGCTGTATCCACCAACACAATTAAAAGAAAGTTGAATATGTGCACATAACTCGCTTGTCGATTGTAATGATGTTGGAGAAATCAAACTAAATGATGTGTACAGCTCGAAGGTTCGGTAAAGAAGAAAGATATATTTCATTTTATTTAACACTTAACCTAAATGACATTTATAATTTGTATATGAATACTAAAAGTATGTCTGTAAAACAATCAGACAGTGTTGCCAATATCACAACCCCATTCTCAAGTTTTGATCATATATAATTAAAATGATAATTGATTGATTTGAAATTCAAATGATATTTACAAAGAGAAATGAAATGGTTTTTAAATTCAAATTCAAGTTACTATAAAATTAAAACAATTAACTAATTAGAATCTGGTATAGGTCTAGCCACGTTTCGATTATTCTTTGGTGCTTGAATTTTAGCAATTTTTTCTTTTGCAATTTGTGCGCATTTGCGAGTTTTGAGCCGTTCGATCACATCGGACATTGATTGGTCCACCGACTCCTGATCAGAATCAGTAGATGAATCATTACCGGCTTGCTCATTTTGACTGTCATCACTGTGATCGGCAGCTGATTCCTCTGTTACTGCTGCTGCGCCATGCTCCTCCTTCACTCCAGATGCTTCATCACCCGATACATCAACATCTTCGTATTCACCGTCAATGATTTGATCTAAATGACGCTGAATTTCGCGATTTGCATGGAGTAGAAAACATGTGTAACTTCTTGGACCATTTTTCTTTTTAATTATTGCTGAAGTCCAACTTTGCTTGTTCGGATTTGTGTAGTCGCGTACATAAACTTTTTGACCCACATTAAAATTTTTTTCGCGTTTGCCTTTGAAATGTTCAATTGCAGTTTGTTGCTTATGTTCAATTATTTGTTTTGTTATTGGTGGTTTTAATAAAGAAAAACGAGATCTTAGCTCTTTGTTAAATAACAATTTTGCAGGCGTTTCGTTCGTAGTACAATGTTTTGTGATACGATAATCGAATAAAAATTTATTCAAAATTAAATCAAAGTTACAATTTTTGTTTAGTTTTATGGTGGCAATTAGAGACTTTTTAAGCGTTTTAACGAAATTTTCCGCTTGACCATTGGTCGATGGATGACCTGGTGGTGTTAGAATATGTTTGATTCCATTTTGATCCAAGAACATTTTGAACTCATCAGAAGTAAATTGTCTGCCATTATCGCTGACAAGAGTCTCAGGTAAGCCAAAACGACAAAAGTTGTCGCGGAGCGAATTTATTGTAAATTGAGATGTGATTTGTTTTGTTTTAATCACTTCTACCCATTTAGAGAAAGAATCAATGAGAACAAATAAATAGAATCCATTTATTGGTCCGGCAAAGTCCACATGGATCCGTTTCCATGCCGAATCGGTTGGTGTCCATGGTATTAAGGAAGCCTTCTCTGGACTTGCCTGTGAAACACGACACGGTTCGCATGCTTTGATAATGTTTTCAATGTCACTGTCCATTTTTGGCCAGTATACGTACGACCTAGCTAACATTTTTGTTTTAGCTATCCCTAAATGTGAACTATGTAATTCGTTAAGAACATTCAGTTTTAATTTTGATGGGATGATAGTTCTGTAACCCCATAGAATACAACCTGATTCAACTGATAATTCAGATGCTTTTGCTCGAAAGTGTTGAAATTCATCACCTTTTAGTTGCTTAAGTGTACCGTTTTGTATGCAATGCATGACTTTTGATAAAATCGAATCTTGACGGGTATACTTTGCAATTATTGAAAAATTCAATTGTATTGGGTTTGAAAAATTTACGTAATTTATGTAATTGTATTCAATTGAGATCTCAGATGTTTGATTTTGGCCAATGCGTGACAAATTGTCAGCATAATTTAAAGTACCTTTAATATATTCGATGGTGTAATTAAAACCTGATAAAATCAGTGCCCATCTTTGCATGCGTGCAGCGGCCATAACAGGAATACCTTTATTTTCGCCAAAAATGGTTAATAATGGCCTGTGATCAGTTTGCAAAATGAAATGTGTGCCAAGAATGTATTGTTTTAATTTGGTCACACTAAAAATGATGGCAAGTGCCTCTTTCTCGATCGTGCTATAATTTTTTTCTGCATTATTTAATGCTCGTGATACATATGCAATTGGTTTAATTAAACCGTCTTCATACTTATGAGACAAAACTCCAGCAACTGCTGTATTGCTTGCACCGGTACACAATATTATTGGTAGTTTTGGATTGAAATGAACTAAAATACGATCAGAGCAAATTTCATGTTTCATTGTATCAAATGCTGTTTGGCATTCTTTTGACCATACAAATTTTGTGTCTTTTTGAAGTAGGTGATATAATGGTGACATCTTTTGTGCAAAATTTGCTATGAATTTTGAATGGTAATTTACCATACCAACAAAAGCTCTAACTTCAGATACATCAGAAGGTGGTGGTGCATCAATAATGCTTTGTATTCTTTCGCGATTTTTACTCAAACCGTTTTCATCGATGTCAAAACCAAGATATGAGATTTTTGATTTGAAAAATTCACATTTATTAACATTTAATTTGAGTCCAGCCGTTTGAACTTTAAGCAAAACTTGCTTCAGCGTTTTCACATGCTCAGCAAAATTTTTTCCTGAGACCACGATATCATCCTGATAAATGAAAACGTTGTCAATGGTATTTAACAAACTTTCTAATGTCTTTTGAAAAATCGCTGCGGCTGTTTTGATACCAAAAGGTAAACGTGTCATTTTGAATAGACCCTTTTGAGTATTTAAAGTGCACAAATTTTGAGCATTTTCTTCTAAGACTAATTGATTATAAGCGTTTGACATATCTAGTTTTGTGAAAATTTTGCCTCCTTGCATTGATGCAAATATTTGATCAATTAATGGCAAGGGATATTTAAAATCGATTAAAAATCTATTTAAAGTGACCTTAAAGTCTCCACAAATTCGTAAACCACCGTTTGGTTTCAATACTATTACAATAGGCGTAGCCCAATCGGAATTATCAACGGGTATCAACATTCCAGTTTCGACCAAATGATCCAACTGTTTGTCAATATCGTCGCGCCAAGCTAACGGAACAGGTCTGGCTTTACAAAAAATTGGAGTGGCGTCTTTTGAAATTGGTAATTTGACAGTGGATTTATTATATCGACCTAAACCACTTTTGAACACTTCGGCAAATTCACTTTTAATAGAATTAATTATTTCACTATGAGAATTAAAATTAATTGAATTCTCGGAATTGTTTGACGTTATGCCTCTTTGAACTAATTCAAAACCAAAAGTTTTCAAAAAATCACGGCCTAGCAAAGTTGGTCCATTTGTCTTAGTCACGATAATTTTACCGTTGGATTTTTGTCCTTCGAAATTTACACATGCTTGAAACTCACCCGCTATATTTAATAAAGCGCCTCCATATCCAGTGAGAGAAATGTTGCACGGTCTCAAAATTCTGCGATCAAAATTTCGGTCGAATTCATTTATGGACATCAATGAGCATGGTGCACCAGTGTCACAGTATGCTGTTAGCTGGATCCCGTTCACTTGTAACGACAATACATAATGATTGTGCGTTTGAGCCTCTATGGAATGTACTGAATTATCGAAACTGCTAGCTCCATACATATTTAGTGTTTTGTGTAAATTGTTGTGAAAAATCAACGAATTGAACACTCCTATCAGTTTTTTTTTTATTTTTTTTCCGGCAGATACTGGATAAATGTCCCTGACGATTACATGTATTACAGGTAGCTGTCTTGTATTTGCACTGGTTCGATATGTGATTTTTCCACCCACAATGAGCACATGGTTTTTTGGAACTGATGTTCTTGTTGTTACCGTTGCTGCCATTACTGGTACTGCTGTTGGCGTTATTGTTGTTACGGCATCGTGAATTGTTGTTGCTAAATTTGCCATGAGGTTTAATGTAGTTAACCTCACTATTTGTACGAGCTAATTTCACTTCGCATGCCATCGCCTTTCTTAATGCGTTTTGTAGAGTCAGAGTTTCATCCTCTTCACATAATTTTTCAAATATTTTCGGCGGTAATTCCATGATGAATTTGTCTTTTACGATTTCTTCAAGCGTCGTATCAAATTTACACTTTAACGATAATTTTTTTACACGCGCAAACCACGATGCAACTGATTCGTCACTCAATTTCTTTGCTGCATAGAAATTTTTTCTCTCGCTATAAATTATAACAGGTGGTGTAAAATGTTGTTTCATTAGCGCGGTAATTTCATCGTAGCTCTTGTTACACGGTAACGTTGGACTGCAAATGCTATGTAGCATTGAATAAGCTTCCGAACCGATTGTTTTTAACAGAATCGAAATTTTCGACATTTCGGCTGTACAATTAATTTCTAGAAAATGTAATTCTAGTCGCTCGTGCCACAATTCCCAATTTTCATTGACATCAAATTCAGGCATCGCTGAAGCTTGCACCATTTGCGATATTTTTGTTTCTCCGGTCATTTTACTGCTTCTTTAATTCCTTTCAGTAGCGTTACCGTATTATATCGATGATTCCCTGTTGCGTCTGGTCGAACAAAAAAAATCCTCGTCGCCAAATGTAATGATGTTGGAGAAATCAAACTAAATGATGTGTACAGCTCGAAGGTTCGGTAAAGAAGAAAGATATATTTCATTTTATTTAACACTTAACCTAAATGACATTTATAATTTGTATATGAATACTAAAAGTATGTCTGTAAAACAATCAGACAGTGTTGCCAATATCACATCGATAATTATCGACAGTTCCCTCAGAATCCCTATACAGGTCCTAAAATTCTTGTTTAACGAAGGTCAAATAAACTTTTTAAAAATAATTTTGACCGATGTTCGGATACTAGGATTAGACAAATTAAGTAAACGTTGAAAGACTGTGTTTCTGAAATTTTTAGATAATTTATCAGTGCCTATTACAGGAAATTTAACTAAATTTAGAGAAGAATTACCATCTAAAAGGGATTTAAGTTCCTCATCATCAACATGAGAATCTGCAATTAAAGCATAATCAAGTGATTCAGTAATACTAATTGCATTAACTTTTGATAAGGTGTCAGCCACAACATTATTTTTTCTGAAATATGTTGGATATCAGTAATAAATTGGCTGATACAATATAGTTGACGAGCTTGACAAGGAAAAGCTCTCTCTAATTTTTGTTGAAAAGCATAAATTGATGATTTATGATCTGTAAACAGAGTAAAAACACGTCCTTCTAGGAAAAATTTAAAATGTTTAATAACGTAATAAGCAGTCAAAAGTTCTCTGTCATAAGTATTATATTTTTTGTGTCGAATTTAACTTAACAGAAATTAAACTCAATGTACACCAAACATCATCAGTGAATTGCTGAATAACTGCTCCAATCGATGTGTCAAAAGCATCTACCATTATAGATAATTTAGCGGGTGAGGCAGAAAAATTGCTGTTGTCAAGACTAGATACCGTGCCCATCTTTTTTGCATGAGCTTCAAATCCTTGCATAGACCGCAAAGAATTTATGCTAAAGCTTGCGCCAAAATGCGGACTTATCTTCAGGTAAAAAGGAGAAGCGGTCTACAGGAAGGTTAAAGAAATGGTACCATGACATAAAAACACGGCGAAATGTAATCGTCTGTACTCGCTGTGTCTGATGAGGACGTACGCAAAAATTTTCATAAATGGTCATCCCCGAATTTGGCTTCTGGATTCGGGAGTCTCAGTAAGCTGTCTAGGCAAGAATTGTCTGAACCTAGTAAACAACCCGAAAATGAAAATGGTTAAAATGAAATTCTTAGTCAGAACAGCAGACGGTAAGTCACGTTTGTGACTTTTAAAAGCAAATACATAGAACTTACCTTTGTTTGAGTTCCAGGATTGTTCCAAACTTTATACCTCAACGTTCACTTTTAGCGGTTATTCAAACTTTTGCCACGTCAAATCACTGAAATCGTCACTAACCCCTCACCAAAAAATCCGAAGATGCATGTTTTAACTACATCACAACAAAGAGACATCCAACAAGTTATAGTTCGCTTCTCCTCCTGTAATATTCTAGGCTTGGGAAAAACCGACTTGGAGCAACACATAATGGGGATCACGGACGTTGGCCCTATTAAACAAAGATTTTATCCGGTATCACCGGCCATACAGAAGGCAATAGATCGAATGTTAGAGTTTGGCATAATACAGGAGAGTGTGAGTGCATGGAATTCACCGGTTGTCCTAGCAACGAAACCAGGCAAGGTGAGATTTTGCATGGATTCCCGAAAGGTTAACGCGGTGACGGTGAAAGACGCGTATCCTCTGCCGCACGTAGACGGATTTCTCAGCCGACTTGACGACATCCGATATTCTCCAGCATCGACATTGAGGAAGCATTTTGGTATGTTCCTGTCGAAGAGCAATCCAGAGAGTTGACGGCCTTTACATTGCCAGAGCTGCATCAGAATGTTTTAAAGGATGTTCCTAAGTATTCCTAAGTGACCCCATATTGCTGAGTTCCGTGTGCAGAAGTCCCAGAAACAGACTCAACGGTTCCTAATGTTAACAGGATGGTATCGATGGTTTGTACCGATCTACTCAGCAATGGTTGCTTCAATCACGGACTGCCTCAAAAAAATGCACCTGGTAGATTCTGTTGGACCGTAGAGGCACAGAAGACCTTTGAAAGTTCTTAATTATTGCCTAATTTCGTCTCAGAAATCCAGACTTCACAAAATGATTAATTGTACCACCGGAGTGTGCGGTGGTTTGCGCCAATGCGACGAGGATAGACAAGAAAGGCCAATAGCATACATCTCGTATAAACTGAGTGCCTAGCTGTGGTATACTGGGTGAAAAAGTTTAGAGAGTATGTTGAAGGTCAATCGTTCCGCATAGAAACCGACCATGCGAGCCTCCGCTGGCTAATGAATCAAAAGGACCTAAGGGGCCGTCTCGCTCGCTGGGCCCTCAAACTACATTTATTTATTTATTTATTTAGCCAACAGGTACAATCCTAACAGGCTGATTCCAACAAAAAAAAAGCAAAATAACAATATAATTTAAAAATAAAAAAAAATAAAAAAAAAAAAACAAAATAGCAATATATAAATAATATGTTCACTAATGTTCACTAAAAATTATAACTTACTCTTGATAATTCTCTTGCGAAACATTTCAGCTGACACATTGAAATCAAAAAACCTTGAAAATTTATTAAATAAATGGCACATATTATTGACAGGCTCATTAGTTCCATAAACAGTCCTGTGAACTGGCACGGATAGAAAAGGATGACACCTTAGAGAACGGGACGGAACGTTAAAACCAATTTGGGACAAAATAACAGGCGAATCAATAAATCCTGAAATAACATTATAAAGAAACAGGGCACGTAACATGTCACGACGAAAACTTAACGAATCCAAGTTTATTAATTTACACCTGGATTCGTAGGGCGGTAGTTCCAGCCTATTTGACCAGCTCAGATGACGAAGCGCAAAACGCAAAAATCGTTTCTGAATAGATTCTAATCTTTTAATATAAGTGTCGTAATTGGGACTCCAAACAATACAAGCATATTCCAATACAGACCTTACAATTGATAAATAAATACTCTTTAACGCATAAGGGTTAGATAGATCACGAGCAAAACGAATAACAAAACCTAATAATCCATTGGCTTTCGAAGTTATGTAATCAATATGATTAGCGAACGTCAGTTTAGAATCAAATACTACTCCAAGACCTTTAATCACATTTACTCTATTAAGTACAACGTTGTCTATTTTATAATTAAAAAGAACGGGCTGGAGCCTCCGATTAAATGACATAGTAAAACATTTGGATACATTTAAACTAATATAATTATTTCCACACCAATTGAACAATACATTTAAATCACTTTGCAACAATAAGGAATCTTCGAGGCAATCGACAACACGAAAAATTTTCAAATCGTCGGCATACAATAAAAATTTTGATGATTTAACAACGTTACATAAGTCATTAATAAATAAAATGAATAAAAGGGGACCAAGATGGCTCCCTTGCGGAACACCGGAACGAATATGAAAAGGTTCCGAAAACAAATTAAAAAGTTTTATACGTTGAGAACGATGGGATAAATACGACGATAACCAATGAAGAAGACTAGAATGCACTCCAAATTTTTTAAGCTTAGCCAACAAAATATTATGTTGAACGCGATCAAATGCCTTGGAAAAATCTGTATATACAACATCAATTTGCTGACCATATTCGATTTTATTTTGACAAAAGTTAGTGAATTCGACTAAATTAGTTACTGTTGAACGTCCTTTAACGAAACCATGCTGATGGATAGAAATATGTTGCTTAAAAGTTATAGATAAAATATTGCACACAAGTTTCTCAAATAATTTGGCGACTGTAGGAAGAATTGCTATGGGTCGATAATTTTTGATGTTGCTCCTACTTCCGCTTTTGAAGATAGGTGTTACGTAGGAGGTTTTCCAAATAGAGGGAAACTCCCCTAACCTTAGGGAATAATTAAATATTAAAGTAAGAGGATAGCACAGACTATCGGCACAATTCTTCAATATAAGGGGTGAAACAAGATCGTTCCCAGCACCTTTTTTGATATTCAAACCCGTTAATGCAGCGAGAATAGAGTTAGAGTCTAGCTCAACTAAACCAATATTGACATAACTATCACATAAAGATACATTAAAGGAATTATCGTCGGGTGGATCAACATAAACACTCTGGAAAAAGTCAGCAAAAAGATTCAAGATATCTTTCTCGCATGAAGCGACTTTGTCGTCCAGAAACATTTTTTTAGGATATCCTGATGATTTTTTCTTGAAATTAACAACACTCCAAAATTTGGACGGATCAGTAACTAAATTGCGCAGTAAATAAATAAATAAATAAATAATTAAATATGTAAAAAATCATATTTTTGCGAATAACTTGCAAACTAACGGTTTTTCGACAAATCAGTTAAAAGAATAATTAAAGATGTTAACATTTTCTACATTTTTGCCATTTACCGTAAATTGATATCTTTCACAGTTCTCAAGTTATCTCAAATTTTGTACGTTTTTGATATTTTTGAATAAACCAAGAATTTATTGCGAGGTCGTCTTAGGTTGACAACGCGACAGGGCTCTAGCGTAAATTGCGTAGAGTCGTAGATTTTGTAGAAGAAAGTTTTGTGTTGACCACAACTGATATTTTCCCATCTATATAATAAAAACTGTAACGGGGACAATTTTTGTAATTTTGGATTTTCTCAAAAATATTGACATACATTGATGTATTTGGTCGTATTATACTGATGCCAAAAATGACATTTTTATACCCGTATGGTGAAACCAAAGGGTATATTAACTTTGCCTTACCGTTTGTAACCGTCATCACCAGGGCCCGGATATTTAAGGCAAAAAGGCATTTTGCCTATTTTGCTTTTTTCGTTCATTTTTGTATAATAACTGCCTTTTAGGCATTTTTGCTTATTTTCCCACTTTTTTGACCATTTAGCCTTTTTTTATGCCTTTTTTAATAATTCCGATCTTAAAAAGATTTACAAATTCTTTTTAGGGTAATTTAAGTACCCATAAAAATTATCATTATTTTTTTTTTTGATTTGGCAATGCCTATATTTATGACAGTTGCGCCAATGTGCGATCAGTTTAGTTTTGGTAGTAAATTGAAATCTTAGAAATGCCAAAAATCACACGAGAAAACCGCCTTATACTCGTGAACCTTGTAAATACATTTGGTAAAGACTGTTTCTCGACAGACGGGAGTTTGCTTTTCTGCAAAATTTGCGAAAAAGTAGTGAATCATTCAAAAAAGTATTTTGTGACACAACACATAAAAATTGCCATACACAAGAATTTATTGCAGAAACCAAGTTCAAAAAAAGTCGGGTTATTCAAAAATGCAATCAGCAGAAGAAGCGACTCATAATTTTTTAGAGATTTATGTATGGCATTTGTTAAAGCAAATATTCCACTTTGGAAATTGAATAATTATATTTTGAAAGAGTTTTTTCAAAAATCTTGCCATGAAAAAATTCCAGATGAATCAACGTTACGAAAGAATTGGAAACCTGCTATTTAGAAACAATTTCGGGGATTAGAAAAGAACTTTTAGGTAAGTTTTATTAGTTCACTTAATTATTTCTTGCAATCAGTATTAGATCCGTATTACGTATTATGATTCTCAATACACCTAAAGTAACGTCACTATAACAAGTTGTAGGTAAAAAGCAGCGAACACTCATATTACTTAAATGAAGTGAGACTCTTTATACGGATATTAGCTTTTTATATATTTTTTTAAATTTATTTATATGAATTTAATTTATCTGAAATTTTTTGCAAGCGTTCTGCGTTCAATTTTGTGATACATGATATGTAATATTCGTGCAATGAAAATGCCTTTTGTTTAAATAAATGCCTTTTTTTTGAAAAATTAATGCTTATTCAGTCTTTTATACTGCCTTTTTGCCTGCCTTTTTTCCCATTTTATAAGTGCCTTAAATCCGGGCCCTAGTCATCACACATAAAAATGTATAACACCAGTGTGTTTATAATGATAAACAAAATTGATTTTTGCATGTCCGTCTGTGGCGCGGTTTGCGGGCGCTCGGATTGAGCTAGAGACTTGAAATTTTGTGCAGATCCGTTTTTCGTAAAATTCGAGGCTAAGCTCGTTAATGGGTAAAAATGGACCATTAGGGGGGGTACCCCCCATACGAACGAAAATGTTTTTTGCGAATATCTCAAAAACGGTGCATCTTATCAAAAAAGTCCAAGAACGAAAGTTATTTAGGATATGATTCTACATAAAACTCCCATACATCAAAATCCGATTGGAATAAATTTTAAAAAATCTTATTGGAAAGTTTGACTTCAAATTGGAATTTTGGTATAACTGTTCGAATTTTGATACGAATATCACCATACGGGTCTCCAATGATTGCCAGATTGGCAATTATAGCTTTTGTTATGTTTTTAAAGTAATAAAGAACAGTTTTTAAAACTAACCAAAACAACAAAATTTAAAAAAAAAAAATTTCAATATTTTAGTATCATTTCAGGTGGGGAACGACAATCAGGAAATTAGCTGAAGGATATGTATGGGCAGTCCGGTTGGAGATTTCGAATTTTTACAGATCATCGGTATTTTGACTAGAAAATCTTAAAGTTTAAATAAAAACAAAAGCACAATCTATAAGAAAAACTTTTAAATAATAAAAAGTAACAAAAAATTTACGAAGAATAAATACTAAAAAACAAAACGAAGGGTGTTCAAAATAAGAAGAAAAACTGCTGATAAATAAAATCCATTTATATTTGCCTATAAGAAATAAATGGCATAGAGATATAGTAAAAGAAATGTATCAAAAAATCAACAAAAAAAAACCCAGATAAAGTGGGAAATCATAATAGAAATTTCAACGCTAAATAAAAAGAAAACACAGCCAATATCACAGCAGAAAAAAAAATCTCAAAAAAGGGAAAACAAAAAAACAACAAAAAAATATATAAACAAAAAAGAAAGAAAAAAATGTAAATGTGTATAAGTAAAGACGTCAGATGAAGAAAATATTTTTAGAATTTTTATTTAATAAAAATTGTTTTTATTAAAGAAGAAAAACAAGAAGATATATCTTATATATAATAATTAATATATATGAGTAAATGAAAAAAGAAAATAAAACAGAAATTTATTTTGACATACTTGTGAAGCAAATTCTTGTGATATTTCCTGGGACAGTTTGTAATTTTGTGCACGAACAGCTGGCGTTTCTTGTATTTTTGAGCGAAAATTCAAATCCAAATACAAATTCACTTCGGAAATCTACTATTTAGGGGTTTTAGCCATTCACTGAGAATATGCACCAAAACTATGTTGGAATAATGAAAACGTTCAAGCAATATTTTAAAACTTGGGAGGAATGTTGAGGCCAGCAAAAATATCTTGGCCATGGGACGGATATTCAGTTTTGACAATGAGACAGATATCCAACCCTTATAACAAATGTACGTCTTACCAACATGATATAAAGATTCACTCCGAGCGACGGCGAAACCGCTGACTCGACATTCCTTCAACCAACGTGAGAATACCCTAAAATATGAAAATTTGATTGTAAGTTAAAAGTCAGTAATCTGTTGAAGTGATCTGACGGTTAAAGAAGCAAGTATGCTTGCTCAGTGAATAGTTAATAAAAGTCAATTGAAGTTAAACTTGTTGTGTTGTTTTTATACCCGTATGGTGAAAACAAAGGGTATATTGAATATGCCTTACCGTTTGTAACGCCAAGATCCCGTTATCACACACAAAAACGAATTACCCCAATGTGTTTAAAATGACAAAAGAAATTAAATGTTGCAAGTCCATCCGTCCGTCTGTCCATGGCGCGGATTGCGGGCGCACGGATTGAGCTAGAGACTTGAAATTTTACACAAACTGGATTACGCTGGACCTATATGTAATCCAAGGGAAAATTCTAATCCAATAATATGGATTATAAATTTTTATAAATTTATTTTTGGTTTAATTCAGTATTAAAGTCTAACAGCCTTATTAATAAACGTTAGTTAATTTTTATCAATGGTTTACGCAGTGGATAACTCGAAATTCTTATTAATAAAAAATTTTAAGAGTTAACTGACGTTAGTTATCTCCGTGTTAGGGATTTTTTATTAATAAGGCTGTAAAATTTTAATTAAATTGTAGACATTAATGATAAAAGTATTTAAGTTCAATACATAATAAAAAACTGTTCAAATATGACTACAAAAAAGGCTAAAATATTTTCAAAAATTCGCATGTATTAAATTCCAATCCAAAATATGTATTAAGATTTCGTCAATATAATTTTTGGATTGAAAAATACTCCAGGATTTTTTGCCGTGTAGTAAATGCCATTCTTCAAGTTCAAAAATCGTTCAAAAAATTAACATGTAACATGTGTCTTTTGGTCTGCCGTTTATTTATTTATTTCGTCATACAAAGTAATCTCATAGACAATTATTCTAACAAAAAATATGTGAAAAAAAAAATCAGTTGTGGTCAACACAAAACTTTCTTCTACAAAATCTACGACCCTGCGCAATTTACGCTAGAGCCCTGTCGCGTTGTCAACCTAAGACGACCTCCCAATAAATTCTTGGTTTATTCACAAATATCAAAAACGTACAAAATTTGAGATAACTTGAGAACTGTAAAAGATATCAATTTACGGTAAATGGCAAAAATGTAGAAAATGTTAACATCTTTAATTATTCTTTTAACTGATTTGTCGAAAAACCGTTAGTTTGCAAATTATTCGCAAACATATGATTTTTTACATATTAATGAAAATATCTTAATAACGGTAAAAGATAACGGATAACGGTAAGAAACAAAATTGTGCAGAATGCCATTCTCATTAATTCACTTCATACATTCAGTCAGCAAAAACCCGTTAGTTTTCGAGATAATCGCAAAAAACTGTTTTTTTTTTTGGAAATAACGGTTTATCTCGATAACAGGTGGAGATATCGAGTTATAGCTAAAGACAAAAGTGTGGGAAATTTTATTTTCTCCAAGTTTTGTCATACTTAAGGCCACTAAAAAACGCGTAGTTTGGGAGTAAATCGAGAAAAACGAAATTGCGATTTTTGAAAAACCGCCATTTTGGATACTTCCGGCTAACGGATTTCCACCAAAAGTTGATAGGATCGTCCCATTTCAGGACCCAACATGCCTATAAAATTTCATGGCGCTAGCTCTATTAGTTTTTGAGAAATCTTGTACACAGACTGACAGACTGACTGACAGACAGAAAGACATTTTTTAAATATGACTCCAATCTACTCAGGAGTGATCGGGAAATGTTTTTTAGGCAAAATTAGGAGGTCGAAATTTTTCATGAATACAATACTTTATTGTACTCCGTAGAAGAAAGTAACAAAAGATTATAGGAAAGAAAAAAAATCACGATAAAAACTATTGCTTTTTTATCAAATCTGACAAGCGGTTAAAATCAATTAAGTAATAATATTTATTAAATTACGCCCACAATAATAGTAGTGGTGAATTTGTTCCATAAGATTTTGACATAAAAAAATTAAAATTGAATAGTCACAATCTTTGTCCATTGGTCTAGCAAGGTAACTTGCGTAGCGCAAATCAGTCTAAGAGTATGAGTAGTACACGTAGAACACTAGACAACACAGAATCTGTCTAACAAATGTGTTAACAGCATTTGAATCAGATAGATCCGACGAAAATCTTTTGACCAGAGATAGCATTCTAGTCGCTTTATTTATAAGTTCTCGATGAAGTTCGAAGGTTAATTTTTAATCAAGTATCACTCCAAGGTCTTTAATAGACTCCACTCCTTCAATCGTAATTGAGTTCAAAGTTATACATGTTTTTTAAAGCACACCGAAAACTCATCTGCCCGAGAATATTTGTTTTTTACTTATATAAAAAAAATTAAAGATTGCTTTTGACATAAGGGAGCTATTTGTTTACGATAGTTTACATTCTTTACGATTCTTTACGATTCTTTACGATTCTTTACGACTCTTTACTATTATTATATTTTTTTACGGGAAAATATAAAGATTTATTGTTTACGCGTCAGTGGACAACATTGGTTTTTCTTATGTTTAGTTTTTGAAAAAAAGATTCAGGCATACGACAATTTAGGACTTGAGAAGCGCCAGCAGTTCATCTGTTTTTCACAGATGATGTTTACTAAGTTTGTCAAAAATTCATTGGAAAAACGAAATAAGAAAGCCATTTCTATTATTAAGAAACAAAAGCCGACATCACCAGTTTTTTGTTTAAAATTAATAATTCGTGAAGGTGTTGACAGAAGCACTCAATTTTCATAACTACCTATACCTCTAAACTGTCAAAATGTTGACAAAGGTTCACTTTAAAAAGAAAAGGATAAAAAAATTTAGTATATACCAAAGCGAATACTAAGCCACAGCTGCTTACCCATTTCAAATTCACCTACTCACCTGACAAAAAAAGTTATTTAATAAACTTAAGCCGATTGGCGAAGAATGGACAAAAAAGGATGATCCCCAAAGGGTGTTATATCTTAAAAATTGACGTGATGGTGATTTATGTATGTTCGGTCATCCTCTTTCGATAGATTGATATATAACTAAGTATATGGCAACATTGAATTTGACATTTTTAGATATCTGAATTGACAACAATAGACACATATACAATTAGAAACCGAAAAAAGTTCGATCATGTTAAAAGTATGGGTTTACAAACCACTACAATGTTTTGTCATACGCACAATATTCTTTTATGGAAAAACAAAGCCAAATACGATACATAGCTATGAAAGCATAAAAAATCTCAATAAACCTGATACTTATCAATTGCAATCATTCTGAAAATGTCGAAAGACTGAAAATCTTTTACCGCAAATACAGTCAAAACACTGAATAGTAGCTTTGTATGCATTGATAATTTATTCGGGGCCAGTATTTGTATGTGCAGATATATATGATATAAAAAAAACCCTGAAGGTAAACCGGTCTGTAAACAAAATTGTCTCTGATACGTGAGTTTTGTGACTTTCCGTTGGTCGTCAACAAGAAGACTTTTCGGGATTTTTGCTTGATTTGGCTTTCACATTTCCACCAATAACTTAAGGCCTAATGTAAAGATCTGATCGAATACATTTTCTTTGGCATAAAAACCTAAACCAACTTTTGATTTTTTAATGCAGCCAAATTTAAAAAAAATACCAATATACATGTTTTTGAAACAGAATAAAAAATCTGAATTAGATTTATTGAACTGATAAGAGATAAAGTGGAAGCAAGAGAATAGGAAAATTGCCAAAAAGAACATCTTCCAATTAAGCTTATCATATAATAACAATCGTCATAGATTGAGAAGGCATAAAAATGGCACTCAGTATCCAATAGTTATAGTTAGGGCCTCCAAATCACCAGAAAATTGTTAAATCACAATTTTTAACAATTTTTGGTCATTTTGAAAAAACTAACAACTTTCATACAATTATTAACAATTTTTCTACTTAATTACAAAAAGCATTATGTGAAAAAGTCTAAAAAAAAAATTTTGCCAGTGAAAATGTTGCGTACAAAAATCCTCCAAGGAATATTGTACCATAACCTGAGAATCACAAATTTTTTTTGATTCTCAAATCAATTTTAATCACAACTGGCAATACTCCACAATTTTGGTGTTTTCGTTGCACTGCAGTATGTTTACACACCCGTAAAAAAGATCCATCCATTCTTACATTTTGCACACTAATGCCATGACGCCCCCATGTTCTGCATATTTTCTCACCTGTTTTGTATCAAAATTTTCGTTTCTTTTCCCCAAATAAATTTTTTGACAATTTTTTGCTATAATTTTTAACAATTTTTTCAATAATTTTTTGTAATATTTTTTAACAATTTAACCGCAATTTTTAGATATATTTTTTAACAATTTTTGAAGGCTCTAGTTATAGTATTTGGTACTCGGTACGGTTTCTACAAAAATTTGGTTTGTGACTCATTCCACTAAAGTTTGTGTTCGGTCTCAGAAGTCCGAATATTAGTATACAATTCGCTACCTCGGAGGAAGACTGTCACAACTCAAAAAATGTCGAATTTGTACTAAAGGTGCGGAAGAGTGGTAAATATGGTATACTTTGTTGTAGAAGTTGTAGAAGAGTGTCACAATTGTAACTTAAGCAAAAGCTTGTTACTGTAGATATTTTCTAAATATCAAAAATACTAACACAAAATATCAGAATAACTTTAAAACGTCATTTCCCAAAATTTACAATTTTTGAGTTGTGACAGTCTTCCTCCGAGGTAGCGAACAGTGTTGTTCCTCTACGCGTAGACTTTAATTGTGTACACTTTAGTGTAGACAATAGCGTAGACAATCGATTTGGGGTAGACAATGTAGACATTGGCGTAGACAATGTCGACTTTGCGTAGACAATGTAGACTTTCTCATATCTGTCAAAACAAAGTTATCAGTGAGCCATATATTATCAAAGCCGAAATCGACTGACCTTTGATAGGTCTAAAAAACTACACCATACTTATTATTCTTGGCGAATAAATGATAATTTATATTACGAAGAAGACAATGATTCTGATTAAGATTGATTTATGTACAATACATATAAGCGCAAAAATAAATTCTTGAATTAGTTTTGTTAGTTTTTTTAAATATATTTTTCTATACTCCACTAGGGGTATTTGATTTACTTTATTTGATTTGAATTACTTCCGTATAGATTTCCGTCTATCTGTAAATACGACAACTGTCAACGAAATTAAGCTAAAGACTAGTAACAAACGTGTTTTTAGAAAAAATTAAACAGATATTCTTAGATGAGCAAAGCCATCCCATACAAATGAATCATTTTTTTTAAATAATCGGTTCGTTATATTGAAAAATGTGTGAAGCAAAAAGATTTTAGAATTCAATGTGATTTCAATTGCAAAAATAAAAAAAAGCCGCTTAGATTGCATGAAAAGAATTACAATTGCCACTAAAGTTTGCTCCGAAGTTCTCATGCACAGCATTTGACGATTGCTTCCTGGAAATTGTGGTTTATTATGTTAAAATAATTTAAGAAAATGAGATTTTTTAACTAAATCACCTATCCTTGATTGTCTACATTGTCTACGCGTAGAGAATAGACCATTGTCTATAGTAATAGTCTACGCGTAGACAATGGTGTAGTCTACATCACGTAGACTACGCGGCACAACACTGGTAGCGAATTGACCGTTGCACACACGCCCTAAATATATGCACAGAACTGTATAATATTTATGGAAAGAATGGGAATCCTTTTGGAACCACAACCGTTATATTGCGGTACATATCGGTTTATAAAAAAATATAATTTCAAGGGAATTCATAACAAAAACCTACTGGCTTCTGGGGGGCTATTCTCGGAACGTTTCGGATTTTTCGTTACGTTACGGATTACGAATCTCGCCGAAATGTTTTTTCCGTAATCTAAATCCGAAACGTTTGAAAGATCGTATTCTGCAGTAGGATTCTTGGCACTTATAACGATGTAGTTATCCATAACGATGTCGTTATCCATAAATACGAATAAGAGCTTTTACGTTTGTGTTAGTGATATAAAATGGCGTTGTATTTATTTCTCGCTGTCAACTTTCCAATAAAATTACCCTCGACTATGACTCTGGCAATGCTGAGCCTTCCAATACGAATTTTCATAACGACTGCTCTCGTACCAGTCGATAAACACTAATGTTTAAGTTTCGTCCACTTAAGAATGTTGTTTAATTGTTGTCGCGTTGGCAAAAACGAAATAAAATGTTGAATGCGTCCCTTAATTGTCTAAACATTACTCGCATTTACCTTTTCCTTAAAAAAAACGAAATTAAATTCGCCTTTACTTTGTGATCAAGTTGAAATGTTCAAATCGCTGATAAAAATAAATAAATCACGCACAGCGAAATGAAAATTACTCTTGCTTGTGGAGGCCAACAGCGGAAACCGGTTGTAGTGCCGAAATCGGGAGGGAAACACATCTTGGCAGCAAGAAAGTGTAATAAAATTGAATTGAATCGAAATTGCTGACAGCAAAAAAAATTTTATTGATTTAACCTCAACCATTTGTGTTTATTTCTGTGACATTTTTTTGTTGTGATTGTTAAAAATTTTTCCCAAAAACGTAAAACCTTTTCATTTGGCTAATCCGGAGAAATTCTAAAACGATTTTCGGACACTTTTCTATTTTGTTTTTCAGAGAAAAAGTGTGTGGAAATCTATCTAGAATTCCAAAAAAAACTGCCGGCTGGCCGCCCGACTTATATAAATACTTTTCACAGCTATATATTAGACTTTTTCAAAAGAAAATTGTTATGTGTTTACTTTTCAAAATATGTTGTAACGAAATGTTTATGTTTCGGAATTATATTCACCATATTCACCTCATTCCGAAATGTACGTAGAATAGAGCTGTCAAAACGGAAATATTTGAATAGTTTTGTTTTGTTTATATTTATTAACTAGTGTTTAACTTGTATTAATTTAATATCAGTTAATAATATTTTACTAGTGTTCAATGTAAGTAATAGTGTATTATGAGTGATTTTTGTTTATTTGTTGATTTTAACGTTTGTTATCGTTTGTTAGGGGGGAGGGAGTGGTTTGATTGAATTTTTATGTATAGAGTTATGTAAAATCGTATTCTAAACATATTTTACATATGTAAACAATTGTAAAAAACTGTTTCATTTGAATGGCGGAGGGGAGAAGGAGTGGTCCGATTTTCCCCGTCCAATACCTTAGCCCTACTGTTTACGAGAAACGCAACTGTACGAAATTTCAAGTCTCTGGCTCAATCCTTTTGAAAGTTATGGTGTTACTTTTACTTCATATAATAATTCCATTCCAGAATCATTATTTTGCGATAAATTCGTGAGCGAATTTTATTTTTCCATTCCTAAAATTTTCCATTTCATTCGCGAATAGAATTTTAAAAATACGAGAATGGAAAAATAAAATTCGTGAGTGAATGGAAACCAAAATTCTCTTGCTAATCATTTGCAAATGAATGAATGAAAAGGAATTTTTCTCCGTACTATGCTTATTAGACGATTAAAATTATACCCGCATCAAATAACAATAAACAGCGGACGCGAAACGAGAACTCACAGCACACAAACGTTTCGGAAAGTAACATTTGAACGTTTCGGATGGATCCGAAACGTAATGTTTTGATATGTTTCGGATTTTTCCGTAATTTAAGTCCGAGAATACGGTTTCGTATAAAGTGGTGAATTGCTTCGTAATGTTTGAGACGTCATTTGAAGCAATATAGACAGTACGTACACCACATAGAGGTCTTTTTCCACTGCACCACAAACGTTTCGGAAAAATCC
Source organism: Chrysopilus asiliformis (assembly GCA_964034945.1). NCBI lineage: Eukaryota > Metazoa > Arthropoda > Insecta > Diptera > Rhagionidae > Chrysopilus > Chrysopilus asiliformis. The sequence continues at coordinate 64,584,307 of OZ035961.1, read as the reverse complement.
GTAACGTTCCGAGAATAGCGCCCCTGGACCCAATTTTTTCCCTTCCATGGTGATAGTCAACGAGTTATTAAGGTGTGTTGATTCCATCTGGAAATGCTGCAATAGAAAATTCCAGGTACCTGTTCCTACCGCAAGGTCCTGTGTAAAGCACAGATAAATTGTAAAACTGCAGAGATCCAAGAAAATTCGCACTCCATACTGAGTTGGTACTTTATTTTGCACCGTTTATGTGGCAGTATTTTCAAAAAGTCTTCTGTTACAATTTCTTTAAATGTTAATGTGTTTGAAGCTTGTATACATCCGCTGACATTAAAACAGGATTAAACATGGTAATTATGGCTAATGTTGGATGATTATGAACTATTCATGAAAAACATTTTTTTACATAATATAATTTACTAAAGTTAACCTATGTGGTCATAGGTTAAATAATATCGCAAAAAAAACATTTAAAATGTTAAAATTTTGTGTTGAGAACTGAGCGATGGGGCTTTTGGTTATATTCGAAATACTTTAATAAAAAAGAGCCATATCAAGCCCTAAGGGCCAGTTGATGACAGTCACTGAGACATGATTGATCTTATCACTTGCCGTGTGCATAACGATTAGACTTTCGCGACTAAAAATATGAGATTTTTGTACTTGACATTGGTTTCATAAATTTGTACATTTGCGCACAAAATGTAATTACTTAATCGTTATCAACGTAAACATAATAAACCATTTCGTCAATTGCAACAGATCTGGTGCGAATAGCTTTTACATTTTGTGTTATTTTTTTTTATGAAAATCCTCGCGATTTTTATGACCGAGCAGCTACATTTTGAGAGTTGATATTTCACGTTAGCACCAAAGAGATCGTCAAACCTAACTGTGCCCGATTGTGGAATATAAGGTATGTATGTACAAAATATTTTTACAGGTAAATGTTATAGTTTTTACAGGTAAATGTTATAGAAAAAGGATATTTTTAAAATCTAACACCGGATTCGTGATCAGCGAACCCGGAAACCTCTTAATGCCATTTTTTCCAGGGAAAGATGGGAAAAAGGATATTTGAGTTATCCTTACAGGACCTTCCGTTTCCAATTTCGAAAATCTAACACCGGATTCGTGATCAGCGACCCCGAAAACTCCCTAATGCCATTTCTTCCCGGAAAAAATGGGAAAAAGGATATTTGCGTTATCCTTACAGGACCTTCCGAAGTTGGGCCCATTGTACACCTCCAACGTCCCTCGCTGGAGCAGATTGAGCTCAAGTACGGTTGTTTAGCCATCCCGCCAGTGCTATATATTTCCGAATCGGCTCCCAGCCCTGAGTTCCTGCCTCATGGAGTTCCTCTAGAAAGGGATAGCCGAAGCATTTGACGCGAGTACGGGTTAAGGCTGGACAGTGACACAAGAAATGCTCCACCGTTTCCTGCTCTTCTCTGCGGCCCCTGCATTGTGGATTATCCACCAGCCTCATCTTGAAGGCGTGATCCTTCAGGAGGGAGTGCCCAGTTAGACTCCAAGTCGTTAGACGAAAAGGATTCCGTTCCAGATTGAAGAGGCTCTTAGTAAGGTTTGCATTTAAGCCACCCCATAATTCCTTTGTTGTAGTGCCGATCTGACACATGGACCAAAGTTGTTGGTTCTCCTGATCCGCCCACTGCTTAAGTTGCAGTTTGAGGGTTTGAATCGGAAACCCAACAGAAATGGGTTGACTGTCCATACATGTACCCTTACGAGCAAGTTCATCTGCCTTCTCATTTCCAGGAATATTACTATGCCCAGGAACCCAAACCATTTTAAGGTGGTTGGTTTCGGAGAGTCTCTTTAGGTTTTCCTTACATGACTGCACAAGCTTAGATTTGGCAGTGTGTGAAGAAATCGCTTTGATGGCTGCTTGACTGTCTGAGCAGATGCAGATATCCTTTTCAGTCACTGCAAGGTCCAACAGAAGCAGACTCGCTTTTTTTATTGCCATTACTTTGGCTTGAAAGACCGTAGCATGGTTGTCTAATTTGATCGATCGCTCCACTCCGAGCTCCTCGCAGAACAGTCCAGCGCCAATCAGGTTATCCATCTTGGAACCGTCTGTATATACCGTTATGTCCGATTCAGGTGGTGTGACAACTCCTGTCTCCCACTTGTCCCGGAGACCAATGCTCTTGCAAACATTGGCCTCCAGGTAGGACTCCGGCTACAAGTCGCTTTCTAAATATAGAGCGGGTACTTTAGACTTTACGAAATCGATAATGGACTCATGTGGAACTCCCTGTCCCGCATGAGTCCAAGTTCCGGCGAGGTATAGCCTTATGGCCGCCCCCGCCGCCATATGTTTAACTTGCAGCTCGATAGGGGGTAGATTCAAGATAACCTCCATTGACCTTGTAGAGGTGGATCTTAAAGCGCCCAATGTGCTCAAACAGCACTGTCGCTGCACTCTTTCCAGTATTTTTCGCTTTGAAGCCGCTTCCAGTGCCTTCCACCATACAAGAGAGCCATAGGTTAAAATCAGGCGGATTACAACCGTATATAGCCATTTGACCATTTTTGGTTGCAGGCCCCAATTCCCTCCTATAGCCCTCTTGCACATTCCAAAGGCTCTATATGCTCTGCTCGCCCTGTCTTCTAAATGAGGTGTCCAGGTGAGCCGACTGTCCAGTATGACCCCCAAGTATTTGACCTTGTCTTTCAGTTCTAAACTGATGGAGCCAATCCTTGGTGTGGTCAATCTTGGTAATTTGTTTTTCTTTGTGAACAAACAGAGCTCGATTTTGGACGGATTAACCTTAAGACCGTTACCTTCAGCCCAGTTGCATATCCGGTTAATGGCTGTGCGGGCTAGCCCGCTGAGTTCTGTTTCAAATTTGCCGGTTACAAGGATGACCAAGTCGTCTGCGTAACAGACGACTCGGAATCCCTGTCTGTCCAGATCAAGTAAGAGGTTATTCATCACCAGCACCCAAAGTAAGGGTGAGAGTATTCCTCCTTGAGGAGTCCCCCTGTGAACTATTCCCTCTCTAGTTTGATCCCCCAGAGATGCGAAGATTCTGCGATTTTCAAGCATATGCGCGATCCACATTCTCGTTCCATGATCAACATTGCTTGCGCCAAGAACCTCTATTATTTTGCCTATAAGGATATTATTGAAAGCCCCTTCTACATCGATAAAGACACCCAGGGTTGATTCCTTAAAAAGGAAGCCCTTCTCTATCCTGTGTATGACCTCATGTAGAGCTGTCTCCACGGATCGGCCCTTAATCTATGCATGCTGGTTGTTTGATAACAGCCCGGCTGGCAGGGTTTCCCTTAATTCCCTATCGCAAATTCTTGAAGGAAGTTAGACTTATTGGTCGCCAGGCCTTCGCTGACGCATGCTCCACCCGGCCGACTTTCGGTATGAAAACCACTCGAACTTCTTGCCAAAGGCGAGGTGTATAGCACCAGTCCAAACATGCCTTGAATAAATTGACCATCCTTTCACAGATGTGATCCATGGCGTGCTGGAGGATAGCTGGGTATAAGCCATCCCTCCCCGGTGATTTGTATGGTCGGAATGAGTCTACCACCCATTTGACTTTACTCGCTGTTATAAAAGCTGCGGAGTTAGCTGGTTGAACCCGTGCTTCCTCTACAAAAACCCCAGCTCGGTCTCGCCCCGCAAAACATCCAGGGAAGTGTTCTTCCATCAGGATCTCTAAAGATTCCCCACATGATCCAGCCCTGCTTCCATTGCTTGCAACAATGAGTTCAGGTTGTGTAGGGGTTTTCGATAGGAATTTCTTTGAGTCCCCCTTAGGCTTTCTGAGAGGACATGAAGACTCGAAGGGTGACTTTAGAATTGTCGTCAGTATCTCCGTCTCGTTGTCAATGTCATCCCTGCTATTAAAGTTAGGGGCATTGACTCCCTCCAATTTTTGAGCTAGTAGTTCCACAAACAGCGCCCAGTTCGTTTTCGACGGGTTTCTAAATTCGGGTGCTACTTTCTTTACTCTGCCTAGCTTGAAGCGAATGTATCTATGGTCGGAGAGGCTAGCTTCGTCCGAAACTCGCCAGTCCTGAACCAGATTCACAGCGCTCCAAGGTTAAATCTAAGACTTCCCTACGGACGCGGGTTATGAATTTTTCCGGTTACTGCTGGCGTAACTTACCAGTTCCTCGAGCTCCCGGGATGGTGGAAGGGTTGGTGCATCATATGGGAGGTATACGGAGGCCAACACCATCTGTTCCCTCCTACCTTCTGCGGACCATTCCCACAATATTGCCGTTACATCTGTAGATGGAGCTAGTGGGATCGAGAACAAGTTCAGTCCCTTCCTAGCTACGATGCACGTTCTGGGTCTACCTATATTCCTTCCTTGAAAAATATGTAGGGCGGCCCCGAATCCTGAAACCATGTCATTTAACGTCCATGGTTCTTGAATTAGAGCGATGTCCACTTTAATCTCCTTGAACAGTTGAAGCAGGGTAGCCGAGGCCGCCCTGCTACGATGTAGATTAATTTGGAGGACACTCATATTAAGATTGAGCATCCCCCATATCAAACTCTTCCATGAGGGTGTCATCAGAAGAGAGAACCTCACTCTCCAGTAACTCGTCTTCCTCATCGGTGTTAACCGTGAGTCCGGCGAGTAGCCTAGAAGGGGAGGCCTCCTCCTGTGAAGTTCCCTCTACGGGCATCGCCATGGAGGTGGCTCCTACGGCTCCCGTCGCACCCACCACAGTACTGGTTGCCTTATTTGCGTCCTGTACCGGGGGTAACGATGGTTCCGTCCTTTCCACTGTAGATGCCGTTGCACTGCTCGGATCTGCCACCGGCTCTATGGTTTGTGCATCGGTATCCTCCTTGGAGAAGCCCAGCTTAAACCTAATCCTGCCCAGCCGATAGTGCACCAGCCCATCCGCCCACCTCAACTCTTCAGCCGAAACCTGGTCGACCCCTACCGCAATGAAGAGGCCATCGGAGACCTCCGCAGAGTGATAGGTCGCCCCGCAACTTTCGTTCTCAGGAAGTCAACCGTGTGTTGGTTAACACATGTCGCCCAGAAAATATCGTTGCGGAATCCACTGCGTAGGAAGAGGATTGGCAGACTGTCCACTGTAGCTACCGCAGCTGCCTCCGCATCATCGAAAGCTGCTTCAAGGGCTTCCAGTACGACAGGCTAACGCTCCCTAGGAATTCTTCCCCCAAGTCAGTTAGAGTCGATGATTGCGACCTCTATAGTAGCAGTCTCATCGCCTCTTACTACCCGCGCGAAGGACTTCGGGGTTCCTCTTTCCTTTCGCTTCTTTGATGCCGGAGTTTTCTTCTCTTCGTCCGCTGACCGGCCTCTCTTTAGCGTCTTTCAAGCAACAGCGCTGGTATTAGGCATTGTTGCTTGGTCTGGTTGAGTAGCAGAGTCTGAAGCGGCTTCCTGCCCGGTCGAACAAAGATCGCCCGGGTTGGTTTTGGCTCCTGATGCAACCTGCTTCACCCTTTCCCGGTGCCGTTTCAACCTTCTACGATCGTTGTAGCTGCTCTGCTTACAAGATTCGGCAGAAGACTTCTCCGACTGAAGAACCCGTTGCTTGTCGGTAGGGTCAGTGGCCTCCCGACTGGGCCCCGGGTTTTCCTGTCGGGTCCCTAAACAAGTTGTTACTGTGACTGCCTGCTTAACGCTGGCTTCCGCTAGTAACATCCTTTTCTCAAGCTGTCTTTGCGCCGTTGGCAACCCGATAGCCTCTTTCTCCTCTTTGGAGGGGTCCGTCTCCGTAGACCTATTTGGGGAGGGGTCTTTCTCCTTTAAATTTTTTGACTCTATCTTGGTCCCACGAGTAACGGAGAAAAGATGTCCGCGCCCGCAGAGCTCCTGTACGGACGTAAGGCTACTTAAAACAGGAGGTCGCCAGGTATCCTGAGTTCGCATACTAGAGACTAGATAACCCCCTAGCCAGTCATTCCTCGGCGTATGCTGTTCCACCATGAATTTGGGGTTTTTTGTCAAGGTGTTCTCCTTTAGCGTCGCGTTTTAGCCTAGATAACCGGTGGTCGCCACGAGGAGGCAACGCGCACACTTGCGAATCGTAACATGGTATATGTTACAACCATCGAGACTCGCTCCCCTGCCCGAAACATGACCGGCACAGAGGTGAGGACTCGATGCTGCTAAACAGGTTACGGAGCCAACAACAGTCGGCATATTCCCCCCTGCCGCAGACGCCAGACCACCTACATTTGAGAGTTGATCTTTCACGTTAGCACCAAAGAGATCGTCAGACCTAACCCGGCCCGATTGTGGAATATAAGGTATGTATGTACAAAATATTTTTACAGGTAAATATTATAGTTTTTACAGGTAAATGTTATAGAAAAAGGATATCTGGGTTATCCTTACAGAACCTTCCGTTTCGATCTAACACCGGATTCGTGATCAGCGACCCCGAAAACCCCCTAATGCCATTTTTCCCGGAAAAAATGGGAAAAACGATATTTGTGTTATCCTTATAAGACCTTTCTTTTCCAATTTCGAAAATCTAACACCGGATTCGTGATCAGCGAACCCGGAAACCCCCTAATGCCATTTTTCCCCGGAAAAAATGGGAAAAAGGATATTTGTGTTATCCTTACAGGACCTTTCATTTCCAATTTCGAAAATCTAACACCGGATTCGTGATCAGCGACCCCGAAAACCCCCGAGTGAAACTTTTCAGCCTTCTATTGAACAGGATTAATGGCGAAAATCACGGTTTAAAAACACCCAAACCCCCTTTACCCTCCGTTTACCCCCTTAGTCGTTGGTTGGGACATACTGTGAAAGTTTCAAGTTTCTAGCTTCAGGGGTTTGGGCTGGGCATTGATGAGTCAGTCAGTCAATCAAGTTAAACAATTTTATATATATAGATAGATTTCGTGGATGGGGCATTTAAAGGCCGACGGCCACGTGAAGATGAACATTTTTTTGCATATGATTAGATGCAGTTATATGAAAAGGCCTTGGTTGGATAGAGACAGAACTATCATCTGCAAAAAAATGTTGTAATCTGATGCTATAATTATTCCATCTGCTTTTATAATTTTTCATCTTGATTATAGGAATAGTTGAATACTCTTTTATGGTATCTTCATCTTCAAAACCAAACATTCAATAATGAAAAACATGCAAACACATATTATATCAATTAAAATTTGTACTTTTTTTCTGTCCATGATGCTTCGAAAATGCTTTTGATTATTCACTTTTTTAATAAAGTTATTCAACTTTAATATGCTTTTGATTCAAATGTCAGATTCGAACAAAATATAATTTCTACACATTGTTTGAAAATTTCATGGTTATGGTCAGGAAATAAGATTCAAATCCCTATGCTAGTCTTCCTATAAAAGTACCGTGTCCGAATTCTGTCTTTCCCACTGAAAATTAATATATTTGTCTCTTTCTAGTTTTCAGCAAAATTTTATCATCTGCAAAAATTTCCCGTGGCCCTTGACCTTAATGCGCGAATGGAGTTTCAAATATGTATAATTTATATAAAAATGAGGAAACAATTATTAGAAATCCATGTACTATATTTTCCCATAAATTTTTTTGTTTCGAATATAAGCCCTCCGAATTAATTAAATTAGGCTTACCAGTGTACTTGTATATTGCCATTGGTAAATACTTTTAAAAAAATGTTACCAGTAATTGTAAATAAATTACCTTCCGCTAACACAACTGATATTTTTTCAAACTAACCCATCGATTCTGCTTTAAATATTTTATTTTTTAACCTTTTATCTGTTAGTTTTTTTAACTTTGACCTTGAAATAAATTTATACCACGTTTCCATCTACTGCAAATCTCCAGATTTTGCGATATTTCGCCAAATCCGTATCCAAATCTAGTAAATTTCCCATACAATAGTGGATTTTGAAATCAACTTGAAATCACGAGATTTTGTTTAATACTATGTTCACACCGACGCAAAATAACGTAATTTTGAGGATTTGCGTGATTTGATTTTGAACGAAATCACGCTCGAAATCGCGAGATTTCCAGTACTTTAGCGTGTTTTCAAAATCACTAAAAGTACGTAATTTCCACAAAATTACGAACGAAATCAAGTAAAAACAATGGATACAACCCTGCATCACTTATTCAGCTCTCTTCAGCACATCAGTTTTGACATTTGTGCTGCATTGGAAAAACGGAAATATAAGAAAAAGAAGTCGTGTTCTGCACGCGAAGAGGATATATTAGTAAACCTGTGGTCTGAAAAAAAAACAACCTACGCGGGGCAAAAAAAATGGACATGTTTATGATGCCGTTAAATATGAAATGGAAAATAATTGTTTATTTTCATTACAGATAGTTTCCATTTTCTTCTAAAGTGTCTAATTCTGTTTGCACATATTTCATCGATTTGTTAAAAGTAGGTCGACCGTTATTTTATAATTCTTTTTTGTTTGGTTTTTAAGCTTTTCGGTCTTTCTTTGAAATAAAACAATTCCAACTTTATTCCTTTTGGTTATTTATTAAAACCGACGTTTCGGTCATGTTTATGACCATTTTCAAGGTTAGGGTTACCATCTCGTCGAATTGAAAAAAGAGTATTTCTTACTTTGAAAAAGAGTATTTTTATCAAATCTGAAATAAAACGTTTTTTTGTAAATGTCAAAAAAAAATCAGTGTGCTTTACGGGCGTGTTCGACTTAGGTCCTAGTGTAGCCACAAACTAATCATAAGCAGACTAACATTTTCATTAAATCCATTCTAGAACAAAATTGAATTTCAACTTCCAAAAAATAAATACCCATAGCAGCCACTCCAGCCGTAGCAGCCATGAGCTTTTCCGCACATCTAACCTATTTCTTTCGTCTGTCCATTGACTCTCAATTAAAGAAAAAAATCTTTCCTTGACAGCGTTATGATAGAAAATTCAGAATTAAAATTGACATATTTTTAAGAGTTCATATCGTCGGCTAAAAGTGGAATTGTGCTAAGTCCATTATACCAAATTTTTCAAAAGAGCAATAAAAATCCTTGTTAAATCATTTTAATTTTCATTTAAAGAAAACAGAGTCCCATTTAAAGAAAATTGAGCCCAATTTTTCTCATTTAAAGAAAACTCAGTGTAATTGAAAGAGAATTAAAACGATTTAACAAGGTTTTCATTGCTCTTCTGGAAAATTATACCAAATGGACTTAGCACAATTTCACTTTTAGCCGACGATATGTGTGTGTCGAACTTACATAACACATGGATCAATAAGTCCCGAGACTAACCCAGAGATGACGCTCGTAGTAAACCAGTAACCACGTCTTTCTAGAGTACTAACCTTTGCTTGAAACGTGTCAAAATTTTAAGTCGATCGGACCAGAAACAGCTGAGTTATCGAGGTTGGAGTAAAGTCGTTTTGTAGTTTGTTTAAAAAATGGAAAAAACCGAGTTTCGTGTTCTGATAAAACATTGTTTTTTAATGGATAAAAACACCGTGCAAGCGAAACAATGGATTGAAAAATGTTACCCGGACTCTTGTCCATCAAAAGCAACGATTTGTCGGTGGTTTGCCGAGTTTAAACGTGGTCGTACCGACACAAATGACGCGGAACGCTCGGGTAGACCTGTGGAAGCCGTTACACCGGAAAATGTGAGTGAAGTGACAAAAATTATAATGAAAGATCGTAAAGTGAAGCTCCGTGAGATTGCTGAGATAACACAGATATCATATGGAAGTGCATTTACTATCCTTCATGAAAAATTGAGCATGAAAAAGGTTTTTTCCAAGTGGGTGCCGCGATTGCTTTCGATGAAACAAAAACAGCAACGAGTCGATGATTCAGAAAGCTGTTTATCGCTATTTACTCGCAATAAAAAAGATTTCTTGCGTCGTTACGTGACCATGGACGAAACATGGATACATCACTACACTCCAGAGTCGAAGCGGCAGTCATCTGAGTGGCGCACAGCTGGCGAAAGCCGTCCGAAGCGTCCGAAAACGCAGCAGTCAGCTGGCAAAGTCATGGCGTCAGTTTTTTGGGATACGCATGGCGTGACGATTGTATCACCCTAAAAGGTGATTATATTGATGAATAAAAAAAAATTTTGCAAAAAAAATGTTGTTTTCATTGTTAGTCTCGGGACTTATTGATCCATGTGTTATATCCTTAGGTAAAAGGTATTACCTCTTCAAGCGATTTTGTGTTCTATGCAAATATAGTTACGCAATATCACAGTCACTTACAATTCGTCTTCAAAAAACAATATATGAAAATGCCAAATCATCAGCGAAAATTGTACTTGATTTTTTAATGTTATAAATAAGTTCAGTGAACTATTATGTTTGAATTTTTAAGTGGTTTTTCTTTATTCTATTTCTGCATCAAAAAAGAGTATTAAGAGTACTTTTTTGAAAAAAGTTAGAGTATAATAGTTCAGGGGTCGAAAAAGAGTACTAGTACTCTTAAAAGAGTATGGTTGGTAACCCTATTCAAGGTACTACAATATAAGATTTTTATTTTTAGACCAACTCCGAAAGATTTTTAAATTGAACAATTATTATTTGAATTTTACTTACTTTTGTTTATATATTAACATGAAGAACAAGTTAACAATGTTGACGAGATCAAAATAAAATAATAAAGTAAAAGCACTGGACGTACATTTCAAAATAAATAAATACGACGTCACATAACAATAATTGGACTTAAAACTATGGTAGGAATGATGAACTAATAACAGTTTATGCTGATCATGCATTTGCTTGTTTGATTGTATTAAGTGTATCTTATCGCCGTAATCGTTTATTGTTGGTAGCCGTGTTGCCATTTTCAGCGACTTGTCTCATTTCTAGCGACTTTCATGCCTTAAAAAGCACGTGTTGAGATTTGAGATTTTAGTGGTCTTTTGGGGACTTTTCGGAGATTTTCACCGATTTTCAAAAATTTCTTAAGAAAAAAAAACTTTTTTGAAAATTTTACTAATAAATATCATACTTTGCACAATTTTTTACATTTATGCTTATTGGGTCAACAACCTACCAAATGTATATAAATAAGTACCACAAAATCCGCCTATAAGAAAATACATGAATCACTCAACTTAAGTAAAAGTCAAATTTATTTTAAATTTTGTTTGCTTTGCTGCAGGTGCAGTATGTTTTTTAAGAAGACAAAGTTGTTTTTTTTATTATTATATTTTATTATTGTTAAAAACAAAGAATAAAAGCGATTTGAAAACAAGATATATGTTTAAATATGCATTAAAAAAAAGTCTCAAAACTAGCGATTTTTGTCTATAATTTCGGAGACTTTTGAGATGTTTTTTCCTCATTTCAGCGATTTTGGGCTTGAGGTCTCCGGCAACACTGGTTGGTAGTATCACTGTCATTTGTATGAGTTCGTCTTCTCTTGCGCGAGCTTTTCTCATCATCAAGAAGAGAGCAGTATATCGCAGAGATATCGTCCGTGTCACGTTTAATGTTGTAAGTGTTTTCGGTGTATATGTGAAGAGCTTCCACTGTCAGCCGTTTCTTGTAGTTATTTTCTGTCGATAGTATTTTTGTATTACCTCTAGTTCTCTTTAGGTAATTTTTGTGATTGTTAATTATTTTTTCTAGAAATTGTTTGGTTTGACCTACATAGCTAAAATTGCAACTCTCGCCATGACTTGCATCCCCTTTGCAAGGAATTTTTTAAATTACGTTTGACTGTTTTGATTTAGGGATAGGGTCTTTTAATTTTTGAAGGGTGGTTTTATTTTGAAAATGGTCACATTGAAAATGGTCATAAACATGACCGAAACGTCGGTTTTAATAAAAACCGAAAGGGATAAAGTTGAAATTGTTTTATTTCAAAGAAAGACCGAAAAGCTTAAAAACCAAACAAAAAAAAATATTTCATCGAACAAAAGCTTGCACGAAGGGATTTTTCCGGATATTTGGAAAAAGGGTTTGGTAATCCCAATTTTCAAAAAAGGCAATAATTTGTTAGCTGAAAACTATAGACCAGTCACTATATTGAATTGCTTCGCGAAAATATTTGAAAAATTAATTTTCTCGCACCTAGACGATGTCCTCTCAGACTCAATTTGCGTAAACCAACATGGGTTTCGTAAAAATTAATCTACTCTGACGAACCTTATTCAATTTACGAACACTGTAGCGGAAACTCTGGAAAAACATGGTCAACTTGATGTGATATACATGGATTTCTCAAAGGCATTTGATACAGTTAACCATAATATTTTACTGGCAAAAAACTATGGAATAAAAGGCGATTTATTGCATTTACTGAGATCCTACTTGACGAATAGAAGTAACTTTGTTGTGTTTAACAATTGTATGTCTAGATGTTTTTCTCCATGTAGTGGTATACCTCAGGGATCTGTCCTGGGTCCTTTTTTGTTTTTAATTTTTATTAATGACTTGCCGCAGTTCCTTTTATCTGACTCCCTTTTATTTGCTGACGATCTTAAAATTTATAAAATAATAAAATCTTTACTTGACTGTGAAATTTTACAACTTGACCTTAACTCTTTATGTATATGGTGCAATAACAATGACTTGACTTTAAATATTTCTAAGTGCAATCAAATGACCTTTTCCCTGAGCAAAATTCTGATATGCCACGATTACACGCTCGACAACATAATTTTGGCCAAAATTCAAAAGGTGTCCGATCTTGGAGTTAATTTTGATTCCAAATTAAAATTTGATCAGCACATCTTAAATATAACTAATAGGGCACTGCGACTATCCGGTTTTATTGTTCGTTCGTCGCGTTCTTTTGTCACCCTTCTACATGTATCACATTATTTATAAGCCTTGTGCATAGTATTCTTGAATACTGTTCTTCTGTGTGATCTCCGTGCTATATGTGTCATGTAAACCAAATTGAACGTGTACAAAGAAGATTTACAAACCAAGTTTGCTTCAAATTTAACATGAATAATGACAGTTACAACGAAAGACTTGAACACTTTAAATTACCAACGCTAGAGAAACGGCGTTTATTCCTAGATGAGTGCACCCTTTTCAAAATTTTTAATGGAGGTTTTGGAAGCACTTTAGAACAGCGGCTAAATCTAAGATCTTCAGGTTTACCAAACCGACTGAATTTGACTTTCATGCAACTTGTTGCTACGCTTAATGTGTATTATCACTCATCACTAGTACGTCTCCCAAGAAATCATAACAACCTTCACTTTGGTTCGCTAGACATCCCGTATTTAAGATTCCGTCAAAATGTGATTAATTGGTTAAGATCTTAACAGTTGTATTTCATCATTAATTTAGTGCTATTGAGTAATTGGATATATATCTGTTCTATAGCAATATTGTAAATAAATAAATAAATAAATAAATTTAGGAAAATCATATTACTAAAATTCATAGTAATCCTACACAAACTTCCTCGACCCATTTTTGAACCAACGTTGTTGAAATGTGAAACAAAATTACCTTAACCTCTCTGTGAACACTTTGGTTTAAGATCTAAATCCTTTCGCAAAATTACGTGATTTTGCGTCGGTGTGAACATAGTATAAATCTCGTTCAAAATCCCATAAATTCGTTGTGGGAACCCTGCAATGTTATTCAGCAACATTCTGCATGTGTCAAAATTTAAATCTTGTTAACTGTCATAAGTAGGGACGCAACATCGTTCTTAAAACCTCGATATATTGAAAATCGATTTTTTTTTTAAGGCGACATCGATGTCAAAAACAACGTCCTGAAAACATCGATACCTCAATGTTTTTCCGATGTTTTGAAAAAGTTCAATTTAACAAATAATTTAGCCACCTAGCGGATGCTCTGTTGTGGGTTAAGTCCACCCAGGTAGAATTAACACGGTTTTAATTCTTCTTATACATTGAACCACCAAAAACTCATTAGTTTTCGAGATATTCGCAAAAAACTAATTTTATTGAAATACCGGCATATCTTCATAACGGAGCTCTAGTAAAAGACATAAATGTAGCAAATTTTATTGTCTCCAAGTTTCGGAATAAATCGCAGAAAACGAAATCGTAGTTTTGAAAAAGCCGCCGTTTTGGTTACTTCCGGTTAACGGATTTCCACATCAGGACCAAACTTCTCTCTAAAATTTTATGGCTAGCTCTGGTATTTTTTGCGAAATCTTGTAGAAAGATGAAACCGAAAATTAATACCAAAGAAAATTTAAACAAATCTTTAAGTAGAGTGGCTAAATTAAATCTATCTAAAAACTTTATCTCTACTAATTTTATGAAGAGTAATGTTCTAACATCGTGGATAAAGGAGGATCTCCATTGCCATGACTTCTGTAACTGCAAAAAAATGCAGAAAACTAGAGCAAGATAGACTTATATAGATCTAAATAGGAATGACTGAATACAAGTATAAACGCTATCCCTTCCAGTTTTACAAATTTATAGCAAACATATCAAACCTTATACTATGGATATAATGTTCAAATTGGCATAGCAATAAAGCTATAGAGCTGTATAATTTTCAACCACTACATGAAAAATGACAGCTAACACTTTGGATGTGTCCGTGCTTACTATTCACTTACAGAGACAATGTGTGATTGTAGTAGAAATCGATATAAAAAAGTTGAAGTCCGTCAACTGTAACCATAAAATCGCCATAAAAAAAGAGGAGAAATTATTTTTGCAGTTGCCGACAAAGGTTTGCAGTTGATTCTTATCTCCCTTGCTCACCAAGGTATCTTCACATAAATGTGTCTCTATTTTTTTGCAGTTGGGAAAAGTCATGGTAATGGAGGGCCTCCTTAACAACATCGATACCTCGATATATTCGCCTGTTCAACATCGAGGTTAAAACTCGACATTTTTCAACGATGCCTGGTTGTTTTGCAAACATCGAGGTATCGTTGGCATCCCTAGTCATAAGTACGGCTGTCAAAAATATGCATTTGCATATTTCTTCTCGTTATGATTTCGGCTCCGAGAGTTTTTTATTCATCCGAATCAATAAGTTTAGAAGCGAATGAAGGTCACTTGTTGTTGCATATTTCGCATATTTGACACATTAGTGCATATTTGCATATAAATGCATATTTAGTTGCATATTTGACAAGTTTCATGAAAACCAAATTTTTTTTTGTACAATTCAAATTATAATTCGACTGTTTCAGCTAGAATAAATATTAAAAATAAATAAATATGTGTTTTTACTTTCTACGAAGTATATAAAAAAAGTATTGTATTCATGAAAAATGTCAACCTCTTAATTTTGCCTAAAAACATTTCCCGATCACTCCTTAGTCCATTGGAGTCATATTACAAAAATGTCTTTCTGTGTGTCAGTCTGTGTACAAGATTTCTCAAAAACTAATATAGCTAGAGCTATGAAATTTTATAGGAAAATTTGGTCCTGGAATGGGACGATCCTAAAATTGGTGGAAATCCGTTAACCGGAAGTAACCAAAATGGCGGGTTTTTAAAAATCGCGAATTGGTTTTTCTCAATTTCCTCCGAAACTACGCATTTTTTAGTAGTCTTAAGTATGACAGAACTTCCTACACTTTTGTCTTTTGCTAGAAATCGATATTTCCAACTGTTATCGAGATACACCGTTATTTCCAACAAAAAATAGTTTTTTGCCATTATCTCGAAAAAAATGGTTTTTTGCTTACTGTATATGTGAGATGAATTAATGAGAATGGCATTCTGCACAATTTTGCCTTTTACCGTCATCCATTATCTTTTACCGTTATTGAGATATTTTTATTAAAATGTAAAAAATATATTTTTGCAAATTACTTTCAAACTAACAGTTTTTCGAAAAAAAAATTGAAAAGCAATAAAATTTTCCACATTTTTACCTTTTACCGTAAATCGATATCTTTTACCGTTCTCAAGTTATCTCAAATTTTGTACGTTTTGAGGTCATATCGCACATGGTCCCGTAGACTGTAGTATCTCAAAATCGGCCATTTCAAGAAAAACGCATTCAAAGTTTTCATTTCAAAATAATTGTTTATAAATAATTGTTCTTTTCTGTTGTCTGTACAGTAATATTTCAATTTATTACTCTTTTGATAATAATTTACAGATAATTTGCTTCATTTTTTTTTTTTTTGCAATAATAAAAGATAGAGTTAGGTTTGTTTTCCACAAAATCAATTTAAATTTTAAAAAATGGGAATTTAAAAAACCAAAAATAAATAAATTTTAGGACTACGTTTACATTTAAATTTGTTTTTCATTTGATTCAGTCAATTTTCCTTTACATAATGGAATAATTACTCAAAAACACATTTTTTTGAGATACTACAGTCTACGGGACCATGTGCGATATTTGGTTGACAAAACGATAGGGCTATAGCGTCAATTGCGCAGATTTTGTGGAAGGAAGTTTTGTGTTGGCCACAACTGATAATTTTCTTATACCATAGACAATATGAAATATTGAACATATTTTCGAAATATCTTAAAATTTAACAGTTGCAATTTAGAAACAAGTTTTCCTGTCAAATTTTTTTTTGTCAGTCAAAATGTCATTTTTTTTTACAGACTATTATTTTTTCAATTTTTCTGATATTCAATGGTATTTTACTTTTTTTTTATTTTCCACAAAAGTCGAATTAATCACATTTTAACAAGTTCCGTTCACTATTTTGGGTGAAATATACCATATATCGGATTTTGAATGTTTTTAAAGTGCATATTTAAGTGCATATTTAAGTGTATATTTTGCCATTTTTAGTGCATATTTTTGACAGCCCTAGTCATAAGTAACAAAACGCAATGGAAAAAGGAAAAATTGTAAAAAGGAAGTATAAAGCAAAAACAGTTTGGACCCAAAACGTGGCCAACGAAAAAACAGCCATGTTTACAGGGAAATGGCAGAAACAATGAAAAATATGAATTGAAAACGCCGATGAAATTCGGGTGAAAATACATAATTTAACCAACCCTTATCGGGAAGTCGACTACTTCTGTGTGAAAATTTGTGATTTAATTTTAAACCATCATTTAGGCAAGAAAAGAAAAAAATTGAGCCTTCAGGAGGTTTGCTGTCGGACTGGCCTATCTATAAAGAAGTAGAGTCCATAATTGGCTCCTTGAGATATCAAAATGTGGAACATCTTATTGAGGAAACAATTTATCCCGGTAAAAACAAATTTACAGCGGTTTTCTTCAATTTATTTATTACTAGCTTGCATACCCGTCGTTGCCGGGTTAAGTTTTTTCAATTTTTTTTATGGTCTATGTTGGAGCTAAACTTCTGGCCAATCGGCTCGGTAGTTTCTCCGTGAAAGGGTAACATAGAGGAAGATCTAAGTTTCGAAATCACTTTACCCCCTCCCCTTACTCCCCCCACCCCTCGCGTTTCTTTTTCGTATGCCTATGTTGGAACCAGAACTACCACAGACACTCATCCCAAATTTCAAGTCAATCGGTTCAGCCGTTTTTGCGTGAAAGAGGAACAGGCAGACAGAGAGACAGACAGACACCAACTCATTTTTATACCCGTACTAGCTTGAAAGAACCCGGCGTTGCCCGGGTAGTAATAAATTTTTGAATATGAAAAAATCCTTTTTTTTCAAAAGCATTTTGATGTATAGAAAAATTATGCAGTAATTATATTTCAAACAATTTTTGTTCATAATTTTTTTGGTTTGACGTACTGTTTTCAAGAAAATTGCAAATATTTTCTCCATCTGCTTGGGAGAAAGGGAATAGAGCGAATTCCCTTATCGCCTAATACTTAAGATTTTTGCATTTATGTTGTAACATATGTTGAACAACCATAAAATAGTTTCAGAGATAGCTGAGAAGGGGATTGGTCGAAAATTTACCCTGACAGATAACCTATCCAACACTAAAAATTGTATAAAAATCCGTTTCTTTTATGATTGACCTGCCCAACACTGAAAACCGTATTCAAATCCCTTCAGTGGTTCAGAAGATAACAGGCGAGGGGGTGAAAGGAGAGCCGATACCGCGACCACACCTAACTATAAACCGTGGTCATGATACATAGTCTATGTTGGTGCAGTAGTTCTTGAGTTTATACGGTACTCTATCTCACAAATAAAAAAAAAACGCTTCCGCACCCCAATAAGTTTGTTGCTGCACTCCAGATTGGGGACTTCCACACTATATGAGAATCATATTGAAGTATATTAGATTTAGTTGTAACGTATCAAACCAATCGCTGGACACAAAAATTAACTACACCAGGGTGTTTGGGATGACAAAAGATTTCGATTTTAGCATGTCCGACCGTCTGTCTATCTGTCGTCTGTCCGTCTATATATCCGTGAATATCATAACTTTCGGAAGGATTGAGCGAGAGATTTGAAATATTTACAGTTACGTTTCTCGTAAATGGCAATGCTAAGTTCTTGAACTGGCAAAATCGGACCATTCCCTTCTCCATATAAATGAGACTTTTTTCGCAATTTTCTCAAAAAAGGTGAATCGCATTGAAAAATTTATAAAGCTAAAATGTCTTTTGCATATGATTTTACATAACTTATCTATACATCAAAATTTAGTTAGACTACCTCTTTCCCCTCCCCGATACAAATTGAATACTTTTTCTTTATTTTCTCGAAAACTGTGCATTGAACCAGAAAACCGCTCCCCTGAAAGTATGCAATTTCGGTTTTCCAAGATTTTCCAACTTTTCCGGTAGAAATTTCCAATTTTCGACTCCGTTGTGTTTTTACCTGTTGCAATACGAATCCAACAAAAAAAAACCCCATGCAAATCGGATTATATTCAGCCGAGTTATGGATAGTCAAGCGGACCACGATTCATTTTTATATATATAGATGGTGAAACCAAAGGGTATATTAACTTTGCCTTACCGTTTGTAACGCCAAGATCCCGTCATCACACACAAAAATGACTTACACCAGTCTGTTTAGAATGATAAAAATAATTATTTTTTGCATATCCGTCCGTCCGTCTGTCCGCCTGTGGCGCGGATTGGGGGCGCACGGATCGAGCTACAGACTTGAAATTTTGCGCAGATCCGTTTTTCGTAAAATGCGAGGCTAAGTTCGTTAATGGGCAAAAATGTACCATTAAATGGTACCCCCCATACGAACGAAAACGTTTTTTGCGAATATCTCAAAAACGATGCATCTTATCAAAAAAGTCCAAGAACAAAAGTGATTTAGGATATGATTCTACATAAAGTTCCCATACATTAAAATCCGATTGGAATAAATTTTAAAAAATCTTATTGGAAAGTTTGACTTCAAAGTGGAATTTTGGTACAACTGTTCGAATTTTGGATACGAATATCACCATACGGGTCTCCAATGATTGCCAGATTGGCAATTATAGCTTTTGTTATGTTTATATATTAGTATGATATGATATGATATGATTTAATACATATATTTACTTATTTACAGAGAAATTTCAGGAATTGGATCCATTTTCCTCATCCATGGCTATGTGTGAGATGGAGTCAAGTTTGGATATGACATTTTCATCAAAAAATTCTGCCTCGACTAGTTGAGTGACCAGACCGCTGACATCAACACCGACATGTGAGGATTCAATGGAAGTACCTGAAAAAGAAATACATACAAAAATGAATAGTTTTCAGCGAGCAATTCTAAAAGAATTTAAGGAAACAAATAAGAAAATGGAAGCTGAAATTGAAAGAGTAAAAGAAGTTGATGATCAAATAATTAAATTGGAGACCAGGATATTGGAAAGTGAAGAAAACCAGACAGAGATTTTAGAAAAATTTGTGGAAAAAAACGATGAATTTCAAAATAAAATACTAAATTTTTTCTGTAGCAATAAAAACAACTAAAAAATAAGAAATTTTAGTGTTTTACTTACTGCTATACTGAGCAAGTGCTTTTCGAATTATTTCCCCTGTCCGATCACAATCGAACAAAATATCCTCAGGTTGTGGTTGCTCAAGTCACTCAGAATTTTCATGGTCTCTAAACTGCTCAATCCATTGGTTATTTATTTTGTCGTTATGGGCGTTCAAAAAATTTGACAATTGCAGATGCATTGTCCACATTGTTGTCAATACTCTTTCCTATACGCCGCAATCGGGCTTTTGGATGCCCAAAAGCATTTTCTACAACCCTTCTACATTTGGATAACAAATAATTGAAATTTTTTCATGTTCACTCGCTTCCACATTAAAAGGGTAAGGCTTCATTAACTCTACAGAAAATCGAAATGCAGAGTCTACGATTATAAACACTGGAACGTTTACTCCACTTATATTTTTTGCCATATCTTTCATAATAGGTTTTCCAATTTCTTTTTTAACAATGATGTTTCATAAATGAAAGAATCATTGCAGTGTTCAGGTGATCCAATATTTATGTACAAAAACCTGTATCTGATTAAAGGGAAAAATTGTGTTTCTAAATCAAAAAGCCCATTGTAATTTCAAGAAGTACACATCTGTAATCGACTAGAGCTAGTAGAACAGTAGAAAACCAACCATCCTAGTTGTAGTAGTCCGAAGCGTCTCCTACAGGTGGTTTTACCTCAATATGACATCCATCTGGGGTATATAAAACAGCCAATAGTAAACAATTTAAATTTTTCTTATAGTACAAATTAGAAAATCGGCTTGCTGCCATGATA
Organism: Chrysopilus asiliformis; assembly: GCA_964034945.1. Taxonomy (NCBI): domain Eukaryota; kingdom Metazoa; phylum Arthropoda; class Insecta; order Diptera; family Rhagionidae; genus Chrysopilus; species Chrysopilus asiliformis. The sequence continues at coordinate 64,563,766 of OZ035961.1, read as the reverse complement.
ACAAATTTGCAATCAATGATACTCGATAGTTTGTGGTGACATCCGAACAGAAACTGTGCTATAAGATCCGGCCTACATTAAAGCATTGTTTAAGGTATTTTGTTATCTTAAACTATGTTCAATTATCTTTTTAAGAATCAAAATCTAAAATTTTACTGCCGCTGTTATGCTGTATTTGCTGCTTGTAGTACAGATTTCACATTTATACTCTTTTTATGCTCCTCCTTTGTGTGTATTGAATTTGATGTATTGAATGCATAGATACTATACTAGATCGCTCGATCTGCTGTCTCAAACAGTCCCATTTCAATACAGTTGTGTATCAAAACGACTCAAGTAAGAGCAAGATAACCGTATGAAAATAAATATAGCCGTCTCGTTTAAACCGTGAGCTGTCAAAGGAAAATAGACTTTCGGAATGGTGTTGGCGCCTAAAGTTCGTTTTTGACGCCTAAAGTTACTCTCAAACTTGTGAAATTTGAATTTCGCGGCAAACGAAATTTGAATTTCGCGACCTTATACAGTTCAGTGAATGCGTTCAAGTACGATAAAGAGGGAAATACTTTTGGGACCATTTTTCAGCAGAGGTTTGTATGGTGACAGTTGTTCTATGTTATACAGTTCTTTGATTGAATGTCATGTTATTTCGTTCTTTTCGCTCTTAACGGCAAAAGCGTTTGCTGTGGTTTCCGACTCTCGTTCTTGGGAACGAAAATGATTTCTATTTAAGTTTTCGCTTCTTGTTCAAAACGGTTTGTGGGTCTCGCATAAAAATGAATAAAAGCCTCGAACGATGGCTGTTGGGTATGATGCACACACATAAATAAGTATGCATTTTACTAATGAGAGAACGATATTTCGCTCCCAGCATTATAGTTGTGTTGAGGGTTGTGAGATTTTTGATCTTCGAAATCGTAGTAAATCGGCCGAAAAATAGTAGTAGAATCGATGAAATAGTAGTAAATTTATGTAAAACCTTCGTCATTATATATATAACTAATTTTAACGAAAGACTAGAAATGGGAGCGTTTTGAACACCGTATGTATGATATTTATTTCACACTTCTCTTATCATAAACCAATTACTTATAAATAAAATTATTATTATAAATAAAATTATTATATTATAAAATTATGAAACCGAATATCTCAAAAACGGTGCATCTTATCAAAAAAGTGGACGAACAAAAATTATTTAGGATACTATTCTACATAAAACTCCCATACATCAAGATCCGATTGAAAAAAATTCTAAAAAAATCTAATTAGAAAGTTTGACTTCAAACTGGAATTTTGATACAACCGTTCGCCATTCACTTAAATCACCATACGGATTTTTAATAATTGCCAGATTGCCAGATTGGCAATTATAGCTTTTGTTATGTTTTAAATAAAAATTTGTTTCCTTAATTTCCTTTTCACTAAAATTTCTTACTTAAATATCTATTGGCGATCGTTGTCGGCGGATCCACGTCTTCTGGCCGTCTCTACGAGACAGACACCTTGCTTTTTTCTTTATTCAAAGGAAATGTATTAAAATATTGTGGCCGCATTACCGTCCACACTTCATTGCAGAATTCAAGTACAATTTTACAAACAGTTGATTTTCTTACCCCAAATATATTTGCCACTGTTCTGTATTCTGCTGATGAGCCCAGGGCGTATAAGGCAATCGCAACTCGTTTACGCAGATCAATACATTTTCTAAACGCTGTATTTGTTCTCGAAAGATTTCCTAATTTCGAGCATAAAATATCAAATGATTTCCTACTCATTCTAAAATTTTCTCTAAAAAATTCATCGCTATTATTGGGGACATCATGTTCCCAAAAACATTTCGAACGCTTCTAAAAATAATAAATTATTAAAAATGTCAAATTTATTTATTATTTATTTATTTTTATTTATTTGTTTATTGTTACTAACCAAAAGGCATGTTGCCTTATATAAAGGTTACAGTTTTCTTATTAACTAATTCAATAATATAAATGATCCATATGGATCTGTCACCATAGACTTCTTTGGTATTTAAATATTTGTATTTAATCACTAACTTACTTAATTATATTAAATATTAAGTTTAATTTGCTCGATGTCACCCCAATTTGAACGGATATAATAATAAGGGGGGGAAAAAAAAAGTTCAACTAAATGGTGAGGAATACTTGGCGTAGGAACTTTAATTAATATAAAGTATAAAACGGAACGAACTGAAATGAAACTGAAATGAAACGTAATCGCTGAAGTGGTAGCAGGAAGAAGCAGAAGTTGATAGAAAAACTATTCAGGTGGTCTTGGTAGCTCAAAAAATCTTTTACTTTTATTTTTAAACTCACTCATACTTTTCGTCAAATGTAGCTCATCCGTAATACTATTATATTACATAATAGTAAAATTTACCTGCGTCCAACATTTCGGAAGCATTCTTCAACTTAATATTGTTGATAATAATGCTGCATGTATTCTTTTTAACAATAATAAGTTCTTCATATGATGCGCTCTCTTTTTTTGTAATAATTCAACAAACTTGAATTTCTTTTACTGCTATTACATAAAAATATATACTTATTGACTATGGCCAGCTCTTGGTTTAGAAAAATGTTTTTACGAGATCCCTCCATTGTAGAACTAGCTTCAGCAGTTCTGTTAAATCATCTAGCCCCCTACTCTTTTGGATCGGAGGCGCACAACAACTCCGGGACATACTTAACCTCAGCACGCTGTGGTAGCCCCGGAGCCGGATTCCTTTTATCCCTCGGCTATGGCATGCTAGCTGTTTGCCGGGCCTTCGCTCGCCGGTGGGGTGGTTCTTGCCTCGGGATTATTCAGGATTTGTTAACTTTTTTTCATGCCGTGGGGATCTTCAAATTTTCACGAAACAGTAGATGTTGTCCATATGCATATCGTTCGAATCGGGTATAAAATGATAGAAAAGAAAAATGTTGGATACGAAAAGAAAACTAATTGAAAAGGAATTTTGCCAAAGAAACGAATGTCATGTCACACCATGTCACACAAAGCGAATCAAAACATAATTTTTACAAATGAATATAGCAGCAACGATCAATCATATTCTCTGCAGTGAGTCTGAAAACGAAACGATCCTCAAACAAAACACATTCAATAAAAACCGAGTTTCTCATTCTAAAACTTTAACAAAACTTGAAAATTTATTCATAGGTGCTTTTCGCTGTATACAATTCTACTACAAACTGCTCTACAAATATATCCAAACCGATCTTGATTTAAAATTAAACACAATAAAATAAATGACTTAAAATCTTAACTTTGCAGCTTTCAAAAAAAATTATCACAATTATTTTCGCACCCATCTAGTGCAAAAAGCCTTGTCGAAAAATTTTTGTTTTATTGCATACTTTTAGGCGAACAAACGAAATTATCAATGTATTTAACGAAGGTAGAATTTTCCTTTTATGCCAGCACTTTTTCTCAAATTAAATTAATTAAATTTATTACTCACGGTTATGTTTGTTTCTCGTTCGATGATCCTGTGCACAAGAAGTCGACGATCGAAACTGTAGCTAAAAATTCATACAAATAATCGGTAAGAAATTTGGCTCATAGGAAAATAACACCAGTCAATACTTCCCATATTATGTCGTTTGCCCAGTTTTAGCTGCCTCAAAATCTCAAAAAAAAGGAAACTGATTTTACAATATTTAGAATCTAATCTCGACTAACAAAATATAAAATTTATGTTGAGTGATGTTTCAATCCTGGATGTTGCAAGTGATGCTTGATGCCGAGCTTTCGCCTCCTCTTTTCTCCTTTTCACCACAATAAAATCGAAAGGAGATCAGAAAAGAAATCCCAACAACAAAAATGTCCAAAAAAGAATGTCCAAAAAAAATGGCAGCCGCCACAAGTTGCGCTTCCCTCCACGTGGCGTCGGGTTAAGCAAATCACGGAAATTTCAAATTTCACTTATGAAATATGCGACGGAATTGCTGTATGCTCTTTTATCTTTTTTATTTTTGAGAATTTGAGTCTCAAATTCAAAATGTTTCAGCTACTATGCTGGGATTCAAAACCCACTACGCAACAATGTTGCAGAAGCTCCTCTTACGACGGCTGCGGCAAAAAGAAATTTTCGCACTGAAATTTTCACACATTAACTTCTTGAACATTACAAAGAATAACCCAAAATTTTACCTGGTATTTGCCAGTATTCTTTTTGTGATCAAGCTTTCATCAGCCAACAACTTCGTTATGTAATATTTTAACCAGGTTAGCTCAAGCACTAATAAAAAAACGCGTTTCTTTTTAAATTGCAACTATAAATTCATTTGGTTTTTACCTTTTTCTAATTATGCTAACCTTTTATCGTAACTTTATTTTATCAAGACTTAACTTTGTCGCGATTTCCTTTATAAATTTCACTTAATTTTTGTATGGCCTTGAACAAAGGACCAACAAAGTGCTTCTAGCACCGCACATATGGCTGAAAGCTAACTGAAAAAGAAATCGATGGCTGACGAATTTTTGGAATTTTCGTTATTCATTATTGACTATTGTTTTAGATGATTCTTTGTAATGATGCAGTAAATCAGAGCGGTTTAGTTAGAATTTTCTAGATTATAGAGGAGTGTCGGGTTATTAAAAGTGAGGAAAAAAAACACAATAAATATTTTGGAAAACAAATTAAAATTTGTTTGATCCTCCTTAAGCCATACAACAGGGCAAAAACAATCATTGTAGCACCTGATAAAGGATTGGTTTTGAAAAATCTTTAACATCACATAATTACGGCTGTGTTGGTATTTGTAATGCAGTTTGTTTCCTACGTTACTAAAAAAATTTGTAAAAATTAAACAAAGACTAAACATATTAAAATATATAACTGTCATAACGTGAAAATATAACCTATCAAAAAAAAAATTAAATCCTACACGTTTACTCAATTTTGCTAGACAGAAAGTATCTTAGCATCAGTTCTTTTGTGTCTCAAAAATTCTTCTTTGTAGCCAATTAAACGTGGGGCACGACCACGCTGAGATCAGAGTCTCGATAAGCCGGGCATTAACTATCTTAAACATTGGAAATAAAACAACCTTCAACATCTACCAAATTATGTCATGTTCGTATATCCTTCGCGTGATATATGCCAACCACTTTACCGTCCATATCCGCTATCTCATACATATTTTTAGAGATTTTTCGGACCACTTTACTTCGCAAAAACTTCTTTGCCATTTTCGCTGAAAATCCTTTCGCCGCATCTGATTGGACAAAATTGCGTCGAAACACCTGCTGACCAGGATGGTACTCCACATATCGCGACCTCAAGTTATAAGTATGGGCGCTTCGGTCGTAAGCTTTTCGAAGACTTTGTTTAATATCTTCTCTTCGAAGTTGCTGTTTAACACTGAGCGGCATAGTTTGAATTTCCCCATCGCTCAATGCTTGTGACCGTTTTAATAGCTCATACTCGGATGCATGAGTTATCATTTTGGTGCCAAATAGCGCTTCAAACGGAGAAATCCCAAGGGCTGAATGCATTGAACTTCGTAATGAGCTCATAATTTCGCCGAGGTAAAAATCTCATGTCCTGTGATCCTTTTTGACAAAGCTTCGAATGCCGGCAAGAATTGAGCGATTTACGCGCTCTGACGCGTTCGATGAGGGTGCATAAATCGCGGTTTTTGTGTGTTTTATGCCATATCGTTCTAGAAGTAAACCAAATTCACGAGAAACAAACTGTCGACCGTTGTCGGAGTGTATTTGCTGAGGCACCCCAAAGATGTGAAAAACTTCGTTCTCACGGAAATTCGTTATGCCAATAGCGGTCGCCTTGTGCATTGGTTTTAACAGCGGAAACTTCGTGAACTAATCCAGCACGATGAACAGGGATGTATTGCCTTTCCTGGATCTAGGATAGGGTCCAAGAATGTCCACATAAATCTTCTGCCAAGGTCGTTCGGGTACTGAAAATATATAATTTGGCGGCCTCATAAGCTGGTTTGGCGCCTTCGACTCTTTGCACACTACACATTCGCTGATATATTTCCTCACCTCGCTTGCCATGTTGGGCCAATAATATTTTACTCGAAGACGTGCCAGGGTTTTACCGATTCCACCATGGCCAGCCTGCGGTAGATCATGGGCCGTCGAGATAAGCGATTCCGTCAAACCTGTCGGTATCCAAAGCTTCCAAGTAGCATCGTCTTGGACTGGATCACCTAAATAAAATCCCAGATGCTTATAAACGAATCCGTCTGAGACTTGTAAGTCTGGAAATTTTTCTTTGTCGTTGTTGATTGTCTGTATTATTGCCGTATATTCTGGCGATTTAAATTCCGCAGCTTCAAGATTTATCTCTTGCATCGGACCGAATTCTGGTTCTATCGTTTCAATGTAAGTCCTGGATAAAGCGTCTGGAACAGTATTCAGGCTCCCTTTTCTATGTTTAATCTTAAAATCGAACGCTTGGAGTTCCAATCCTTCTGACCCATGAGCCACCTCAGGCTGGCATGGTCAGTAATCACCTTAAAGGGCATACCTTCGACGTATGGCCTGAATTTTTTTACGCAAACGATGGCAGCGAGACATTCCAGCTCCGTGACCGTATAATTTTTCTGTGCAGCGTTCAACTTCTGAGAGACGTAGGCGATGGGTTTCTCACACCCCTCCTCATCGTGCTGAAGCAGAACACCTCCTACACCCACTGTCGAAGCGTCGCACTGAATTACGAACTCCTTGGAAAAGTCAGGATGGCCTAGCACTGGAGCCGTACACAAAGCTTATTTCAAGATTTCGAATGCCTCCTTAGCTTCGTCGGAAAATTGAAATTTCTTTCCCTTTTTCAGAGCATCGGATATTGGACCAGATACAGCAGAGAAATTTTTTATAAAGCGCCGATACCACCCGCACATACCACGAAAACGTCGAGTCTGTTTAGGAGACGAGGGTATCGGAAACTCCATTATTGCTTTGACCTTATCTGCGTCTGTTTTTAAGCAACCCCCTCCCACGATATATCCCAGGTATTTCAATTCTTTATAACAAAACCTAGACTTGTCCAAATTTACGGTAAGACCAGCCTTGTCAAGAAGTTCGGATACTTCTTGAAGAAGTTCGATCATTTGAGGGAAAGTTTGAGCAACGATCAGGAGGTCATCCAGGTAAACGAATACCCACCTTCGTAAGCGAAACGGTATAACCTTTTCCATAAGTCTACACAGTCTTTGCGCTGAATTTGAGAGGCCAAACGGCATGACCGTGTATTGGTAGAGTGGCCGCCCAGGCACCGCAAAGGCTGTGTATTCTCGCGACTGTTTCTCCAGCGGTATCTGCCAAAAGGCGTCCTTGAGGTCCACACTACTGATGTAATGGGTGTCCTCGAGGCGACTTAGCATACCTTCAATATGAGGAAGGGGGAATGCATCTTTCTTGGTGACCTCGTTCAACTTCCGCGAGTCCAGACATAATCTGTTTTTTCCGGGTTTGCGGACCAATACGACCGGAGAACTCCATGCACTCGAGCTCTCCTCGATGACACCAAGTCCGAGCATCCGGTCCAATTCCCCATATATCAGGTCTTGAACCGATGGAAATACTGGAAAGTGCCGTTGCTTTATTGGGGTTGCATCGCCTACCTCAATGATATGTTGTTCTAAATGTGTTTTTCCCAATCCATATTTCGCGAAGGAGGGAAACTGATCAATGACCGATTGTAACTGCTCGCTCTGTTGTTCGTTCAGTTCATGCATGTTTGAAAAAGGAGATTCATTTTCCACACTTGGGTTTATTTCCGCAATTATGTCCGGAGCAATCCTAAATAATCTCCAGAAATCTACGGCTAAGTACAAAAACTGAGATAAGCCAGGGACAACATATAACAGGAGGTTTTGCGTCTCGCTATTATAGGTCACTGGCAACAAAACCTTTCCTATTATCTGCTGTCTCTGACCATCCGCAGTCCTGACAGTGGACTTCAATTCCTGTATGGTTGCTCCCAACTCTTTCAAAATTATGTTGGCATCTTTTCCCAAGCAGCTAATTGAGGCGCCACTATCTAAGATGCCTTTTATTTTCTTATTTCCAATTTCGATTTCAGCGTAAGGACGGTTGTCGTTTACTGAAGATATGGTTGAAATGGGGATATCACGATACATATTTCTCTTGCCTCTAAATTTTTCTCGAAGTTTGCTAATGTTTTTACTAACATTAGCTTGGCCTTAGCTTGGCCCCAGATTGACCAAATAGTGGCGCTTTTAATGCGAAACTAGCCTCTACGAGGCCTGCTCTAAAGTTATCATGTCACAAACCGTTGTTTGGAGAAAAAGTAGTAAGTGCTAGAAGACCGCAAAAGATTTTGCCAGCACTTAGTATTTTTCTCCCAAAAAATAGTTTGTAACGTGATAACTCTAGGGTAGGTTATCACTCGTAGACGCTAGTTTCGTACTAAAAGCCCACTGTTTGGCCAAGCTCAGGCCAAGCTAGTTTTATTTTAAAATTGGTCAATATTTAAGTTTTTCGTTTGATTGAATTTACTGAAATATCTTATGTGAACAATTTTTTCAAATATTTCGAGAACCGTTACAGATATTTTTACCCGCGAAGAAAAAATTTCCCTTCCGGGCGTCCACTATATTGTATACTAGGGTGGGTCAATTTGTTCGGGACGAAAAAAAGTGACAAAGGGTATAGCAAGGAAAGAATCTACGGGCATTTCTAAGACTTTTTGCCCAAAGAACCATGGGTCTAAAATCAATATCGAGCTGCCGGAAATTTCGTTGAAGTTTGGAAGTCGGAAAATGCTAAAAAATGGTACATTCACATACAAATGAGATAAAAAAGTTATTAATTTTTTTATAAAAACTTGCCATAGGGGGTTTTTTGGTATGAGAAATCTATTTTTGATATTTATTTTTTCCTAAGGGGTCCGCCAGATGGCGCTACAATGGAGTTTTTTGGTTTTTCTTATATTTTAAAGCGAAAGGTTATTTTTTTTAAACGTATTTTGATGCGATTAATATAAAATAGAAAAAAGGAAAATTTAATTATTTTTAATAATTTTATTATATTTAACAAACATAAATATTGATTTTTTTTTCATTTTTTTCTCATTTAATTTTAAGTATTAATTTCACAATTTATCAAGTTATAAATTTTGTAAATCTTTCTTACTTTCCATTTTGGGTACTTTACATCGGCTTTCCAATGTCGTTGCCATAACCATTTCGCGATTTTTATCGGTAACACGTCGTGAAGTGCCACTTAAGGGGTTATAGTACCCAGGCGCGCTGAACAATGAACTTTTTTTTGATATTTTTTTTCTCGATAACTAACGAATGGATTAAAATGAAATTTTGAGGCTTAATTACACATGTATTTAGATATACAAAAAAAAAAAATTTTTCAACTTTTGATACAAAATGGCGCTGTGGCACTATATTACTTGAAAGTATGTTTTTCAAACTTGCGGTATCAGAAACTAAATCAATTTTCATCGGATTTACTTAAAATTTTAATTGTAACTTCTCAGATAGATTGTCTATGGAAGTTCACAGGGTTTTTAACCCGCAATTTATGAGGTGAAAATCTTATGCGTAAATGATGAGGTGGGGTTCAATGGACCCACTTGATCCAAACGCACTACGTTCTAATCATATACCTTTTTTTTGTATATCTAAATACATGTGTAATTAGGCCTCAAAATTTCATTTTAATCCATTCGTTAGTTATCGAGAAAAAAAATCTCAAAAAAAGTTCATTGTTCAGCGCGCCTGGGTAGTATAACCCCTTAAGTGGCACTTCACGACGTGTTACCGATAAAAATCGCGAAATGGTTATGGCAACGACATTGGAAAGCCGATGTAAAGTACCCAAAATGGAAAGTAAGAAAGATTTACAAAATTTATAACTTGATAAATTGTGAAATTAATACTTAAAATTAAATGAGAAAAAAATGAAAAAAAAATCAATATTTATGTTTGTTAAATATAATAAAATTATTAAAAATAATTAAATTTTCCTTTTTTCTATTTTATATTAATCGCATCAAAATACGTTTAAAAAAAATAACCTTTCGCTTTAAAATATAAGAAAAACCAAAAAACTCCATTGTAGCGCCATCTGGCGGACCCCTTAGGAAAAAATAAATATCAAAAATAGATTTCTCATACCAAAAAACCCCCTATGGCAAGTTTTTATAAAAAAATTAATAACTTTTTTATCTCATTTGTATGTGAATGTACCATTTTTTAGCATTTTCCGACTTCCAAACTTCAACGAAATTTCCGGCAGCTCGATATTGATTTTAGACCCATGGTTCTTTGGGCAAAAAGTCTTAGAAATGCCCATAGATTCTTTTCTTGCTATACCCTTTCCCCCAAAAAAAATTGACCCACCCTATTGTATACCCATATAACGAACGTCCAGTATAGCGAACAGCAGTTTCGAATTATTATTACGTATTATTATTATATTATTATATTATTGTATTATTATATTATTATTATTATTATTATTATTATTATTATTATTATTATTATTATTATTATTATTATTATTATTATTATTAGCATCTCTATAGTGAAAGACGAAAAAATTTGTTATTCTATATAACGAAAAACTATTTGTTTCGTAAATAATGTGTGTTATACGTGAAACCGTCGCGAAAAATTAACCTTTTAAGGTAAAGTAATCAGTTTAACTGGGATTTGTAACGCTTATACATACATTAAAGCATTATCCCACTTAAGAATAAATCGTATTAAAATTTCCCTCAATCTAAAATCTCATTATGATAATGTTCATAAAAACATATGTGGATATTTAATGCGCATTTCGTTATAACGAACCCGATTTAACGTACGGGCTGAACATTATGTAGGTCGATATATTGGGCCTCCACTGTATTTTGCAGTCAATGAGTTTCAGTTCATACAAAATTATTGGGCAAAGTGACTGTATTACCGAAGATAGAGGTAAATCTTTTGCGGTCTTCTAGCACTTACTACTTTTTCTCCAAACAACGGTTTGTGACATGATAACTTTAGAGCAGGCCTCGTAGAGGCTAGTTTCGCATTAAAAGCGCCACTATTTGGTCAATCTGGGGCCAAGCTAAGGCCAAGCTAGTTTCACCTTAAAATTTCACCATATTTAAGTTTTTCGTATTTTAGTTATAATTTTTTACACAATCTGTTCTATTTTAACATAGGTTGTCTTTAAACTTTGATCGACGTACATATTGTGTGACACAAGGAGGTAATAGTAAGCCTCGTAGAGACTAGTTAGGCCCTATATTCACCATTAACATGAGTTTTTTTTAAATAATGTATCAATCGGGTTATTTACTTTAATAAAAAACAGTATGACTTCAAAAAAATGTATACAATTTTACTGTGCCATACCTTTTTTAATTGTATAAATTATTGTATTTTGAATTCTATAACTCCAACATCTACACATTTTTATACACATTCACACATGTTTATACACATTCACACATATTTAGATATTCGCGATTGGCATGGTTAGTAAATCTCCCTGGGAAAAGCATTTCTATATTTTATTTCAATTTTCAAGACCTTTTTAGACATAAGAAAAGTTGAAATTAAAAACAACAAAATTCTAGCTATTGACACAAATAAATTACCTGAGAGGACAACGTATATTTGCCCGTGGGAGAAAACGGGCTCGTACATCACAATCCCCACTTTGTCAAATGTCTGGCATTGAGATTTGTTGATGGTCATGGAAAACGCAGGTCGAATGGGAAAATACAATATAATAATAGCTTTGTCAAAATTTTCCGCTTATAATTAATCATTAAAGTTAAATTTCCAACAACGGCAGAGTATTGAAAAACTAAGTTATTTACATAAGTTTTAATTTTTAATGAAAAACTTCATTTCATTAAAACTTATGTAAGTTTATTTGAGTAAAATTATGAAATCAAATTTATTATTTTTCACATCGAATTGACCATTCCTTAGATTTTTTAGATACAGTTAAACCTGTATAAGCCGGGCCCTGTATAAGCCGGAAACCTACCTAAGCCGAATAGTTTTCAAGTCCCGTGATTTTGAAGTGGTTTTCCATGAATCTGGATAAGCCGGAACCTGCTTAACGCGAACCCGGACATAATTTTTTTTGTATAAGCCGGAAACTTTTTTCTATATAAAAATGTTTTTAGAGTTAGTATACCATTTCTAAAGCATAGAACAAATCGCCCGATCAAAAAATTAGTTACAGTAGTGTGTTTAGCATGACATAAAAATTTGATTTGCCCTAGTCAGTGGGTAAATCGGAATATTTGCTCTCCCCTCCCCCATACAAATAAAAAAGATTTTAGGATTTTTTGAAAAATACTTTGAACCAAAAAGGTTCTAAAGACCAAAATAAGTCTATAGTTTGAATGCTAATTGGAGTTCTATCAACATTTTAACAGAAAAATCAATGTAAAATGATTTTGTTCGTTTCCAAGCTCCAGAAGGGTTATTCAAACCACAGCAATAGTTTATGCTAAAAACCATATCCGCAAGTTTTGAAAATGCATAAAATCTTGCACAAAGTTATTAACTTATGTTATAAAAAGACGCTTCAAGTAGATCTTGTTTCAGCAAGGAGAAGGGAGACATAGTTTAGAGGAAAAATTTCTTTCATAAAAACGTCAGACAACAGTTTTATTGGGAGTATTTTTCATCTCTCGTCTCTAATTGAAATCAATTCGAAATCTTCCTACTTTTTATTGTCACATGTATTATTATTTTATTTTATGTGTATGGGGTGGTGCTTTCTCGCTCCCTTGTCACCGCGACCTTGAGATCTATTGTGACTTCCCCATTTTACGTTAGCCACCCCTCTTCTAGATCCTTAGTGAATCTTAGAATGGTTTTGACTGGAGTCCTCTTTATGTCTTCTGGTAGTACTTGTGCCTTTCCCATTAAGGACATCCTTGTTCGCGCCAAGGCTGCGCATTCGCACAGTATGTGCTCTGCAGTTTCAACCTCCTCTAGGCAGAGTCTGCAAATGTTGTCGGCGGTTATGCCTATGTTGTGTAGGTGGTAGTTTACTAGGCAGTGACCTGTGAGGAGGCCCACCATTGTCCTCAGCTCCTGCTTATTGAGGTTTAAAAACTCTCTTGCTCTCTTTTTGGAGTAGTGGATGAATCTTTTTGATTGTCTTAATCCTGGGAGGCTTTCCCAATAGGCTACAGTTTCCTTTTCCTCCCAATTATTGATCTCCATTTTTTGGAGACTCTGCGGAATTGCGCAAAAAGGCTCTGGGCCAATATGCGTAGATTCAGCACCTTTCTTGGCCAGGAGGTCTGCTGCCTCATTACCTTCGATGCCTTCGTGGCCTGGCACCCATATTAGGGTGAGCTTATTGCGTTCGGCTAGTTTTTTCAGAATTGTCAGGCAGTCCCATACGAGCTTTGAAGTGCACATGTACCCTTTGATTTCTTTTAGGGCCGCTTGACTATCTGATATTATATAGATCTTTTGTCCTAGTGGTCTTTTAGATAGACACACTCTGGCGGACAGTTCTATTGCATAAACCTCCGCTTGGAAGATTGATGGATATTGCCCTAGGGCTTTGGATATGTTGCATTTTGGACCTGCTATTCCGATTCCGGCTTTTCCGTCCATTTTTGATCCGTCCGTATACCAGACTAGAGATCCTGTCTCCAGTCTTGGGCCTCCTTCCAACCATGTTTGGCGGTCAGGTATGACCACTTCAAACGTTTGGTTGAAGTTGGTTTTAATTGGCATGCGGTCGGATAGTAATAATGGCGTTATACTTCCATCGATTTGATCAAGTATTTTCATATGTCCTGTTCGACTGGATGTGGTTATTGCTCCATTCGCTAATAATCTTAGGGCACTAGATAGCGCCTCCCGTTTAATTGTTATATGTAGCGGCGGCATGTTTAATATGGCTTGTAATGCCGCTGTTGGACAGGTGTTCATTGCTCCAGTGATTCCTAGGCACGCAAGCCTTTGAATCTTTTGGAGTTTGTTCTGTATTGTTTTTTGTTCTACTTTAGGCCACCACACTAATGCAGCATAGGTGACCATGGGTCTTATTACCGATTGATAGACCCAATGAATCATTTTTGGTTTAAGACCCCATTTCCTTCCGAAGAGTTTTCTACAACTCCAGAATGCATGCATCGCACTATTGTTGATTTTGTTTATATGTGGGGTCCAGGTCATTTTCTGATCTAGGATAACCCCTAGGTATTTAACTTCGGTTGAGAAGTTGATCATTGTATCATTAAGGGATGGAGCCTTCAAGTTTAGCTTTTTCCTCTTTGTAAATGGTACAATGATTGCTTTGTTCGGGTTGATGCTTAGTCCATGGAAATTGCACCAACTCCAGACCAAATCTAGGGCTTTTTGCAGGAGTTTGCTTACTCTCTGTTCATTGCCACCCCTGATTAATATCGCCAGGTCATCTGCGTAACCTTGAGCGTTAAAGCCTGCTTCTTTTAGCTTTTTTAGAATGTCGTCTACAACCAGAGACCACAGCAGAGGCGATATTACTCCTCCTTGCGGGCATCCCCTTGTGGCTCTGGCCGTTGTACGTACATTTCCTTGGCTGACGGTGATCTTCCTGCTGCTTAGCATAACTTTGATCCAGGCCACTGTGGAGGGTTCAAGCCCATTCAAAGTTGCCGCGTTCTCTATGGATTCAAATGAGGTGTTGTCAAAAGCTCCCTCTATGTCTAGGAATGCACAAGCTGCTATCTCTTTTGATTCTAATGCTTTCTCTATGTCATGCGTAAGGCTATTTAAGGCAGTGATAGTAGATTTGCCAGCCTGATACGCATGCTGAGTTGCCTGAAGTGGTGACTTGGGTAAGTGTTCACTTCTGATGTAAATGTCGATTAATTTTTCCATCGTTTTTAGCAGGAAAGAGGTTAGGCTAATGGGACGATATGATTTGGGCTGATATTCTGGCCTATTTCCGGCCTTTGGTATAAATACTACCTTCACCTCCCTCCATGCTATAGGGATATACATAAAAAGATATCCGGCCCTGAAGATATTTATTAGGTACGGTAAGAGCACATCAATACCCTCCTTGATTAGTGCAGGGAATATTCCATCCCCTCCTGGAGATTTGTAATGTTTGAATGTGCTTACCGCCCATTTGACTTTGCTTTTGGCGAAGATTTTATTTGCGAGTCCTTTAGTCCGATAATGAGGCCATAGTGTTCCTCTATTTGTATCGGTTAGGTCCTCTGAATCTTCTTGGAATTGACAGTCCGGGAAATGAGTTTGCATAAGTAACTTTACAGTTTCCTCTCGACTTTCTGTATAGGTTCCATCTTCTTTTTGAAGAGTCCCTATTCCATTTGTGTGGTCTTTAGCAAGTATCTTTTGTAGGCGTGCTGCTGTAGGCAGTTCATTTATGCCTTCGCAGAAGCTTTGCCATGTCCTCCTTTTGGACGCTCTTATTGCCTTGTTGTAGTCGGTCAGGGCTTTTTTGTATTCTTCCCATTTACCGTTTTTCTTGGCTTTGTTGAAGAGTCGTCTGGCTCTTTTCCTTAGCTTCTCTAGGTCGTTGTTCCACCAAGGCACTTCCCTTCTGGATTTCCTTTGTTTTGGTGGGCAACTCGCTTCATATGCGTTGTGTATTGCGTGGTTCACTCGATTTGTCAGAACATTGAGGTCATCTGTTGACTCTATCCTGTTCTCTATATCGATAAGCTCATAAGCAAGTTCTTCTCTATATTTGGCCCAGTTAGTGAGCTTCGGGATTCTAATTTCCCGTTCTTGCATGCTTTCTGCTTTTAAGCAAAACAGAATCTGACGATGGTCAGAGTGTGAAGCTTCTGGTGAGACATGCCAGTTTTTAATTTTGGTGTTTATAAATGTACTACATAAGGTTAGATCTAGAACCTCTTGTCGTATTACATTCACAAACGTGGGTTCGTTACCTTTATTAGATACCTCCACCTCATTAGCTGTTAAGTAATCAAAAAGTAACTCACCCCTTTTATTGATGTCACTACTGCCCCACACAGTGTGGTGGGCATTAGCATCGCATCCGATGATGTAGTGCAGATTTCTGCGCTTGCAGTAGCCTATGAGGCTTTCTACTTCTGCAGGAGGTGCTGTGTTGGTGTCCCCTGGGAAATAGGCCGAGGCACATATCACCTCTTGCTTACCCTGGGTAGTCGACACCTCCACTTCCACTGCAACCAGGTCCCGTGTTATGAACTCTGTAATTGGAAAGTGTTTTATGGTTTTGTTGATGAGCATCGCTGCTCTTGGACATTCATGTGAATTTGAAGAAATTAACTTACATGTTTGCGTCACTAGTCCTGAGATACGTCCTCTGTAGATCCAGGGTTCCTGGATCAGGGCTATGTCCAGCCCCTCTGAGGTGAATCTTCTGCTAAGCACGCTACTAGCAGCTTTTGCGTGATGAAGATTCACCTGGATGAACCTCATTTCTTTGGCCCTGTCCTGGGGCCTCTGTGTGTGCCCCTTTTTGACAGGTTAGGCCTGAAGCTCCGACTTGAGCCCGCTCTATCCTTCGAAGGCCGCGTTGACTCCACCTTCCGAAGTAGGCTGCTGCTCCCTTGGGTAGAGGAGGAAGGTTTTCGCTCTGCTCGTACCGGGGATTTTGCAGCTTTTTCTTCCGGAGGAATCTTTGGTCCTTTTTCCTGGGATTGGCTGCTTGTGTCGCTTTGCTTTGTCGCGGGGTCTGCTTCCGTGGACTGTGGCGTATCCCTGGTGCTGCTAGAGCTCCCTGAGGGTATCGGCACAGGTATGGTATCGGAAGTCTCCCCCTTTTCCTCCTCACCCTTCTTTATTGTCACATGTATGTCGAAGAAACATATTTTTTTTTTTTTTTTTTTTTTTTTTTTTTATAAACCGGATCATTGTTCAAGAACTGGGACATTTTTAGGCTCAAAAGTAATGCACAAATTCAAAAGTTTACACTACGAGGTTTCATCGCATAGTTTTGTATATAGTTACATTATCGTAAAACAAAATAAAAACCCGTGTTTTTTAGTCCAACCTGTATAAGCCGGAAATCTGTCTCAGCCGGACAAATTTCTTGGTTCTGTGCGAGTCTGGCTAAAACAGGTTTTCCTGTATTGGATCATTTCAGATCATTTTCAGCGTTCATTTGATGTTTAACAAAAAAAAAAATTAATATATGAATATATTCAAAACTCGATAAAGCTTCACAAAAATCAAATTTACCACAAAGAAAAACCTCTAAAAATCATTTAAACAAACAAATTTTGTCATCTGCATAGATTAGATATATATAGATGGGAAGGCTCTAACGACAAATATCAGCTGAGAAGAGTACGGCTGCCAAAATTGTGTCTATCTCATTAACTGCGTGAACACAGGAGTTAGCTTTGTGTACGTTCAGATGGTGTTGCCGCATCTCAATTTTAGGCCTCTTTAAATACTTTTTTTGAAATTATTAATTATTGTTTGATTTTTTTTTTGTGAATAATTAAATGTGGTTTCCCTCACCACCGTCCGCAAGATTCGTTTTTAACTTAAAACTACTCTATTTCTGAATTTGTTTTAAACTTAAAAAAAAATCTTTTCACGTAATTGACATAATAGCTTAAAGCCACCATTATTTTTTTTACATCAGTCAGAATAAATAATCAAACATGTACACATAGCTACAATTAGCTGTACGCACATACGGAAATCCCTATATGGCGTAATTTAAAAACTTTGGACACGAAAAAATCCAGTTCGAGTAATGAATAATCAGAACGAAAATTTACAAAATGGTTTAAAGGTTACAAAATTTCACTCATTTTGGTCAAACAGTTTTAAAGTTATCGTTCTTACAGACATACGTATAGCAACTATAATTTTTTGTTACTATCGTTGGTATCATAGCACATATTTTTTAAAAATCTTAGATCAATAATCGTTGGCAAAGAGATTACAGGAAAAGCTTTTTTCTTAACCCTTTGTACAACAACACCTTTTCTAATTCAGTTTTTTAATATTATAACATATATTTCATGCACTTATATTGACTAAATTCATTTCGTAAGTATCCTAGACATCAATTGTTATGAAAAAAAAGTAATATGCGCTTTTTTTTATAATTACTGCATTTTATAAATAAATAAAAAGCAAAAAAGTAGCTATTTTGCAGATTAAATGTAACTGTGGCAAATCTATTACAGTTAAAAAATCGGTAATCAGCTTTACAAAGGTTTTTGGGGTCGCTGATTACGAATCTGAAGTCAAAAATTCAAAATGGCGGATCCAATATGGCGGTCAAAAAAGATAAAATTACGTACTAGTTTTCAGCGTAATCTAATGAATTTTATCTTTTTTGACCGCCATATTGGATCCGACATTTTGAATTTTGAAGTTTTGACTTCAGATTCGTAATCAGCGACCCCAAAAACCCTCGGATACCAAAAACCGTGAAAATTAATTCCATAGAAAAATGTATGTATGAAAGGGTTAAGACGATTCAGAGCACAGAACATCGATTTTCCGAAGTGAATCTCGCAAAATCAGTTCAATTTATTGAATTTAACCAGATTTTTTCTCTAAAATAAATTATGGTTTTTGTTAAAGGTGGACAACCACATTATTAAAAACATCAAAGTTAAAGCGATCAAATACTATACATTTAACAAATTGAATCCCAAATATGACAAATTTGTTAACATCAAATATTTGAAAATTTTCTCGTCTTTAATTTATGCGATCTGGTAATACGAAGTCCAATCTGTCAGTTTCAAATAAACAAATAAATCGAGTGCGAGTGACAAATCACAAAATGCAATATTTTTTGTGAAATAGATATTTTAAGCAGTGTTAAATATTATTGTTCGGACATTTTGGGAAAGTTTTAATTAATTAAAGTGGAGAAATCTTGTTCCATTTACTTCAGAAGCAAAATGTAAACATTGGCGCTGGCCGAAACTTCTTAGTGTATATGTTGTGCATTGTTATATTGGAAATAGGGTCGGCTAAAAATCAGTTTTTCTTATTTTTTGTGTTCCGTAAAAATATATGTAAATTCAATTGTAGGGAAATGGAGCCCTTCAATTTTGTTCATTTGAACATTTATTTAACAGAATCATGACTAAACAAGATGTGTTAGACCACTTTTATAAGTGATTTTTTTCTGTTTTCTCCTAAATATTTTTTATTTTGTTGCTCCCTGCGCCATCGCAAGAAAACAACAAGTCAGATGTTTTTTTATGAACTGCATTTAAGTGTGAAGGAGAAAAAGAAAAATCATATTTATTCGAGTTTTTGTTCCCATAGTGGCTCTCTTTGCACTCATTACGCAAACGAGAAATTGGGTTTACTTCCCATCTATATATATCTAATCTATGTCATGGGACTGAAAAATCTGCAATTAGGCCATAGCTTTCCCCGTGTTGCAGTTGGCCTGCCCTTAAAAAGTTCGTCCAAATCGGTTGAGTACTTCTCAAATTTTGAACACAAGCCTTAAAACCTATAAGGTTATTATAATATATGAATAACATTTAAACAATAAAATCAAAAATTTTACAAAAAAAAAAATCTCACATAAGGAGTTGAACCAACAGAAACATTTACTCGGAGCTAATCACTTCCACGCTACACTATTCAGGCACTCAAAAATTTGGTGACGAAAATACGTTTAAAAAACTTTGTTGATTTATCCGTCAAACCTAATTTTTTTTTGAATTTATAAATACGTCAAACACATTTTTGAATTCATAATTTTTTATTTAACAGAATCATGACTAAACAAGATGTGTTAGACCACTTTTATAAGTGATTTTTTTCTGTTTTCTCCTAAATATTTTTTATTTTGTTGCTCCCTGCGCCATCGCAAGAAAACAACAAGTCAGATGTTTTTTTATGAACTGCATTTAAGTGTGAAGGAGAAAAAGAAAAATCATATTTATTCGAGTTTTTGTTCCCATAGTGGCTCTCTTTGCACTCATTACGCAAACGAGAAATTGGGTTTACTTCCCATCTATATATATCTAATCTATGTCATGGGACTGAAAAATCTGCAATTAGGCCATAGCTTTCCCCGTGTTGCAGTTGGCCTGCCCTTAAAAAGTTCGTCCAAATCGGTTGAGTACTTCTCAAATTTTGAACACAAGCCTTAAAACCTATAAGGTTATTATAATATATGAATAACATTTAAACAATAAAATCAAAAATTTTACAAAAAAAAAAATCTCACATAAGGAGTTGAACCAACAGAAACATTTACTCGGAGCTAATCACTTCCACGCTACACTATTCAGGCACTCAAAAATTTGGTGACGAAAATACGTTTAAAAAACTTTGTTGATTTATCCGTCAAACCTAATTTTTTTTTGAATTTATAAATACGTCAAACACATTTTTGAATTCATAATTTTGATCAAAGTTTGCTTAATTTGTTGCACCTATAATACATTTAAACAACTAATGCCAGAATTGTGAGTGGCTCAATCGCTATGTCTGTTGGGGTGCAAGCTATTGGTCCCTGGTTCGAATCCTATGTGTGGCAATTTTTATTATTTTTAAAATAAGCTTGTAGGTGCGGGGAGAAGTGGGAGCGGGGTCGACTTATTTAAGAAAAACGATTTTGAAATAAGCGCCTTTAGTATAATAGGATTATCGAAGTTTTCGTCATTAAAAATTCTAGCTCTAATTTCTTCATATTCAATTTTGTGCTGGTGTAACGATTTAAAAGTTCTCGGATTTTCAGGCGGATTATCAACGCGAACAGGTAAAGTATTTTTAGGTTTCAGGATACTAATTTTCGGATCTGGATTTTTCAAAATGTCTGTAACTATTGGCGAAGAATTTTTATCGAATTTATCTATGGTCGAGGGTTTGGATCTTTGGAGCGAATTACCCCTGAGTTTCGCTCGCTCCCAAAATTGTTTCCCGAAGCGCAATCAGGACTTTTATAAACGGAATTGACCCCCTTCTTACCACATCGGTAACAAAATATGTTCCTAGTGGCTAAATGGCAATCTCTAAAAACATGTCCTTCTTCGTCGCAATTCCAGCAGACGCTTGGTGATTGGTTTTTACGGAGTTGAATTGCTTCTACTCGAGGTCGAAAGATGGTGTTGCGCTTTCCGTTTCAATTTCATGGATATTTCTTGGAGCTTGATTATATGTTGGTCGGCTAACAGGTGTAATTCGTTTATTTAAAAATCGCTCGGCTCTTCTTCCCACTTCTCTTAATTGCTCCATATTGTAAATCGGTTGAGCGAATAAGAGTTGCCCGATACGATCTCTGGCATTACCTTTGATAAGATTGATGAACTCGGCCAACGGAAGAGGTGCCCGTAATTTATCGGATTCTTCAGTCATGCGATTAAGAAATTCGTCAAACGTTTCCGTAAGTCCTTGTCTGTCGATCATCGTACGCAAGATGTCCAAGTCTGTGTCTAATTTCTTAAATCGCTTGACCAAAGCCTCTTTCATATCAGCCCAATTTCCATCCGGATTATCTCTCAAATATTTCCACAACCATTTTTCGGGTTGGCCAGATTCTAAAAGATGAAATTTAGCGTATATCTGAGAAGAAGTATACCCATAGGCAGCCTTCAATCTTTCCACTCGGAATATAAAGTCTTCGACTAAAAGTTCCTTCGAAACCCCATCGAATTTGAAGCCCCATTTTTCCAGCTTACAGCCTGGCTCGGTAGACCTATAATTTCGGGAAACACTTCCTGAATTCGAGAATCTATTTCTGGCTTCACTGTTTTGGTCACTTCTAATTCAACGAGATTCCAAATCCGGATTTACTCGACGATAAGTCTCGGAAATATTCCAACGTTCGAATTTTTTTCACAATATCAGGTTCACTGGAACCTGAACCAACTGTTGAACGAATATCACCAGCTGTCGCTTGGCTTCTCCAACTAGTATTCGCTGTCTGTCCACCTGGAGACGAAATCGAATTATTACCTTGCGCTCGACTAAGACCTTGACGATCCGGTAAAGCTCGATCAAAATTCCCTTGAGATTTTTGAGACTGACTTGGGATCCTCGAGACTTCTTTCGCAGCTCGAAGCAATTCTTGCAAACTTTCAACATTATTTTTGTTCTTCGCTGAATTTAGATTGGCTGTTACCTTAGGTTCATTTCGACCTCTGTTTGGGTTACTATTAGGTCGAAATTGACTAGTTTTTCCATTTGGCGAATCTTCACTCCTCTGGTCGTTGTTGTCTGCTTGTGCTCGTAAGGTGTTTTGAACGGCTTTAGCAATCATCTTCTCCATATTCGCGGACATCTCATTCATCAATTTAGCACCTATTACACCCATCGATGTTGAAACTACTTCTTGGATGTAGTCTTTGGCTTCATCGTTTGCTAAAGTTGATAAGAAATGAGTATCCCTGCCAAGATCTAGACTCCTTGAATTGTTCCCATCTTGCTGTCGGAAATCGTCGAGTCTTTCTAACAAACTAGGGCCTGTGTTGACTTCTATACGTCGATTTTGCTCGTCGCCTCCAATCGCTCCAGCAGTGTCATCTATCCCTGCCGCTTCTTCACGAATATTCGGGTCTAAATTGACTGCAATTGATGTATCTAGTTTATCCTGTGGCAACTTATTTCCAGGACTGTGAATAAGACTATGTCGAGGACCAAAACCTTCATATTCTGTCTCTGGCTCGTCCCACGAACCATCTTCAAATTGACCTGGCATACCTGGATTTTTATCATCCATAAACCGAACACTTGATCTTGTTGGCCTTCGGCCAGATCCGCGCTTCTTTGGAACGGGGCGCCTCTATCCGACATATTGACTATATGTATTTTTTTCGATACGTAAACATGACTTAATCCAAACTTAAATTTTCGACTTGCCCAATCAAAAGATCCTACCCAATCTCAACTTTAAGACCACTTCGATCCTCACGACACTTCCAAAATATTCTAGCAAAATTGTAACGTAAAAACTATCAAAATTTACTAACAAAAATTTTCCTAAAACAAGGACAATTAACTATCCTAATCCTACAAATCTATCTAAGACTCAAACTAGCAATGTCCAACCTAAAATAAACATACAAAAATATCAAATCGACACACTTTAAAATAGTTAACTCTCAATAATCCTATCAAAATTTTCGCAACAGTTTTAAAATTGTCAACTTACAACGCTGATTATTCCATTAATAACTTTTTTTAAAAATTCTTTCTCAAACAACGTTTGGAAACTTGAAAGAACAAAATCTTCAAATGCTCAAATATCATTTCAAAATTTCTCAAAACAAAATCTCATACTGGGTTTTAGGGACTGGCAAATTTAGATCGCAAAAAAAAAGATGTGACCTTCAAACACTTCTAGATTTTTATTCGTTTCTTTAGTTGTTAGCTAATATTACAAGACGTTCGAAAAATGTTGGAAAAACTACATTCTAAATAAAATTACTAAATTTGATGGGCAAAATTTCATACCATTAAAGCAATGTTCACGGACATACATAATCCAACAGACTTTTATGGCTGATTCTCGCGTTTACTTCGACTTGGAATATTTTTATGCAATACTATCCGACTTCATATTTTGCGAAGATACTGCATACAGTCCTAAGTCATTTCATATGTTGTATCCTTTTATCCACCGCAACGCGTACAAAGGGTCACCCTATGTCGGGACGGCAATAACAAGAATTAACAGAATTTTTGTTAGAAAATAAATTTAGGTGACTGCTACCGACAAGCTAAACATACACTAGTTCGGGTCAGCCAACTTGTATCTATTTTCTGACTATTTCAAAAAAAAATGAGAAGAGAAAAATCAGAAAGGACGTTATTTCAAATTCAAAAATTTTCGCTCACAGAAAAAAAAACTTATGCATATGTTTCACGGATGCTTATTCGTTGGGCGCCATGTTGTTAAATCATCTAGCCCCCTACTCTTTTGGATCGGGGGCGCACAACAACTCCGGGACATGCTTAACCTCAGCACGCTGTGGTAGCCCCGGAGCCGGATTCCCTTTATCCCTCGGCTATGGCATGATAGCTGTTTGCCGGGCCTTCGCTCGCCGGTGGGGTGGTTCTTGCCTCGGGATTATTCAGGATTTGTTAACTTTTTTTCATGCCGTGGGGATCTTCAAATTTTCACGAAACAGTAGATGTTGTCCATATGCATATCGTTCGAATCGGGTATAAAATGATAGAAAAGAAAAATGTTGGATACGAAAAGAAAACTAATTGAAAAGGAATTTTGCCAAAGAAACGAATGTCATGTCACACCATGTCACACAAAGCGAATCAAAACATAATTTTTACAAATGAATATAGCAGCAACGATCAATCATATTCTCTGCAGTGAGTCTGAAAACGAAACGATCCTCAAACAAAACACATTCAATAAAAACCGAGTTTCTCATTCTAAAACTTTAACAAAACTTGAAAATTTATTCATAGGTGCTTTTCGCTGTATACAATTCTACTACAAACTGCTCTACAAATATATCCAAACCGATCTTGATTTAAAATTAAACACAATAAAATAAATGACTTAAAATCTTAACTTTGCAGCTTTCAAAAAAAATTATCACAATTATTTTCGCACCCATCTAGTGCAAAAAGGCTTTTCGAAAAAATTTTGTTTTATTGCATACTTTTAGGCGAACAAACGAAATTATCAATGTATTTAACGAAGGTAGAATTTTCCTTTTATGCCAGCACTTTTTCTCAAATTAAATTAATTAAATTTATTACTCACGGTTATGTTTGTTTCTCCTTCGATGATCCTGTGCACAAGACGTCGACGATCGAAACTGTAGCTAAAAATTCATACAAATAATCGGTAAGAAATTTGGCTCATAGGAAAATAACACCAGTCAATACTTCCCATATTATGTCGTTTGCCCAGTTTTAGCTGCCTCAAAATCTCAAAAAAAAGGAAACTGATTTTACAATATTTAGAATCTAATCTCGACTAACAAAATAGAAAATTTATGTTGAGTGATGTTTCAATTCTGGATGTTGCAAGTGATGCTTGATGCCAAGCTTTCGCCTCCTCTTTTCTCCTTTTCACCACAATAAAATCGAAAGGAGATCAGAAAAGAAATCCCAACAACAAACATAACAAAAGCTATAATTGCCAATCTGGCAATCATTGGAGACCCGTATGGTGATATTCGTATCAAAATTCCACTTCGAAGTCAAACTTTCCAATAAAATTTTTTTACATTTATTCCAATCGGATTTTGATGTATGGGAGATTTATGTAGAATCATATCCTAAATAACTTTTATTCTTGCACTTTTTTGATAAGATGCACCATTTTTGAGTTATTCGCAAAAAACGTTTTCGTTCGTATGGGGGGGTATCCCCCTAATGATCCATTTTTGCCCATTAACGAACTTAGCCTCACATTTTACGAAAAACGAATCTGCGCAAAATTTCAAGTCTCTAGCTCAATCCGTGCGCCCGCAATCCGCGCCACAGACGGACGGACAGACAGACAGACGGACAGACGGACGGACATGCAGAAATTAATTATTTTTATCATTCTAAACACACTGGTGTAATTCATTTTTGTGTGTGATGACGGGATCTTAGCGTTACAAACGGTAAGGCAAAGTTAGTATACCCTTTGGTTTCACCATACGGGTATAAAAATGTCCAAAAAAGAATGTCCAAAAAAAATGGCAGCCGCCACAAGTTGCGCTTCCCTCCACGTGGCGTCGGGTTAAGCAAATCACGGAAATTTCAAATTTCACTTATGAAATATGCGACGGAATTGCTGTATGCTCTTTTATCTTTTTTATTAAAAGCTTTTATTTAGCTTGCCTTCGTGTCTGTCTGTTTGTCTGTCTGTCAGATCAAATCTTGCAACCCAATTTTGATCCACTTCCACTTGTCCGATTGACTTGAAATTTTGCACACTTATATAAGTCCGATGACAATACAATATTTTCACTACTTCGTCCTTGTAAGGATAACGGTAGGTCCTGTAAGGATAACGTGATTATCCTTTTCTCCAGATTTTCCGGAAAAAAATCTATTCTGGGGGTTTTTGGGGTCGCTGAATCCGAATCTGTCATCAAAAAGTCAGTAAGGATAACGGAAGGTCCTGTAAGGATAACGTGATTATCCTTTTCTCCAAATTTTCCGGAAAAAATCTATTCTGGGGGTTTTTGGGGTCGCTGAATCCGAATCTGTCATTAAAAAGTCAGTAAGGATAATGGAAGGTCCTGTAAGGATAACGTGATTATCCTTTTCTCCAAATTTTCCGGAAAAAATCTATTCTGGGGGTTTTTGGGGTCGCTGAATCCCAATCTGTCATTAAAAAGCAGTAAGGATAACGGAAGGTCCTGTAAGGATAACGTGATTATCCTTTTCTCCAAATTTTCCGGAAAAAATCTATTCTCGGGGTTTTTGGGGTCGCTGAATCCCAATCTGTCATTAAAAAGCAGTAAGGATAACGGAAGGTCCTGTAAGGATAACGTGATTATCCTTTTCTCCAAATTTTCCGGAAAAAAATCTATTCTGGGGGTTTTTGGGGTCGCTGAATCCGAATCTGTCATTAAAAAGTCAGTAAGGATAACGGAAGGTCCTGTAAGGATAACGTGATTATCCTTTTCTTTAAATTTTCCGGAAAAAAATCTATTCTGGGGGTTTTTGGGGTCGCTGAATCCGAATCTGTCATTAAAAAGTCAGTAAGGATAACGGAAGGTCCTGTAAGGATAACGTGATTATCCTTTTCTCCAAATTTTCCGGAAAAAAATCTATTCTGGGGGTTTTTGGGGTCGCTGAATCCGAATCTGTCATTAAAAAGTCAGTAAGGATAACGGAAGGTCCTGTAAGGATAACGTGATTATTCTTTTCTCCAAATTTTCCGGAAAAAAAATCTATTCTGGGGGTTTTTGGGGTCGCTGAATCCGAATCTGTCATTAAAAAGTCAGTAAGGATAACGGAAGGTCCTGTAAGGATAACGTGATTATCCTTTTCTCCAAATTTTCCGGAAAAAATCTATTCTGGGGGTTTTTGAGGTCGCTGAATCCGAATCTGTCATTAAAAAGTCTGTAAGGATAACGGAAGGTCCTGTAAGGATAACATGATTATCCTTTTCTCCAAATTTTCCGGAAAAAAATCTATTCTGGGGGTTTTTGAGGTCGCTAAATCCGAATCTGCCATTAAAAAGTCTGTAAGGATAACGGAAGGTCCTGTAAGGATAACGTGATTATCCCTTTCTCCAAATTTTCCGGAAAAAAATCTATTCTGGGGGTTTTTGGGGTCGCTGAATACGATTCTCAAGTTAAAAAGCCTGTAAGGACATCTCAAATGTAAGTATATATATTCGAAGACTAAAAAGAACAAAATAAAAAAAAAAATTAAAAAAAAGCTTTTATTAAAAAAGAAGGCACTAAAAAGAAAAAAATAATTTTCTGGACGCTGTGTATCACAAATATAAAAGCTTTTAAAAAGCGAGATAAAGCATAAATCAATAAAATAAAATTTTATCTCGCTTTTAAAAAGCTTTTATATTTGTGATACACAGCGTCCAGAAAATTATTTTTTTCTTTTTAGTGCATTCTTTTTTAATAAAAGCTTTTTTTTAAATTTTTTTTTTTATTTTTTTAAATATCTAAATGAGCCGTATGAAGTGCTTCTTGAAATTGTATCGTTAACCAACTTCAGTACATCCAGCTCTAATTCATTTCTTATTTTAATATCTAAATTTGCATTGTCAATTTTTAATGCAAGAGATTCAAACAACAAGCTAGTTGATGATTTGCTAGTTTCATGTAAGGTTTGTATTGCACTTTGAGCGTTTTCCAGCAAATCTTTAAATTTGCTGGTAATTTCGGCTTTCGACGCTTTTGTACTCATAGCACTAGCCGGACGAACAAATTCGTGATCAATTGAGGCATGTTGAATTGAAGAATCGAGAGATGTATCGTCAAGTTCGAATGACATATTAGAAAGTTCGTCCTCCGAAAATAGTGTAGGACTGATGTTGCCTACGGTCCTGAAAAACTTAAATGATAGAATTTGTGAAACATAAATTTTTCTTATCTTACTTTCTTTGAGTTTTGCATGTATTTAGAAAAGACAGCGACTCATAATACGGCCAGTTCGTTGAAAAAGTAGCTCCAGTTCCGGACGGTGTGTCTAGCATCTTTTTTTTACTTTTAAGAATCTATCCCTCAAGTTTTTCCACTTTTTTTTGGACTCTGAAACTAACCATAATTATAAATTGGTATTCAGAATGGTTGTAAAAAACTGTTTCTTACCAGAGATATTCAATTCGTCAGCTACTTGGACCCATTTGTTTTCCTTTATGTCCATCCTTTTATATTGAGGATGAGCCAAATCGTAGATCATGGGATTTTCTTTTACGAATTCGATTAGTTTTTCTTCCGTTGTCGGCATCTTGCGAAATCAAAACGTCAAAAAAATCGACATAGAATGTGGCGCCGCATGTGGTGGTTGTCACTAAACAACGAAGAAAAATCGTCATAGAATGTGGCGCCGAATGTGGTGGTTTTCAGAAAACATTTTGGGCGGCGGCGGCAAGTTTGACTTTAATAGGTCAACCACAATGAAGGCGGCAAGCGGCAGCGGCGACGGCGGGCGGCATGGTGCCGCCACACATACCGCCGAGCCAGCTACAATGATAGCGGCAGCGGCACCATGATAGCGGCATGCCTCTGTCAAAATTGAAACATCAAAACTTATTTAATTCGTCCGCTACTTTGCTCCATTTATTTTCCTTGATTTTATATCCTTATATTAAGGATGGGCCAAATCGTAGAGCACTGGATTTCCTTTTACGAATTCGATTAATTTCTCCTCCGTTGTCGGCATCTTGTGAAATCAAAACGTCAAAAATCTGCATAGAATGTGGCGCCGAATGTGGTGGTTGTCACAAAACAACGAAGAAAAATCGTCATAGAATGTGGCGCCGAATGTGGTGGTTTTCATAAAACATTTTGGGCGGCGGCGGCAAGTTTGACTTTGTTTCAAACTCGGCGGCGACGGAAAAAGTGCGCTGCCGTTGCCGCTGTATTGTAGCAGCTCTAGTTGCGCTACGTAAGTGCAAAAAAAATGCCGCCCGCCGCTGCCGCTTGCCGCCCCAATTGTGGTTGAACCATAATTCAAACTCGGCGGCGACGGAAAAAGTGCGCTGCCGTTGCCGCTGTATTGTAGCAGCTCTAGTTGCGCTACGTAAGTGCAAAAAAAATGCCGCCCGCCGCTGCCGCTGCCGCTTGCCGCCCCAATTGTGGTTGAACTATTAATCTAATAAACTTCAATATGATTCTCATATAGTGTGGAGGTCCCCAATCTGGAGTACAGGAACAAACTTTGTGAGATTTGTGAGATAGAGTTATAATTTTTTTTTTATTTGTGAGATGGAGTAACGTATAAACTCAAGAACTACTGCACCAACATAGACTATGTATCATGACCACGGTTTTTAGTTAGGTGTGGTCGTGGTATCGGCTCCCCTTTCACCCTTTCGCCTGTTATCTTCTGAACCACTGAAGGGATTTGAATACGGTTTTCAGTGTTGGGCAGGTCAATCATAAAAGAAATTTTCATCCCCTCAAACTACTTTGCTCTACATGGTGCGAGCCCCCTCTCCTGCTCTCTACTAAACTACAGAACGGATTTTTACGCGATTTTTAGTGTTGGATAGGTTATCTGTCAAGGTAAATTTTCGACCAATCCCCTCCTCAGCTATCTCTGAAGTTATTTTATTGATGTTCAACATATGTTACAACATAAATGCAAAAATCTTAAGTGTCTGGCAATAAGGGAATTCGCTATTTAATATTTGCAATTTTCTTGAAAGCACGAACAAAAAACTATTTGAAATATAATTATTGCATAATTTTTCTATACATCAAAATACTTTTGAAAAGAAAGGATTTTTTCATGTTCAAAAATTTATTACTACCCGGGCAAGGCCGGGTTCTTGCAAGCTAGTAACTTAAATATAAGAATCAACGAATGAGATGTTGTTTTAAAAGGAAGATTCATCGAAGCATATGAAGAATTTTGATTAATTATAATAAAATTTTTCTGAACGAAGAGATCGAATTCAAGAGTTCGAGAAAAGAGGGCCAATTATTTGAGAGCTTAAAATATTAAGAATTTCGACAGTCGTTTTGATTCACTGAAATAAAATTTTATAATGTGTTTTAATGGGAGATTGAATAATGAAAGGAGAATGGGTCGGTGTACATGTTTAAGTCAATAAACTTATTGGGTTTAAAGAATTTTTAATCGGAAATGGACGAACACTTAGAAAATTTGATAGTCGGACGAATAGACAGACATGAGAACGGATAAACGAACGGATAGAAGAACGGACTGTACGATAGACGGATAGATGGACAAACGGACAGAAAATACCTATTATTGGCATGAGGATGTTCTTCACATACTTAGCATCAAGGAGACCGCGAAACCGCTAAGCTAAGCCAGGCATTAAGCTAGCATGCCAAGTTACTGAGTGTGTGGCAGAGGTCGGGGCACGCACTGGCAGATGATAAGCATGCCCAATCATCTGTTTGCTGTCTTAAAGATTCACAGCAAGGACATCATAACAAATGGGCATATTTTTAATGCTTTTTGTATTAAATTTTAAACCCGGTTCTGGAATTCGATGTTTTTAAAATGCACGATTTATTTTAATACTTCATTTTTTCAATAAACCAAATTTTAATAATAATATTAAATTTGAATAAAATTAATTTTTTTTAAATAGCACATTTGCATTACATTGTAATACAAAAATACATTGAAAAAATAATGCGGTTGCATTAAATTTTAATAAAAACAAGTATTGAAATCTATAATTTATTTGGATTACGTTTTAATAAAAAAAATATTTAAAAATAATAATCTTTCGCGAGATTAAATTTTATTCTTTTTTCGGTGTGGAACTATATACAATACCAAAAAGATTAAAATTTTTACCGAGTAGCAACTTAATAAGCTACTTCCGTAAAAAACATCAACTAAAGCGAACCCGAGGAAGATTTTCCATAGATTTCCGATAACTATAACCCTTTTCTGCAAATACAAAACTATGATATTAACTGATGTTTATATGTTTGATTTCTCTTAAGAATGCTACCGGAATGTTTTGGTTATTTCCAGCGATTCTACTTGGCGAGAAAATTAAACTGTGTGAAAGTACCCCATGAATAAAACAATCCTATCCTACTCTAATCATCATCCTGTCGAACTAAATTGATATTTTTTTATTTGAAAGAAATCGAACTAAAAAGTTAGGCATTTGTTTCTAATATACAATTCTAGTTAATACTTATCATTCTCGCTTATCATTCTCGACATATGGGAAAATATAAATCTACTTAGACCTGTTGATGAAAAACTAAATCCAACCAACCAAAAATAATCCTTAATAGCCCACTTTCTATTGCTCTCAGATATCAGTTGCCATATAAACCTGTTTCTGTTAGACGTTAAGAAGGTCGATTCCAGATATATCCCATACCATGTAGAGTGGTACAGCTGTATATAAGTACAAAAGTAGATTATAGAAAGTTATTCAGTTTCTTCCAAAGCTTTTTAGCTGTGTCTCTACCAAAAACTGGTAAGTACATATTTTCACACTCCCTTAACCCTAATCCGCATTCGCGGTGTCTTTGAGACACCGATGCAGTTTTGAGAGTGATTGTTACGAATGTTAAAAAAGTTGTTGCATTCATGCTCCTTGACTTTGTTTTTTTAAGCCAATACTATTTAAAAACGAAAAAAAAAATATTTTTTTTTACTACAACAATAATATTTCGCTTTTATGAAATTTACCCTTAATCCACGCAGGCGGTGTCTCAAAGACACCGTAACGGTTTTACCAGCAAAGAAAGGTTATTTTGGTATCACTTTGCTTCTATTTCGCAAAATATCGGACTGTAGTAGGCGATAATAACTGTAGCACTTCCCAAAAGAGAAAACGTTGCTTCCTGTGTCCCCATTTCTAAGGTCGCGCTTTGAAGCAGATAAGTGCAAATCCAAGAAAAATGTTTGTAACGAAAATTCTTAAAAATCAATTTTATGCTACAATTATAAAAAGTACGAATAATGTATATACAAATAAATAAATATTATTAACTGAATTAAAAAATGCAAACTCAAAAAAAAATTTTTTTATTAAATTATTCTATTTTTCCGGCATGGTGTCTTTCAGACACCGCCTGCGTGGATTAAGGACAAAATTAGCCTGAGCTGATTAGGGTTAATATTACTTTCAAGTGTAAGAAAATACTTTTTTTTTGTACAATCATACTTTTTCCAAATTACGTATAAAGTGCTATATTTGATATCACATCCTTGTTGTTATTTAGCCTCTCCGAAAATAATGTCTAAATACATATAGAGTGTTCAGAAAGAGACTCTAGAACTTCAACAACTGATTGTAACCAAGACGATAGGAACACAATGTCAAACATGATTCAACAAGGCGTGGGAATTATTCAAATTTATTATCAAAATCAGTGCTCGGTTCACCGACGTTCCGTGCGCTATGTTTGATGATGCAGATGTTCAATCCATCGGACAACAATGCATATCTAATGACCTGAGTAAAATTTCACAGATTCTTTTCGATTTTGAAAGACGAAAATTTTGGACTATTCCTTCCCCTCTTCTCCTATACAAATGGAATAATTTTCAGCATTCATCTAGAACAGTGGTTCCCAAAGTGGTCCCTACGGACCCCCAGGGGTCCCCGGGATCATCCAGGGGGTCCGTGGAAAATTAAAATTGATTTTGGGGTCCCTGAACAACGTCAGGGGGTCCGCGCAAGGTTTAATATAAAATAAAAAAAATTGTGACACATTTTCTATTAATATGGAAGTTAAAATAAATAACAGAAGCTGTTGATTGCTTTTCCGTCTTCCTATTTGGTAGAACGTAGATTCAGTGCCGTTATGAGCCTCATCACAAAAAAAAAGAAACCGACTAGAAATTAGTACTCGTGGGGATTTGCGGTTGCTACTCACAAACATTGAGCCGAATATAAATACACTCATAACATCCCATCAGGTTCATCCAAGTCATTAATTTTTTTTTGTATTTTAAAACAAAAGTTATAATTTCAATAAATACTTCTTCAACAAAATGTTTAATTTATATTTTATTTTTACGTCACCATTTACCATTCAAGACATCAAACTTAAATTTGTAATTTTTCTATTAAACATTTATGTAGTTTTTCCCCCAGGGTCCGTGGGCAAGTTTTGACTATGAACATAACAAAAGCTATAATTGCCCATGAATCAAATACAACAGATTGCGCAAAGACGAGTTTCATTTTAGTAAACTTCTGCGCATGACGTCACAAGAGCGTACTGAAATGTCATTGATATGAGATTTGTTCTGTTTTCGCCTAAAAACTGGAATTTATTCTGTTTGCTGCAATATAAATATTATTTTTTTTTATAAATAGTAAAAAAATAGTCAAACAACAACAATGCCTGTGAATTTTTACTACACTTTGTGAAAATAAATGAAACATAGCTAAAATTTCTAGGTTAGAATTTTTTTTATTTTTCCTTGTTCTTGTAGTTAAATGTTCACAGAGTTCTTTATTCAATTTACGTATACGAAAATACATCCTCGATGTGAAAAAAAGTTTTTTTTTACTTTAATATCACAATTATCTAAAGATTCAGACAGTGTTTCAGACATGATTAACCCATGAATAAGTTGTGTCCTCCAGCGAATTAACACTGCAGCATTGATTGTTTTGTGATGCAAAGGCTCCTCGTTTTGTTGTAATAAATCAGCAACTAATAGTTTTGACTGCTTTTCAGCCATCCTGGTTGTCCGACTTGAAGTTGCAACAGTTTCGGAAATGCTAAATAAAGTTGGAATAGCATTTACCTTCAATTTTCGATTATGTACAAACCCTGTAAAATATAAACATTACTTAGAGTTTTGCTATTTACTCATATCTTACCCATTTCATACTGCATATTATTTTCGAAGCAATCAGGTACAAAATGTAGGCTACAAATTCTCGCAGTTTAGGCTACAAATTCTCGCATTAAATGTATCCTTTCTTTTACAGAAGTTCGTTTATTTCCTCAATAAAAGTTTGTCCTTAGGAAATGTTTGGAAGCTCGTCTTTTCACTGCCTTTCTTTTCGTTGTTGCACACGGCACAAACACCCATTTCAATGTCTTAAATATTAAACACTTAGTTCTTGAGGTTAGTTTTGATATTACAGCACTTTTAACTACTTTTCAAACACTTAAAACTGAGATAAAACCACAAATTCTAACTTTTCCATATACTTATTAAACATCTACGCGCAGCTGACGTCACAATCTCTTGACAGCAAAAATCCAACATGGCGGACCTGCGCAATGCGCAATCTGTTTGTGTTTGATTCATGATAATTGCCAATCTGGCAATCATTGGAGACCCGTATGGTGATATTCGTATTAAAATTCGAACAATTGTATGAAAATTCCTCTTTGAAGTAAAACTTTTCAATAAGATTTTTTAAAATTTATTCCAATCGGATTTTGAGTTATGGGAGTTTTATGTAGAATCATATCCTAAAAAACTTTTGTTCTTGGACTTTTGTGATAAGATGCACCGTTTTTGAGATATTCGCAAAAATCGGTTTCATTTTTGCCCATTAACGAACTTAGCCTCGCATTTTACGAAAAACGAATCTGCGCAAAATTTCAAGTCTGTAGCTCAATCCGTGCGCCCGCAATCCGCGCCACAGACAGACAGACGGACGGACATGCAAAAATTAAATATTTTTGTCATTCTAAACACACTGGTGTAATTCATTTTTGTGTGCGATAACGGGATCTTGGCGTTACAAACGGTAAGGCAAAGTTAGTATACCCTTTGGTTTCACCATACGGGTATAAAAAGGGGTCCGTGGGCAAGTTTTGACTATGAAAAGGGGTCCGTGGGCCAAAAGAGTTTGGGAACCACTGATCTAGAACATAGTTTTCCATAACTTTTCAACACATCTAAATTCTATCGAACCGCTTCTCCCATTGTCCTATGGAAACAAAAAAATTTTCTGACACTCCTATT
This sequence comes from Chrysopilus asiliformis, assembly GCA_964034945.1. Lineage (NCBI taxonomy): Eukaryota > Metazoa > Arthropoda > Insecta > Diptera > Rhagionidae > Chrysopilus > Chrysopilus asiliformis. Next base: position 64,528,757 of record OZ035961.1, on the reverse strand, counting down.
CAATTTTTTGATTTCGGAAAAAATATGTGAAAAGTAATATTTTTTCAATGTTAAAGATACGTACGTAAAAAACGTTAAAGAAAAAAAAATAAAAAAAAAAATTAAAAAAAAAATTTAAAAAAAAAGCTTTTATTAAAAAAGAATGCACTAAAAAGAAAAAAATAATTTTCTGGACGCTGTGTATCACAAATATAAAAGCTTTTTAAAAGCGAGATAAATTTTTATTTTATTGTTTTATGCTTTATCTCGCTTTTTAAAAGCTTTTATATTTGTAATACACCGCGTCCAGAAAATTATTTTTTTCTTTTTTGTGCATTATTTTTTAATAAAAGCTTTTTTTTAAATTTTTTTTTTATTTTTTTTATTTTGTTCTTTTTAGTCTTCGAATATATATCCTTACATTTGAGATGTCCTTACAGGCTTTTTAACTTGAGAATCGTATTCAGCGACCCCAAAAACCCCCAGAATAGATTTTGTTCCCGAAAATTTGGAGAAAGGGATAATCACGTTATCCTTACAGGACCTTCCGTTATCCTTACAGACTTTTTAATGGCAGATTCGGATTCAGCGACCCCAAAAACCCCCAGAATAGATTTTTTTCCGGAAAATTTGGAGAAAAGGATAATCATGTTATCCTTACAGGACCTTCCGTTATCCTTACAGACTTTTTAATGACAGATTCGGATTCAACGACCTCAAAAACCCCCAGAATAGATTTTTTTCCGGAAAATTTGGAGAAAAGGATAATCACGTTATCCTTACAGGACCTTCCGTTATCCTTACAGATTTTTTTAATGACAGATTCGGATTCAGCGACCCCAAAAACCCCCAGAATAGATTTTTTTCCGGAAAATTTGGAGAAAAGGATAATCACGTTATCCTTACAGGACCTTCCGTTATCCTTACTGACTTTTTAATGACAGATTCGAATTCAGCGACCCCAAAAACCCCCAGAATAGATTTTTTTCCGGAAAATTTGGAGAAAAGGATAATCACGTTATCCTTACAGGACCTTCCGTTATCCTTACTGACTTTTTAATGACAGATTCGGATTCAGCGACCCCAAAAACCCCCAGAATAGATTTTTTTCCGGAAAATTTGGAGAAAAGGATAATCACGTTATCCTTACAGGACCTGCCGTTATCCTTACAAGGACAATATTGTATTGTCATCGGACTTATATAAGTGTGCAAAATTTCAAGTCAATCGGACAAGTGGAAGTGGGTCAAAATTGGGTTGCAAGATTTGATCTGACAGACAAACAGACAGACACGAAGGCAAGCTAAATAAAAGCTTTTAAAAATGCAGGAAATTTTATTTTCTTTGAACTTTGGTATAGGCATTTTCCGTACAAGCGCAAAGTTTCTTAGAAATAAAAAACTGTATTTTTTTAAATGTATGGGAGGTACCCGTTATAGCTAACGTTACTTTTCCAAAGGTGGATAGAAACCTACAATTTTCGTAAAACTTATCCACAAAGAATTCATAATACAATACTTTCCCTCTTTAGTAGAGGAAAGTAAAAATTACAATATGGTTCAAACTTTTAATGCTGTGAAAGCACATCACGTATGTAAATTTATACGCCAAGTCTAAAATTACAGTTCGAAGTAAAAAACGACACATTTGTTATATAAAATCGGAAAATATAGTGTTGTAAAATTAGTGTTGCAACATTAGTGATGTAAAATATGGATGGGAAATTTGGATGTGAAAACATCCGCAAAAATAATATAACAATTTTGTTATTCCAATAGGTTTAAAATATATACACCCATCCCTCGATTTACACGGATACGTTCCATGAAAATCCGTGTAAATTGAAACCGTGTAAAACAAGACACAGAATGCATATGAAAAAGGGCGATTGGTTCAACTTACTTTTAGACCGTGTAAATCGAATCAAGAATGTGAAGAAAAGTCATAGATATGTTCATAATAACCGTGTAAAATGAGGCAAACATTTAATGAAAGAAACGGAGATTGGTTCTAAATAAATCCATTTAATAAAATTATAAACATAAAATAATATTATTACATACGAAATAAAATAAATTAATTAACAATACATATTCCATAATAAAAAATAAATAAAAAAAGCTGTCTAATCTTCGTCTGAGCTTTCAAAAGAAAGGATTTGGGTTTTCTTTGGTTCTGGTATCATTATCAGAATCGGTACTAGAAATTTGATCAATCGAACTGTTCTGTATTGTCATTACCACTTAACGAATTGAATTGCTGGCTGTATTTACAACATGAGTAATGCTGGTAGATTTACTTTTGGTTACGAAATCAGTAATCAACATTTGCTTGTTTTGGAGCATATCTTTGTAAATTTCTTAAAAATAGCTTTACATTTCCTCTTGTTGACATTTCTTATTTAAATTTACTTTGACATTTGTGGCAAAAGAGGTGTATTCAATAAAACGAGTTTAAACGTGTACGTTCAATAACACAAGTATGTGAAAAGAGTGCGTTCAAATCATTAAAAATAAATATTTTTTTGCAAATTTAAAAACCGTGTAAAAGCGAAACCGTGTAAAAGCGAAACTGTGTAAATCAAGTGCCGTGTAAATCGAGGGATGGGTGTATATATAAAATCGTTTAACCTGACTGACTGACTAACTAACTGACTCATCAATGCCCAGCCCAAACCCCTTGAAACTTTCACAGTATGTCCCAACCATCACGTGGGCGCTCACTAAGGCGGGGTTTTCCGAAATTTTACCGCTAAGGAGATAAACGGGAGGTAAAGGGAGTTTGGGTGTTTTTAAACCGTGATTTTCGTAATAAGAATAACGTAAATATCATTTTCCCGCTTTTCCGGGGAAAAATGGCAGTAGGGAGTTTTCGGGGTCGCTAATCACGAATCTGGTGTTATAATTTCAAAAATCCTAACAAAAGGTCCTGTAAGGATAATGCGAATATCCTTTACAGTTTTTGCCGGGAAAAATTGGCATTAGGGGGTTTTTGGGGTCGCTGGTCACGAGTCTGGTGTTAGAACGAAGCGGAAGGTCTTGTAAGGATAACGCAAATATCCTTTTTAAGGAGTTTTCATTAAGGAGTTTTCGGGGTCGCTGATCACAAATCTGGTGTTAGACTAATTCGCAACGGAGAGTCCTGCAAGGATAAAGTTTTTTCGTATTCTAAACCTTATACAAAAAACTTAACCCGGCAACGATGGGTATGCGAGCTAGTTTTCTATAATTGCAAAAAATTACAGAAAAAAACTTTTAATTTTCATATTCTTTTTGCGATTAAATATTTTATACTTGAAATTTACATACCAACAGTAATTTTACAACAAAAATGTTGTGCAAATTTCCAACTATGAATGTTGGAATTGAGGTATCATTTTTAACTGTGTGCCTTATTGTATCGTTTATTCCAATCGAAGTATGTAAAACAATTGAAGGCCTTGCAGCAAAAACGAGGTAAGACCATTTTTTTGGTTTTTGGGAAATTAAAAAAAACGTCATCAAAAAAAGCAGGTGTCTGTCTCGTAGAGACGGCCAGAAGACGTGGATCCGCCTACAAGGATCGCCAATAGATATTTAAGTAAGAAATTTTAGTGAAAAGGAAATTAAGGAAACAAATTTTTATTTAAAACATAACAAAGCTATAATTGCCAATCTGGTAATTATTGAAAATCCGTATGGTGCTTTAAGTTAACAGCGAACAGTTTTTGGAGTAAAGATATGTTGGTAAAGGAATTTCAAATAAGATCACGTAATTCCAACAAGAACCATAAGGATTCAAAAAACGGTGCAGCTCCTTATCCTGCTATTATCAAAACGTAAATGGTATCCGTTCAAAATCTTCTTTGCTTTTTATTGCATCGCATGTTTCAACTTATGACGTTATTTGTTTTACTGAAACTTGGCTTAATGCTAGCTTCTATAACGAGGAACTTTTTTGTGCTAATTTCCAAGTGTTTCGTCGTGACAGGCATCTTCAACCAGATGCTCCAGTTGGGGGTGGAGTACTTTGTGCTGTTCGATCTTCATTATCGTGTAAATTAATGGATGTTCCTGTAGCCAAAGATCTGGAATTCATATGTGTATGTGTTACCCTTTCAAATAAAAACATATATTTTGTAACATTTTACACGCCGCCTTCATCTTCATCGACAATTTATGATATATTTATCTCTTCAATCGAGTATATTGTCAACTTCATGGACTCTTTGGATGATATTATAATTATGGGAAATTTTAATATGCCAGAAGTTTCCTGGTCTTATTCCTCGTTAAACGATTTCCTCATCCCAGTTACGTCTAATTTTACGTCTACTGCGTTTTTGGATTCAATGACTGCGAATAATCTTTGCCAAGTGAATAATATTGCTAATACAAATGGTCGTATTTTGGATTTAATATTTTCATCTGATCCAGCGTCTAGTTTTGTCAATGTTTGTGACACACCTGTTTTACCAGCGAATCATCATCATCCCGCTATTATTTATACTTTTAACACTGACGATAATTTTAGACATTTTTCAAGTATTGACAATGTACAATTTAATTTTAAAAAAGCTGATTTTTCAGAGATGCTTAGACTTTTTGGTATGCAATCGTGGCATAATGTTTTAAATGAATCTAATGTTGACTTGACTACACTTAATTTTTATCAAATAATTTTTAATATTTTTACTTGTTCTGTTCCTATTGAATGTAAAAGAAACATCAATTCTTGTCCTGTGTGGTTTAATGACGATCTTATTCATTTAAGAAATAAAAAGACTAAGTCTTGGAAACGATTTTCTCTCTCCTCTTGTGTGTCTGATTTACAGTCCTATCTTGCGTTAAAAGAAGAATTTATTCTTTTAGCATCACAGGCTTATGAGAAATATATTTCTTCAATCTGTGATAATATAAAATGTGATCCTAAAGCCTTTTGGAAATTTGTAAATAACAAAAGAAAAGTTGATGGCTATCCATCATCTCTTACTTTCAATAATCTTACTAGCTCTGACCCTGAGATTATTTGCAATCTTTTTGCAAATTTTTTCCAAAGTGCTTTTTGTGATAATTCCAATTGTGATATTGACTATAACTATTTAAATAGTTTAAAAAACTTGACTACAACTAGCCTGACAATGAATGATCTGAACATTGATCAACGTACTATTTTAAATTATATTAACAATCTTGAGTGTAATTTCTCGTGTGGTCCTGATGGCGTACCTTCTGTAGTCCTAAAAAAATGTAATGTTATGTTAACTGAACCATTAGTTCATTTATTTAATCTGTCTTTATGTTCGGGTACTTTCCCTAATGTTTGGAAACTTTCTTTTATCATTCCATTACACAAAAAAGGAAACCGTAACGAAATTGCTAATTACAGGCCGATTGCTAGACTTTCTTGCATCGCAAAACTTTTTGAGGCCATAGTGTGTTCCTCTGTGCAGTTCCACACTAAGTCATTAATAAATATTCATCAACATGGCTTTATGAAAGGTCGTTCTACTGAAACGAATTTAGTAGAATTTACATCTTTTTGCAAATGTAAGATCGAAAATGGCAATCAGATTGATTGCATTTATACTGATTTTACTAAAGCTTTCGACAGACTTTCTCATAAATTATTATTACTTAAGTTAAATATTCTTGGTTTTCCTCACAATTTTGTCAAATGGATAGAATCTTATTTAGTTCATCGTAAACAGTTCGTTTATTTTCGTGGAAGTATCTCTAATATAGTGGATAATCCTTCTGGAGTACCTCAAGGTAGCCATCTCGGGCCTTTATTGTTTATATTATTTATTAATGACATAAATTTAGTAATTAAGAATAGTTGTGTTTTGATATATGCTGACGACGTAAAAATTTATCGAATTGTTAATAATCTTTCTGACTGCAACTTCTTAGTTTCTGATTTGCTTAATTTTCAAACTTGGTGTTCAAATAATTTTTTATTGTTAAACGTTGATAAATGTTCTGTAGTAAGTTATACTAGAAAGAAGGAATATATTTCACATAATTATATGCTCAATGATACCGTTATACCAAGATCAACTAAAGTAAAAGATCTTGGTGTCATTTTTGATGTTTCTCTTACATTTAATGACCATATTGATATGATTTCATCTAGAGCTAACTCTACCTTGGGTTTTGTTAAAAGATGGTCTAAAGAATTTTGTGATCCTTTTATCACGAAAACTTTATATTGTGCATTCGTTTGTCCTATTTTAGAGTATGCTTCAGTAATGTGGGACCCTTACTACGATATTCACTCTGTGCGTATTGAAAGTGTCCAACGAAAATTTGTTCGATTTGCTCTGAAGCATTTACCGTGGGAAAATTCTCTTATTCTCCCCCCTTATGAGGATCGCTTAAAACTTTTAAATTTGCATTCTCTAAAAGTTCGCCGTACGAATGCCAAAATTAAATTCACTTTTAAAATGTTGAACGGAATAATTGACTCGGTTCCACTATTAAGTCAACTAAATATAAATGCAAATAATAGAACCAGAAGAACTTACAGATTTTTAAAAGTTCCATCACACTCGACAAATTATGGTTATAATGAGCCTCTTTCATCAATGGCTCGAACTTTTAATAATTCATTTGAATGTATTGATTTTAATATCAGTCTAGCGCAACTGAAAAATTTGCTTCATTAATTTTTTTTTTTTGTTTTGTATTTATTTTTAAATTATTATTTAGTATTGTAAACATATATTTAATAATTTTTTTTTTTTTTTTATTATTATAATAATTTTTTTTCTATAATTTATATATACATTTATTAGCATTTAATTTAACTTGTAGTAGTCAGTGTATTGATGAATTAGTAAATAAATAAATAAACAGTTGTATCAAAATTCCACTTTGAAGTCAAACTTTCCAATAAGATTTTTTTAAATTGATGTATGGGAGTTTTATGTAGAATCATATCCTAAATAACTTTTGTTCTTTCACTTTTTTGATAAGATGCACCGTTTTTGAGATATTCGGTTTCACCATACGGGTATAATCTATATATATAAAAATGGATGTTTGTTTGTTTGTCTGTCTGTCTGTCTGTTTGTTTGAGATTACAAAACTCGAAAACTACTGGACCGATTTTTACGCGGTTTTTTGCAAAATGATCTGTTACCAGGAGCAGGTTTTCAGCTATGTAGATTTTCAAAATTTGAAGCGGAAGGTCCTGAAAGGATAACGCAAATATCCTTTTTCCCATTTTTCCCCGGAAAAATTGGCATTATAGGGTTTTTGGGGTCGCTGATCACGAATCCGGTATTAGATTTTCAGAATTCGAAACGGAAGGTCCTGTAAGGATAATGAAAATATCCTTTTTCCCATTTCTCCCCGGAAAAATTTGCACTATGGGGTTTTTGGGGTCGCTAATCACGAATCCGGTATTAGATTTTCTAAATTCGAAACGGAAGGTCCTGTAAGGATAATGAAAATATCCTTTTTCCCATTTTTCCCCGGAAAAATTTGCATTATAGGGTTTTTGGGGTCGCTAATCACGAATCCGGTATTAGATTTTCTAAATTCGAAACGGAACGTCCTGTAAGGATAATGAAAATATCCTTTTTCCCATTTTTCCCCGGAAAAATTTGTGTTATAGGGGTTTTGGGGTCGCTGATCACGAATCCGGTATTAGATTTTCAAAATTCGAAACGGAAGGTCCTGTAAAGATAATGAAAATATCCTTTTTCCCATTTTTCCCCGGAAAAATTTGCGTTATAGGGTTTTTGGGGTCGCTGATCACGAATCCGGTATTAGATTTTCAAAATTCGAAACGGAAGGTCCTGTAAGGATAATGAAAATATCCTTTTTCCCATTTTTCCCCGGAAAAATTTGCATTATAGGGTTTTTAGGGTCGCTGATCATGAATCCGGTATTAGATTTTCAAAATTCGAAACGGAAGGTCCTGTAAGGATAATGAAAATATCCTTTTTCCCATTTTTCCCCGGAAAAATTGGCATTATGTTTGGGATCGCTGATCACGAATCCGATATTAGATTTTCAAAATTCGAAACGAAAGGTCCTGTAAGGATAATGCAAATGTCCTTTTTCCCGTTTTTCTCGAAAAAATTGGTATTAAGGGGTTTTCAGGGTCGCTGATTACGAATCCGGCGTTTCAGTTTCAATAACACTAACGAAAGGTCCTGTAAGGATAACTCACATATCCTTTTTCCCATTTTTCCCCGGAAAAATTGGCATTATAGGGTTTTTGGGGTCGCTGATTACGAATCCGGTACATATTAGACTTTCAAAATTTGAAACGAAAGGTTCTGTAAGGATAACACAAATATCCTTTTTCCCCGGTAAAATTGGTATTATGTTTGGAATCGCTGATCACGAATCCGATATTAGAAGTCCTGTAAGGATAAATATCATTTTTCCCGTTTTTCCTCGGAAAAATCGGTATAAGGGGGTTTTTGGGGTCGCTGATCACGAATCCGGTATTATATTTTCAAAATTCGAAACGGAAGGTCCTGAAAGGATAACGCAAATATCCTTTTTCCCATTTTTCCCCGGTAAAATTGGCATTATGTTTGGAATCGCTGATCACGAATCCGATATTAGATTTTCAGAATTCGAAACGAAAAGTCCTGTAAGGATAAATATCATTTTTCCCGTTTTTCCTCGGAAAAATCGGTATAAGGAGGTTTTTGGGGTCGGTGATCACGAATCCGATATTATATTTTCAAAATTCGAAGCGGAAGGTCCTGAAAGGATAACGCAAATATCCTTTTTCCCATTTTTCCCCGGAAAAATTGGCATTATAGGGTTTTTGGGGTCGCTGAATACGAATCCGGTATTAGACTTTCAAAATTCGAAACGAAAAGTCCTGTAAGGATGAATACCATTTTTCCTCGGAAAAATCGGTATAAGGGGGTTTTTTGGGGCGCTGATCACGAATCCGATATTAGATTTTCAAAATTCGTAACGGAAGGTCCTGTAAGAATAATGTAAATATCCTTTTTTCAGTTTTTACTGGGAAAAATCGTCATTAGGGGATTTTTGGGGTCGTTGATCACGAATCCGGTGTTGAAATTTGAAAATTCTAACCGAAAAGTCCTGCAAATGTCCTTTTCCAATTTTTCTTGGAACAATTGCCACTAAGGGGTTTTCGAAGTCGCTGATCGCGAATCCGGTGTTCGATTTTTCAAATGCTAAACGGAAGGTCCTGTAAGGATAACGGAAATGTCCTCTTTCCAATTTTTCTCGCAAAAACAGGCTTTGGGAGGTTTTCAGAGTTGGTTATCACGAATCTGGAGTTGGAATTTCAAAATTCGAAACGGGAGGTCCTGTAAGGATAACATTTTTTCCCAAAACTTTTTAAGTTATTTATGTTTTTTTGGCATTCTAAAATTTATACAAAAAACTTTTAGCTGCCAACGAAGGGTCTGCTAGTATCTATATATTTAAAAGGCAAAGAGATTTTGTATGGATTTCTTTTTTTTTTCTTTTCAATTTTTTTTTTTATTGATTTATTTACTTTTTTAATATTTTATTACTTAATTTATCTTTAAGTTCACTCCTGAATAAGTGTTAGACTACAATGCGCCAAATGTGCGGGTTCGATTCCGAGTGGTGACAAAATGTTTTTTTTTAATTTTTTTTTTTACATTAAATTATTTATTTTATTTATATTATACTTCTTTAGGCGCGTTGGGCGATTTTTGGATGGGTAAAATCTCATGAGTTCGCGTCACCAACATGCTAATTTAACAGCTTAAGAATGCTGATTTGCTTTCATTTGATTTTTTTATACAGAAAAAAACGATTTTTTTTTTTGGAAAATGTCATACAGCAAAATAAAACGATACAGAAAATTTCTGAACAGCACGTGGCATTCTTATACAGAAAAAATTAAATATCTCTAGCCATTTTTTGTATAAGAAAATCATGTGCTGCTCAGGAATTCAAACCTTAATATGCATATTGACTTTTATTTAAAATTTACTGTTTATTAGCATATGTTTTCGAAGTTTTAGGTTGAAAAATATATAGGTAGGGCTGACCGGGATTAGTTGGCTATAGGGGTAAGTAGACTCATTGCGGTTAAGTCAACCACGGTTGAAAACAAACCTGCGTGAATTGGACTGTTTATTCAGTCGACTGACAGCTATCAGTGAACCAATGTCGTTAGACCACAGTGCTCTTGTAACGAACTGTGAGGGGAAAAAAACGAAATTTCAAGCGTGTGAGTAATTTTTTTTCTTGTTAATTAAATTGTTTTGTAGCTTACACTTTCATTGTATTGAACTCATCAGTGATTTCAAGTGAAAATTTATGTATGAGTTAACAAGTTAAGGTGGGTTTAGAAACACGAGCATTTTCATTTTTACTGGCAAAGTGAGCGGGATAGCGAAATTCAAATTTACGTGCGCAAAAAGTCGATCACATCAGTGTCTCACACGTACTTTCCCTTCCACTTTATGGCGAACTGTCACTGCACATCACCTTCTCGCAGCAATACGTTTGTTAGCACTTCAATTTTACCTAACAAAATCATTTTGTGTGATGTTATAATTAATAACATAATTAATATTACCTCCCGTTTCCATTTAAAATGCGTAGCTTTCAAATAAACATCGAACTTAACCTTACTTTTGCTGGCTGCCATAATTCCCCATAATTCAGGGGTAACATTTTGCTGGCAGGGCGGGAAAGTCCAATGTGTTTGTTGTTGTTTACTGCCATAACTTTCCTATCGTCGACGAAAATTATGGATAGTAAATCCACTACATGCAAGCAAAATTTCCAGTAAAATTTTTACTGAGTGGTTTCCCGTCCCTTTCCCACTTGGTGAAAAAGTCATAAGAAATCTGGCATTTCACTCACTTTGCCAGTAAAAATGAAAATGCTCGTGTTTCTAAACCCACCTTAAGTGAAGCATTTTCTGACCCATACTTTTTCATTTTTTTTCACGAGTGTGTTAAAAATAAAATGGCGGCTTGGGGCTAGTTGACTCACAGTATACTGGGGTTAAATGACTCGATATAAATTACCTATATTTTTTGTTAATTAATTTTATTTTTTTAAATTAGATGAAATTTACACCCCGATTGCGAGTGTCGTGTCGTTTTCGACAAGAGTCGTTTTACGTGTTGTTGTTAGTGTTTTTCTACCAACAACAACACGTAAAACGACTCTTGTCGAAAACGACACGACACTCGCAATCGGGGTGTTAATTTATGTTAATCTGAAATGTTATTAATTTTTTAAAGAATAATTTTTTTCAGAATTATTATAGTTTTTTAATATGTTCCAACACATTTTCCTCATAAAAAGTATAGAGGCAAATAACCCCGTTCACAGAGTCAACAAGCCCCAGACACGGGGTTAGTCGACTCATCGAACAACTTTTTTTTAAATGAAAAAAAATATTTGAAACACTTATAATTCGTCAAAATAAAAGATTGACTAAGAACCACAATTGAATAAACCAACCAATAACGTCTTTACTACACCTGAAATAATTACAATAAAACTTTTATAAAGTAGATTATAAAAAGTGGGTCTACTAGCCCCGGTCTACCCTCCTAGCAGACCCTACGTTGGCAGCTAAAAGTTTCTTGTATAAATTTTAGAATGCCAAAAAACCATAAATAACTTAAAAAGTTTTGGGAAAAAATGTTATCCTTACAGGACCTTCCGTGTCGAATTTTGCAAATCTAATACCGGATTCGTGATCAGCGACCTCAAAAACCCCCTTATGCCGATTTTTCTGGGGAAAAACGGGAAAAAGGATATTTGCGTTACCTTACAGGACCTTCTGTTCCGAATTTTGAAATTCCAACACCAGATTCGTAATTAGTGACCCCAAACACCCTACAGCCAGTTTTTCGGAGACAAAATTAGAAAACGGATATTTGCGTTTTCCTTACAGGACCTTCCGTTTCGAATTTTGAAATTCCAACACCGGATTCGTGATCAGCGACCCCAAAAACCCCCTTATGCTGATTTTTCCGGGGAAAACGGGAAAAAGGATATTTATTTTTACAGAACCTTTCGTGTCGAATTTTGAAAATCTAATATCGGATTCGTGTTAAGCGGTCTCAAACATAATGCCAATTTTCCCGGGGAGAAATGGGAAAAAGGATATTTTCGTTATCCTTACAGGACCTTCCGTTTCGAATTTTGAAATTCCAACACCGGATTCGTGATCAGCGACCCCAAAAACCCCATAATGGCAATTTTTCCGGGGAAAAATGGGAAAAAGGACATTTGCGTTATCCTTACAGGACTTTTCGGTTAGAATTTTGAAATTCCAACACCGGATTCGTGATCAGCGACCCCAAAAAACCCCCTTATGCCGATTTTTCCGGGGAAAAACGGGAAAAAGGATATTTACGTTATCCTTAAAGGACCTTCCGTTTCGAATTTTGAAATTCCAACACCGGATTCGTAATCAGCGACCCCAAAAACCCCATAATGGCAATTTTTCCGGAGAAAAACGGGAAAAAGGATATTTGCGTTACCTTACAGGACCTTCTGTTCCGAATTTTGAAATTCCAACACCAGATTCGTAATTAGTGACCCCAAACACCCTACAACCAGTTTTTCGGAGACAAAATTAGAAAACGGATATTTGCGTTTTCCTTACAGGACCTTCCGTTTCGAATTTTGAAATTCCCACACCGGATTCGTGATCAGCGACCCCAAGAACCTCATAATGGCAATTTTTCCGGGGAAAAATGGGAAAAAGGACATTTGCGTTATCCTTACAGGACTTTTCGGTTAGAATTTTGAAATTCCAACACCGCATTCGTGATCAGCGACTCCAAAAAACCCCCTTATGCTGATTTTTCCGGGGAAAAACGGGAAAAAGGATATTTGCGTTATCCTTACAGGACCTTCCGTTTCGAATTTTGAAAATCTAATACCGGATTCGTGATCAGCGATCCCAAACATAATGCCAATGTTCCCGGGGAATAATGGGAAAAAGCATATTTGCGTTATCCTTACAGGAACTTCCGTTTCGAATTTTGAAATTCCCACACCGGATTCGTGATCAGCGACCCCAAGAACCTCATAATGGCAATTTTTCCGGGGAAAAATGGGAAAAAGGACATTTGCGTTATCCTTACAGGACTTTTCGGTTAGAATTTTGAAATTCCAACACCGGATTCGTGATCAGCGACCCCAAAAAACCCCCTTATGCCGATTTTTCCGGGGAAAAACGGGAAAAAGGATATTTACGTTATCCTTAAAGGACCTTCCGTTTCGAATTTTGAAATTCCAACACCGGATTCGTAATCAGCGACCCCAAAAACCCCATAATGGCAATTTTTCCGGAGAAAAATGGGAAAAAGGATATTTACGTTATCCTTAAAGGACCTTCCATTTCGAATTTTGAAAATCTACATAGCTAGAAACCTGCTCCTGGCAACACAGATCATTTTGCAGAAAACCGCGTAAAAATCGGTCCAGTGGTTTTTAAGTTTTGTAATCTCAAACGGACAGACAAACAGACAGACAAACAGACAGACAAACATCCATTTTTATATATATATACTAGCAGACCCTGCGTTGGCAGCTAAAAGTTTTTTGTATAAATTTTAGAATGCCAAAAAACCATAAATAACTTAAAAAGTTTTGGGAAAAAATGTTATCCTTACAGAACCTTCCGTGTCGAATTTTGCAAATCTAATACCGGATTTGTGATCAGCGACCTCAAAACCCCCTTATGCCGATTTTTCCGGGGAAAAACGGGAAAAAGGATATTTGCGTTACCTTACAGGACCTTCTGTTCCGAATTTTGAAATTCCAACACCAGATTCGTAATTAGTGACCCCAAACACCCTACAACCAGTTTTTCGGAGACAAAATTAGAAAACGGATATTTGCGTTTTCCTTACAGGACCTTCCGTTTCGAATTTTGAAATTCCCACACCGGATTCGTGATCAGCGACCCCAAGAACCTCATAATGGCAATTTTTCCGGGGAAAAATGGGAAAAAGGACATTTGCGTTATCCTTACAGGACTTTTCGGTTAGAATTTTGAAATTCCAACACCGGATTCGTGATCAGCGACCCCAAAAAACCCCCTTATGCCGATTTTTCCGGGGAAAAACGGGAAAAAGGATATTTACGTTATCCTTAAAGGACCTTCCGTTTCGAATTTTGAAATTCCAACACCGGATTCGTAATCAGCGACCCCAAAAACCCCATAATGGCAATTTTTCCGGAGAAAAATGGGAAAAAGGATATTTACGTTATCCTTAAAGGACCTTCCATTTCGAATTTTGAAAATCTACATAGCTAAAAACCTGCTCCTGGCAACACAGATCATTTTGCAGAAAACCGCGTAAAAATCGGTCCAGTGGTTTTTAAGTTTTGTAATCTCAAACGGACAGACAAACAGACAGACAAACATCCATTTTTATATATATAGACTAGCAGACCCTGCGTTGGCAGCTAAAAGTTTTTTGTATAAATTTTAGAATGCCAAAAAACCATAAATAACTTAAAAAGTTTTGGGAAAAAATGTTATCCTTACAGAACCTTCCGTGTCGAATTTTGCAAATCTAATACCGGATTTGTGATCAGCGACCTCAAAACCCCCTTATGCCGATTTTTCCGGGGAAAAACGGGAAAAAGGATATTTGCGTTACCTTACAGGACCTTCTGTTCCGAATTTTGAAATTCCAACACCAGATTCGTAATTAGTGACCCCAAACACCCTACAACCAGTTTTTCGGAGACAAAATTAGAAAACGGATATTTGCGTTTTCCTTACAGGACCTTCCGTTTCGAATTTTGAAATTCCCACACCGGATTCGTGATCAGCGACCCCAAGAACCTCATAATGGCAATTTTTCCGGGGAAAAATGGGAAAAAGGACATTTGCGTTATCCTTACAGGACTTTTCGGTTAGAATTTTGAAATTCCAACACCGCATTCGTGATCAGCGACTCCAAAAAACCCCCTTATGCTGATTTTTCCGGGGAAAAACGGGAAAAAGGATATTTGCGTTATCCTTACAGGACCTTCCGTTTCGAATTTTGAAAATCTAATACCGGATTCGTGATCAGCGATCCCAAACATAATGCCAATGTTCCCGGGGAATAATGGGAAAAAGCATATTTGCGTTATCCTTACAGGAACTTCCGTTTCGAATTTTGAAATTCCCACACCGGATTCGTGATCAGCGACCCCAAGAACCTCATAATGGCAATTTTTCCGGGGAAAAATGGGAAAAAGGACATTTGCGTTATCCTTACAGGACTTTTCGGTTAGAATTTTGAAATTCCAACACCGGATTCGTGATCAGCGACCCCAAAAAACCCCCTTATGCCGATTTTTCCGGGGAAAAACGGGAAAAAGGATATTTACGTTATCCTTAAAGGACCTTCCGTTTCGAATTTTGAAATTCCAACACCGGATTCGTAATCAGCGACCCCAAAAACCCCATAATGGCAATTTTTCCGGAGAAAAATGGGAAAAAGGATATTTACGTTATCCTTAAAGGACCTTCCATTTCGAATTTTGAAAATCTACATAGCTAAAAACCTGCTCCTGGCAACACAGATCATTTTGCAGAAAACCGCGTAAAAATCGGTCCAGTGGTTTTTAAGTTTTGTAATCTCAAACGGACAGACAAACAGACAGACAAACATCCATTTTTATATATATAGACTAGCAGACCCTGCGTTGGCAGCTAAAAGTTTTTTGTATAAATTTTAGAATGCCAAAAAACCATAAATAACTTAAAAAGTTTTGGGAAAAAATGTTATCCTTACAGAACCTTCCGTGTCGAATTTTGCAAATCTAATACCGGATTTGTGATCAGCGACCTCAAAACCCCCTTATGCCGATTTTTCCGGGGAAAAACGGGAAAAAGGATATTTGCGTTACCTTACAGGACCTTCTGTTCCGAATTTTGAAATTCCAACACCAGATTCGTAATTAGTGACCCCAAACACCCTACAACCAGTTTTTCGGAGACAAAATTAGAAAACGGATATTTGCGTTTTCCTTACAGGACCTTCCGTTTCGAATTTTGAAATTCCCACACCGGATTCGTGATCAGCGACCCCAAGAACCTCATAATGGCAATTTTTCCGGGGAAAAATGGGAAAAAGGACATTTGCGTTATCCTTACAGGACTTTTCGGTTAGAATTTTGAAATTCCAACACCGCATTCGTGATCAGCGACTCCAAAAAACCCCCTTATGCTGATTTTTCCGGGGAAAAACGGGAAAAAGGATATTTGCGTTATCCTTACAGGACCTTCCGTTTCGAATTTTGAAAATCTAATACCGGATTCGTGATCAGCGATCCCAAACATAATGCCAATGTTCCCGGGGAATAATGGGAAAAAGCATATTTGCGTTATCCTTACAGGAACTTCCGTTTCGAATTTTGAAATTCCCACACCGGATTCGTGATCAGCGACCCCAAGAACCTCATAATGGCAATTTTTCCGGGGAAAAATGGGAAAAAGGACATTTGCGTTATCCTTACAGGACTTTTCGGTTAGAATTTTGAAATTCCAACACCGGATTCGTGATCAGCGACCCCAAAAAACCCCCTTATGCCGATTTTTCCGGGGAAAAACGGGAAAAAGGATATTTACGTTATCCTTAAAGGACCTTCCGTTTCGAATTTTGAAATTCCAACACCGGATTCGTAATCAGCGACCCCAAAAACCCCATAATGGCAATTTTTCCGGAGAAAAATGGGAAAAAGGATATTTACGTTATCCTTAAAGGACCTTCCATTTCGAATTTTGAAAATCTACATAGCTAGAAACCTGCTCCTGGCAACACAGATCATTTTGCAGAAAACCGCGTAAAAATCGGTCCAGTGGTTTTTAAGTTTTGTAATCTCAAACGGACAGACAAACAGACAGACAAACATCCATTTTTATATATATAGACTAGCAGACCCTGCGTTGGCAGCTAAAAGTTTTTTGTATAAATTTTAGAATGCCAAAAAACCATAAATAACTTAAAAAGTTTTGGGAAAAAATGTTATCCTTACAGAACCTTCCGTGTCGAATTTTGCAAATCTAATACCGGATTTGTGATCAGCGACCTCAAAACCCCCTTATGCCGATTTTTCCGGGGAAAAACGGGAAAAAGGATATTTGCGTTACCTTACAGGACCTTCTGTTCCGAATTTTGAAATTCCAACACCAGATTCGTAATTAGTGACCCCAAACACCCTACAACCAGTTTTTCGGAGACAAAATTAGAAAACGGATATTTGCGTTTTCCTTACAGGACCTTCCGTTTCGAATTTTGAAATTCCCACACCGGATTCGTGATCAGCGACCCCAAGAACCTCATAATGGCAATTTTTCCGGGGAAAAATGGGAAAAAGGACATTTGCGTTATCCTTACAGGACTTTTCGGTTAGAATTTTGAAATTCCAACACCGCATTCGTGATCAGCGATCCCAAACATAATGCCAATGTTCCCGGGGAATAATGGGAAAAAGCATATTTGCGTTATCCTTACAGGAACTTCCGTTTCGAATTTTGCAAATTTAATACCGGATTCGTGATCAGCGACCCCAAAACCCCATAATACCAAACTCCCCGGAGAAAATTGGAAAAAGGAAATTTGCATTATCTTTACAGGACTTTGCGGTTAGAATTTTGAAATTCCAACACCGGATTCGTGATCAGCGACCCCAAAAACCCCATAATGGCAATTTTTCCGGGGAAAAATAGGAAAAAGGATATTTGCGTTATCCTTGCAGGACCTTCTGTTTCAAATTTTTAAATTCCAACACCGGATTCGTGATCAGCGACCCCAAAAACCCCATAATGGCAATTTTTCCGGGAAAAAATGGGAAAAAGGATATTTGCGTTATCCTTACAGGACCTTCCGTTATGAATTTTGAAATTCCAACACCGGATTCGTGATCAGCGACCCCAAAACCCCATAATGGCAATTTTTCCGGAGAAAAATGGGAAAAAGGATACTTCCGTTATCCTTAAAGGACCTTCCGTTTCGAATTTTGAAAATCTACATAGCTAAAAACCTGCTCCTGGCAACACAGATCATTTTGCAAAAGACCGCGTAAAAATCGGTCCAGTGGTTTTTAAGTTTTGTAATCTCAAACGGACAGACAAACAGACAGACAAACATCCATTTTTATACCCGTATGGTGAAACCAAAGGGTATATTAGATTTGCCTTACCGTTTGTAACGCCAAGATCCCGTCATCACACAAAAAAATGGATTACACCATTGTGTTTAGAATGACCAAAAAAAATGAATTTTGCATGTCCGTCCGTCTGTCTGTCCGTCTGTCCGTCCGTCTGTGGCGCGGATTGCGGGCGCGCAGATTGAGCTAGAGACTTGAAATTTTGCACAGATCCGTTTTTCGTAAAATGTGAGACTAAATTCGTTAATGGGCAAAAATGGACCATTAGGGGGGGTACCCCCATACGAACGAAAACTTTTTTTCTGAATATCTCAAAAACGGTGAATTTTATCAAAAAAGTCCAAGAATAAAAGTTATTTAGGATATGATTCTACATAAAACTCCCATACATGGAAATCCGATTGGAATAAATTTTAAAAAATCTTATTGGAAAATTTAACTTCAAAGTGGAATTTTGATAAAACTGTTCGCTGTTCACTTAAATCACCATACGGGTTTTCAATAATTGCCAGATTAGCAATTATAGCTTTTGTTATGTTTATACCCGTATGGTGAAACCAAAGGGTATACTAACTTTGCCTTACCGTTTGTAACGCCAAGATCCCGTCATCACACACAAAAATGAATTACACCACTGTGTTTAGAATGATAAAAATAATTAATTTCTGCATGTCCGTCCGTCCATCCGTCCGTCCGTCCGTCCGTCTGTCTGTCTGTCGGTCTGTCCGTCCGTCTGTCTGTCCGTCTGTCTGTGGCGCGGATTGCGGGCGCACGGATTGAGCTAGAGACTTGAAATTTTGCGCAGATCCGTTTTTCGTAAAAAGTGAGACTAAATTCGTTAATGGGCAAAAATGGACCATTAGGGACGGGTACCCCCCATACGAACGAAAACGTTTTTTGTAAATATCGCAAAAACGGTGCATCTTATCAAAAAAGTCCAAGAACAAAAGTTATTTGGAATATGATTCTACATAAAACTCCCATACATCAAAATCCGATTGGAATACATTTAAAAAAATCTTATTGGAAAATTTGACCTCAAAGTGGAATTTTGATACAACTGTTCGCTGTTAACTTAAAGCACCATACGGGTTTTCAATAATTGCCAGATTGGCAATTATAGCTTTTGTTATGATTTTTATCTAGATAACACAGGGACTACATTGACTTTTATTTCTGGTATACCAGCTGGTAAGCCTTTTAGTCGCAATCTGTCAAATTTGTTTGGTGGTCAAATTCTGGTAAAACAGTTCAGTAGGCCAAATGTCAGTAAACAGGAAACAACAAATTATGGTGCCCAAAATATTGGCTTTAAAACGTCTGGAAAAGAATTAATCTACCCTTTGCCCTCTCAAATCGACTCTCTTGTAATATCTGCATTCCATAAATTCATTTTCTCGTAAAATAATGATAAGCTTCCATATATCTTTTCTCGAAAATTTAGTTTCCGCCATTTTAATTTGCTCGCCTGTCAGAATCTGGTCTACGAAAATGGTATACCAGCACTGTCTTACCAGAAAAACTGGTAAACCAGATTGGTCCACATTGGCTTTTTAGCAGACAGTTTTGCTGGTACACCAGAAATAAAAGTCAATATAGTCCCTGTGTAAGATAAAGATAAATGCTCGTAATGTTTATCTAGATAAAATAATAGATAATAAAAATTTGAAAGATAATAGATAAGATAAAAAGCCAACTTATCTAGATAATTTTTAGATAAATATTTATTTTAACCCTTTAATGGACAATGACGTATATACACGTCATGTAACTGGTGGGACATGACGTATAAACATGACGTATAAATGTACAGAAAAAGGAATTATTCTTGGAAATGTTTTTTTATACCTTTTTCTGTTTCCTCGAACACCACGATGTGTGACATTCTGAGTAACGCACTCTAAAAAGTGGTGTCCGCGAGAGCGTTAACGTTGCACAAAATTCAAAATTACGTACTAAACATAACAAAAGCTATAATTGGCAATCTGGCAATCATTGGAGACCCGTATGGTGATTTTCGTATCAAAATTCGAACAGTTGTCCCCCTTAACTTAGTTTCACATTTTACGAAAAACGGATCTGCAGAAAATTTCAAGTCTCTAGCTCAATCCGTGCGCCCGCAATCCGCGCAACAGACAGACGGACAATGTGATTACACTGTGAGTCAAAGAAAGTGATTAAATCAATTTTGCCTATTCGGCAATCCAAGAAAACCTGAACGCTGTGGAATAAAAATTCCACACTTTAAATAAAATCAACAATGATTTCCGCCCAAGTGTTCTCGGTATCAAATGACACGCGAAATCACAGCAAGCCCTTTAAATTCGCCAATTCGGCAAACAAAAGACCACCGCGAATGATTGATAAGAAAATATCGATCAGCGCGTGGGTGATCCAAGAAGAACAAGTGACTGAAGCATGCGTGGAGTCAGTGGCAGTCAGTCAGAACTAGTGAGTGCAGATTCGAGTTAAGTCATTCAACAGAAGCAGACGTTTTCTAATAAGTTAAAATATAACATTTTATTGTGCATCGATATAAGAATATAACATTTTATTGTGTGTCAATATAAAATAGAATAAACACTTATTGTGCATCGATATAAAATAAAATCTAACATAACTAGTAAAATTAAAATCAAGTTGAAAAATTTTGTTCATTAATAACATACCTGTGGTCAGTTGAAAATCAATTAGAAAAATTTTATATAAAAAGTGGAATAAAATCATTTGGAAAACATTCCGAATCCAACATCATGTCTAACATTTTCAAGAAAATCAAAGAAATTGCTGCACAGAGTGATAAATTTAAAAATATATTGAAAATAAACGATATGCAGATAGGGATGTCATACAGAGTGGTTGACATCCGAAAAGTTAAAACAAAATGGGGGGATAAATTTGTGGCCGAGTTACTCGATTACAATGTATTCCTCCCCAATTCTTTTAACGAAGTGACGATTGATGACTTCAGAAAAATGTTGATTAAGCCAACATTTATAAAACGAACTTTTGGCTTCAATATCATTTTCACTCCTAACGACAACTCTGACGATGAGGAGGCGGAACAACCCAAAAGGATCAGAAGAAAAAAAATCGTAGTCCGTGATGAGGATGAGTGTGAACCTCCGAAAAAAATCAAAGGTAGTATATTTTTTAAATTTTTTAAAATATATCAATAATTTTTGTTTCTCTCTCAGATAATCACCCCGAATGACCCTTCCAGGGCAGCTTTTAATAAAAATATAATTTTAAATATTCAAAAATGTAATTTTAAATATTAAAAAAGGTTAAATAAAAGATTTTTTAAATTAAAAACTGTTTTTTGTTCTTTTAAATATTTTACAATGCATCGATACTGAACCTTGAAATTGAATTTAGTTAAAACTACATCAAATATAGGTTAGTAGCAGTAGATTAAAAGATATTGTATTAAAGTTTGCTAACCACAAATTCGATAAGAAAAACGTGAGCTAGAAACAAATATGTTTTCTGAAATTCGATAACCCCAAAATCTTTTCTGATAAAAAGAGGTGATTGAACTCTAAGAAAATTGAAATAATACAACAGTCTTACAATATATTTCATTTTATTAAATTTAAATTTTACAAATAGTTTTTTGTGAAAATTGAATTAACTTAAATATGCAGCTTTTCGAACTCGTCAGCAAGTTGTTCGATAATAATCTCTGACACATTATTATAGTGTTTGTTCCATGATTTCTATAACGAAATTTAGAGATAAATATCAGAAATGATTTTCGTTATAAAAATTTTGAATAGTTGGTAGTGTCATAGTAGCAGTATATTCGTCATCATCAATCCTAATTTTCTGATGCTGAAATTCTATAGCCCATTCGTAATCGGATATTTTTCCATTGATTCTTATATAATAGTCTCCGATGTTGATTTGTTCCACTGTTTCTTTACTCATATCGTCATAGTATTTTGGTAGGAATATCCGAACGCTTTTATCCAGTTCTAACACTATTTTTTCCCCCCAATTAGTTGGTACCTTTTCAGCTCTAGTGGTGTTGTAGTTCCTGAATAGTTCCATTTCCTCCAATTTGATGACTGGTTTATACTTTATATTCCTCAATTCCTTCAATACTTTTCTAACAGTGTTATGCGATTCACTCATTTTGGTATAAGAACCATATATAAAACTGATTACAACTAACTTGAATGATGAAAAACTGCTCCTTTTATACCCAAATATCTATAAACTTGTATGTATTTGTATGATATTTTCATTTACATCATATAAAAATTTAAGACATAAATGACCACAATTAATTGAATTATAATTTTGGAAAGATTTGTAATTGTATTGTACATTTCCTTTTAAGTATTTCCTAATTTGTATTGGCGGTTGAAGGTTTCCGAAACTATCAAAGTAAATCGAATTGTTGTTCATCTTGTTATAGGCTACCCAATGCGTTCCCGGACCCTTGGAATTATCTAAGTTCACGATACCACATTCATTTTTTCGAGGTACCTTAGGTAGAGTATCCAGCATGAAGACTCCTCGAAAATGTGGTAAATGTTTTGCATACTTTTTTAGGTCAAGTTCATTTAATGCTCTTTTAGGTAGCCCACTTAAAAGTTTTTTGTCGATCGTTCTAAGTAGAGACCAAGGCCTTTTCGAAACGGTTGAAGGCGTAAACCCTTTCCAAGAGCTATTGCCTCCATGGTTTTATTATGACGATTTGCTTCCTCCAACTGTTTTTTAGCTGACGATGCACTGTTTACCGCTTTAGCTATACCTGCCGCACCACCCGATAATGCACCCAGAGCTGATAGTCCCGCAAAGAGAGGTATCAGAAATGGTACTATTCCACCAGTTTTTGGTATGGGGATAATTCTTGGTGTTGTTGTGGATTTCTTCTTTGACTTTAATATTTTCCTTGCTGCTATTAGACCCACTTTTATCGCATCTTGTAAATTTTTCGGGGCGCGATTCTTCAGCGTTGTTCTCGCGTTATTCACTGCTTTACGGAA
The DNA here is from genome assembly GCA_964034945.1 of Chrysopilus asiliformis. NCBI lineage: Eukaryota > Metazoa > Arthropoda > Insecta > Diptera > Rhagionidae > Chrysopilus > Chrysopilus asiliformis. The sequence goes on along the minus strand of OZ035961.1, from coordinate 64,505,671 downwards.
CCAGTTCACCTTTCCGCCGCGTTTCTTTTTAGATTTCCTCTTAAGACCCATTCCGAATTTACTTTTAGCTTTCATGAGATTAGTTACGAGTAATGCGTTAGTCTTTTCACCCAAACTAGAATCTGTAGCTTTTACTCTCTGCCAGGCCTTTTCCGCCAACACTCTATCAGCAATATTTCGATTTATTGTATCCTTATTTTTGGAATATGCGATATCGTGTTCTTTACAAGCTTTGTCTAAATCGTTGATTCCCTGATCTCCTCTAGCTAATCGTTTTTGCAGCTTTGTACCCGGTCCACAATATTGGTATCCCGGCAGATGAAGTTCGAAGGGCAATTTATTAATGAGGGAATTTATTAAACCTTTTCCACTTTTGCGAAGGTTTTTTAATGATGATGACTTACTATGGGAATAGTTTATCATTTGTTACTCTATCAAAAGATATATCGGTAATGACTATCAAGTTATAAACATCCAGTATTTATATATTTACATTAGATGCAATAACAAATATTAATTTGTATAAATCAACTTTCTTCTACAACTACAAACATTATATGTGGATGTATTGATATAAAATTATTGTATTTATACATCTATTCATCAGTACGATGCGTTTCATTAAGCAAAGAACAACGTTACCGATTTGTAATGTTGATGATGTGAAATCGATGGAAAGAACGAAACATGGACCTTTATTACCAAACAGTATAAGGTGTTTAATAGTAGGACCTTCGAATTGTGGTAAAACCAATATCATGATAAGTTTGTTGGTACACGAAAACGGATTGAGATTCCAAAATATATATATTTACTCTAAATCAATCCATCAACCAAAATATAAAAAATTACATGAAATTGTGAAATGTATTCATGAAATAGGATATTTCACGTTTTCAAACAATACTGAAGTCATTCCAGCTAAACAAGCTAAACCAAATTCGGTATTCATCTTTGATGATGTTGCTTGTGAGAATCAAAATAATATGAAAGAATATTTTTGTATGGGTCGACATTTTGAAGTTGATAGTTTTTATCTTTGTCAAACTTACACTCGAATACCGAAGCATTTAATAAGAGATAATGCTAATCTTCTCATTGTGTTTAAACAGGATGATTTAAATTTGAAACACATTTATAATGATCATGTAAACTCAGATATGAGTTTTGATGACTTTCGGAAGTTATGTAGAGAGTGCTGGAAGGAAGCATATGGGTTTTTAGTAATTGATAAAGATAGCTCCATAAATCAAGGGCATTATAGGAAAGGTTTCGATACTTACATAGAATTATGAGTTAATGGAAGCATCAGACCTGTCTTCCATAACAGACCTGTTTTCAACAACAGACCTGTCTTCCATAACAGACCTGTTTTCAACAACAGACCTGTTTTCAACAACAGACCTGTCTTCAACAACAGACCTGTTTTCAACAACAGACCTGTTTTCAACAACAGACCTGTTTTCAACAACAGACCTGTCTTCCATAACAGACCTGTTTTCAACAACAGACCTGTCTTCTATAACAGACCTGTTTTCAACAACAGACCTCTCATTACCAACAGATCTGTCTTCAACAACAGACCTCTCCAGCAGACCTATCTGATATATATATAAATATAATGGATAAAAAGGTTGTAAAGGAATTAATTCAGGCACGTAAAAACATACGACAGAAATATAACGCTCTTAAAAGCGGTAGAATCGCTTTAGATACGGAACTTGAGGATACCTTTAAAACAATATCAGAACCGCTGAAAAAGCTAACTAAAATCGAGACGATAAAAGATGAAAAGATTGATCATGAAACCACATCTGAAAGCAAAAACAAAGCAACACCTTCAATTTCAAACCATGTAAAACGAGAACTTTTGTTTGACTATGAAGATATTTCTAATCAATCTTACAATGAGCTAAATATATCCCATACACCAAAGAGTCCAAGTTTATTACGATATTTTGAATATCACAAGGATCCTGGGGCTCATAGCCTTGATACAAAGTATGGTGTACGCAAAAGTGGAAGTGACTGGAAAATTGGAAACGCTATAGTTACTACAGATTCATCTCAAAATATCATAATCAATGGGAAAAAGTATAACGCTACTGAAGGGTTATATCAGTTGATGTTTAAAAAGTATCCCTCTGATGAAGTGTATACAAAAGACGATTTAGAAAATTATAATGAAATTGTAGAGGAAACGAGTGCACATCGACGAAACTATGATAAAAATAGTCAAATTCAGGGAAATAATAGTATAAAATATAGAGATATCATAAAAAAATTTCATAAAGTTAAATTTAATCAAAAACTCGGTAGTGGTATTAAAAAACCATACTCAAGGAGCAAAAACATGATTTTTATGAATATACCGTCATCAAACATAGATTATGTTCATTGGGACGATCCTAATGAATTGGTAGATAGGCTACGTTTACTCTATGGTTCACAACAAGCCGGCCATAATAATCACAACAATGAGATAATTTCGATTCTCGAAGAGTTGAAGGAAGCAAACATTATTTCATCATATAAAAATCCATTTTATTAAAACAATTTCATCACTTCAAATACGAGCGTGGATAAGTTTGGTCGTTTTTTCAACAACAGCACGTTAAATTTAAGAGAACGTGGACCATCTGGCCCCATTGGAGCTACTGGACCACCTGGAATACAAGGTCCCATTGGGCCTCCCGGGGTGCAGGGGTTACGAGGACCAAAGGGTGATCCAGGAGTAGGATTACAGCATGTACAAAATAAGGAATACAGCCTGGGTGGAATATTTCTCAAAGATTTAGGAGACGGTGTAGCATCTACAGATGTTGCTAATATCAGAAATATCAGAATAGCCGTTCAGGATCTGAGGGAAAAAAATATGTGAAATTATAAGACAATCTGAAGAAAAATTACAAAAATGTATTGATGATGTATTAATTAGGGTTTGAAAAAATAAAATTTAAAAAATACATTGTAAAACTTTTTTATTGATTCAATTTTTCATTACATATAACATTCCTCTTATCATCTCATTTTATCAAACACTTTGTGGTTAGCTTATTTCGTAAGAATCTTCCAGCTCACATTTTGTTATCGACTTATTAATTTTTTCATTTTGAATTATTTTCTTTCAATTTCTCATATTTAATATTTGAATTCTTTTTTGAAGTAAAGCTATTATAATCTTCTTTTCTACTAAATATGTTTAATTTTACTATACTTTTAAACTCTTTATATTTACTAATATTTTTGTCTTCTCTCAAGAGAAGCTTTTTATCATCATTCATTTTGTCTAATTCAATCAAAATTCATCGGAAAACTGAGACAGTAAAATACCTTCAAGTCTGATCTGGTGATTCATGGTTGAACATGATTGAACATGATTTCTAAATATTGAAACGATAGATTGGAACAATAAAAAATGATTTGATATATAATATATATTTTTATTCACACACATACAGTCTTATAATTTATCATATGATATACAAAGAATCTTAATTTAAATGTATTTTCCAGGGCACAATTTTGATTGTGATGATGACATTTAACAAGCTTACATTTTACAAATTCACAAGTCTTTGTTAAATCTTTCAAATTTGGACATCTATAATCATCCAAGTTCTTAACAGCGATAAATGGATTTTCAGTTTCTACTTTCAATAGTTGTTCTAAATATATTTTCTTTTCCAAACCTTTCACAAGAATTATTTTACCGATAAGGTTCATAAACAAAAATTTTTTTAAACTTTCCAATGATACGGTTCCATCTTCCCAACACAATCCATGATATCGATCAGTTAACCATTTAGTCTGTCTCTGGAGTTTCGGTGTTAAACTTCCCTTATCAAAAGGTGGTTTTATTAAAAAATGCTGGTATTCATCAGTTTTATCGTATAAAATCGCCACTTCTTTGGGGATGAACTCATTAGAAACCCCCCGAAATCCTTGAATGTCGATAAATACTACCATGACTACCTCACAACTCAAAATTCATCGGAAAACTGATAGAATCCAAGAAAACATATCTGTTATATATGAGTTTCAATCCTATTCTCTATCGGATAATAGTCCACAATCCGATCATGTACAATTATACAATACGCAGTTATCTTGTCCGGAATATTTGACTTGGTCTTGAACTCTAGTCGGATATCCACAGATCCGGACTTTATGACTTCGCTTTGACGTGAACAATCAATTATTACAAACGGAGACTCCATGAAATCGCGTACATTCAATTGAGGTTGAGATTCATTAGAAAATGTATACGACTTTTGAAATTTTAAAAACTGCTCGTATAGAATTGCATACTGGTTGGTATAAAAATTCAAATTCAAATCAAATTTGGGAAATTTTTCATCATTCCAATAAACGGTAAATTCTTCTAAATTATTATGATCAAACCGACTGATATCGGCTGTTTTTACATTATTTCGCTTCGTCTGCATCACAAAGAAAACATATCTAGGTTTTTCAAGCTGCGTAGTTGTTTTTACCGTCCATTGATGATTTCTGGTAGTTGGTAATAATGGATATTCATTTAAATCCCATGCTCTGAAGGCTAACTGTATAGGTTTCCCTGTATTTATCGTTTTGTAAAGTTTTAGTTTCTCCACATCATTTAAAAATATAAATGGAACCCTCCATTCAATTTTTACAATGGAAATTATACAGTCACTCTCTGTATCACTAATCCAAATATTATTATCGTTCTTAGAACGTACAAGAATTAGTTCATGTTGAGCATTCGGGATAATTCGTTTATGATCATCTGCCACACCCAAAATACTACCCAACTTTATAATGAAATTAAAATGTGGGGATATGGTAGTTGAGTCTGTTGTTTTTTGCCACCATCCACTATGAGAAAGACTGGATGCTTCATCACTACTCCTTGTAGAAAGTATTTTTAATGTAGAAGTGATACCAACATTTCTTGTTCGATCAATTTCCTTAGTACATACATTATATCGAGCTTCATCAAATAAAAATGCCCCAGCATTGTTAACAAGTTGTACTTTAGCAATATCGGCTGCAGTCCTATCTGCTTTTAATAATTTTCCTTCTATGTATAGGGAACTCTCACTCAAATCTATACAATGCTCCTGATTATTTATTTGAAATCTTATTTCATCACCAGAATTATATGTTAAAGTGTTATATGGTAAAAATTTTCGCTCTTCTATTTTAGTTATGCGATCATCAAATTTAATTGGTTGTCCAATATTCAATATATCTGTCATTTTCGTAAAGTACACCCGATATGTTCGAGAAATTGTTTATTAAAGGTTGATAACTGTTTCCTCTTAGTTGATGTTAACGATTTGGTAGTTGATATATCACTAGTAGATAAAACTGTTTCGCTCCCGCTTTTATTCAGGTTGTAAATGATCATGGCTAGGCTGGTTGAAAATGTAATCTTACTACAATATTTTCTCCTCTGAAATTTACTAGATCACCGTTTTGATCAAGAAGTTTAATTGTAATAGAACTTATTCGGTTAACGGTTACAGGTAAATAAACTACATTTTGAGGTACTTCCACTATTTTATATCCAGGACCAACCAACCATTGGAGAAAATTCATGAAGAGTATGGACCAACTTATTATTAATATACGCTGATGTTGTTAAATCACATTCTATTCTTATAATATTCACCTTTATTATATTTACTGGTAAATCCGATTCATGTAATTTATTCGGTTCGAGAATATTCGATTCTCCATTTTCTTTCTTTCTACTAAATCCCAATAAAGATCCAATAGAATAATCTTGATCAAAGTTAATTCGCTGGTTCGATTTGATTGTACTTTTTAATGTGTTGTTATTAGCATTAAGCAAACAATGTGTTCCAGTTTTTAATTCTTTTTCTATATATCGGTTTATATCCTCAATTTCATATGATCCCTCCGGTATTTCTATTATTTGCTTATGTAGATGAAGTTTGTTGTTGGTAGAATCAATATTAAGGATAGAATTATAAGTTTGTAGATATATCAATCCACATATATATGGAATGGGTAAATCTATTGTTGGAAAATAGTCTGCTGTAAGAATAGACCTATTTCCGACTAACTTAGTGTGAACGCCATAACAGTTGATGTAATACTGGTTTTGGATTATATATTTAAAAGCATATTTAGTCTATGGGTATAACGCTTAGATTTATAAACTCTTGAATAATAGTGTATAGGTTCGCGAACCAAAGACTACGCTTTTTTATATTTCTTGAATACATAGACGATTGTATTGATTATATAACAAATATTTCTCGAAAATTGCTCAAGATGATGAAATTATAAATGAGTCACAGAATAATCTAAGAACATTAACTAAAGACCTCAACATGTTGATTTAAAGACGTGTGTAACAAATTTCGTATAAATATATAGGTATTTTTAAAAAACATACTAGTTGTTTTAATATCCTCATTATGAATAAAAAGAGACAAGTCGTGAATGAACTTCATAAACCAGCACGAAGAAATTTCAAACGTAGACGTGTTGTTATTAAGGGTATTGATGATTTATGGCAAGCAGATTTGGTTGAAATGATACCATATTCATCCGAGAATAACGGCTATCGATATCTTCTCACAGTTATCGATACATTTTCCAAGTATGCTTGGGGTATTCCAGTAAAAAATAAGACCGCTTTTGAAGTCACTAGAGCATTTCAATCAATTTTAAAAGCAAAACGTATACCAAAGAATCTTCATACAGATAACGGAAAAGAATTTTACAATAAAGATTTTCAAATTCTTATGAAAAAGCATAAAATAAATCATTACTCTACTTATTCAACAATGGAACGATTTAATCGAACCTTAAAAAATCTTATGTGGAAGGAGTTTAATATGAATGGAAACTACAAATGGATTAAATTAACAAATCAATTAATTGATCAATATAATCATACAAAACATAGCACAATAAAAATGGCACCCATTGATGTTAGCAAAACAAACGAAAAACGTATACTTTCCTCAGTTTATAATCACCTCAAACTATTTGATCGTAATAAGTATAAAGTTGGAGACATGGTTCGCATAAGCAAATATAAACACGTGTTTGAAAAGGGCAGCAACCGATTGAGGGCGGGTTTTATGAATTTGAAATAGCAAAAGTTCAACACTCCGATGTATATTTAGTTGAAAAAATTCTGAAAAAACGAGGTGAACAAGTTTATGTAAAATGGCTAGGCTTTTCACCTCAGCATAATTCATGGATTAATAAAAACGAAATTATTTAAAACTAAAACTGTATTTTTTATTTTTCAATTACAATCTTTAACTTAAATAATACTCATATTATAGGTTTGCTTCATTGATCTCAAATCTACCAATTCGATATCAGATTTATAGCTAGTATCTTGATAATTTACGATTTCAATTTCTCCATTCGCCAAGAATCTTTCTTTCTCATATTCACGGTACTCATAACATGAAATATTCAAACTCTGCTTTGTGTAGTTACTATCATATGTACATCGTATCGCATCGCCTAGTTAAAATATACCGAGGCCCTATTACACTATAATAATATAGGGCAGTCACTTGTATCACCCACGCGAAACAGTTCAACTAGAAATACTCAAACTCTGCTAATTTCATCGATCACCTATAGTTATATCGATATTCATAACATACACATTCATTTCACAACATAATTTCATCGATGACCTATAGTTATATCGATATGTATAAATCATATAATATAAATAAGAACAAAACAAAACACTTGAGCATAACCGTAAACAAAGCTCACATTTGCTGTAAACAATATTGTTTTTCAACATACACATTTATTACACATAATAATTTCATCGATGACCTATAGTTATATCGATATTCACAACATACACATTCATTTCACAAGATAAACACACACCGAGGCCGCCGCCCCGCCCCCGCCCATGCTAAGCCATACACTCCACACCTCACCCCACCTACGGCCAAGCATTGCCCACAAGTCTTATCAAGATCAAACCACAGCTGAGCCGAGTATTCATGCACTCAAGAACAACACGTGCTCGTGACGTCACTTCCGGTCTAGAACCCGCTTATTGTATCTACTACTGAGGACGCCGTACAACGCTTACAACTACCTCGCTCAAAAATCAACGCAACAATTGGAGGAATCGGTGGCAACAATACCAACACATGCAAAGGCAAAATATCACTACAATTAAAATCCCGATACAATAATAAAGAGTTCAAAATATCTGCATATGTAATCCCAAACATTACAGGTATGCTACCTCCATCAACAGTATCGAAAACACAGTGCTCCCATTTGATGAAACTCCCTCTTGCCGATCCTAACTTTGACATACCCAGCAAGATCGACCTCCTACTAGGAGCGGAAGTATATGCCGCCATTGTACTAGAAGGAGTTAAACCAAGTACATCAAATGTTCCGCTCGCTCAGAATACCCATCTAGGATGGATTCTATCTGGACAAGTTAGTCCAACTAAGAAGCAACTAAACTGCTTTACCGTAACCATTAATCACGACCAAGAATTACACTACTTTTTAAAAAAGTTTTGGGAAATCGAAGATCACAAAATTAATCAATCAATGGTCACTGAAGAGGAACAATTTTGTGAAGACAACTTTATACGCAAGACTATCAGACAAGCCGATGGACGATATTGCGTAGAACTACCATTCAATCCCAAAATTCCACTCCAATTGGGAAATTCCCGGCCAATCGCTGCATCACGTTTTGCATCTTTAGAGAAACGTTTCTCCTCAAACCCAAATCTCAAAATCGATTACGTAAAATGTTTGGAAGAGTATAAATCACTCAAACACATGATTCCGGTGAAAATCCCAGATAGAGTTCTTATTGAGGAAAGATTTTTTCTTCCGCACCATCCTGTAATAAAAGCAGAGAGCACAACAACAAAACTACGGGTGGTCTTCAATGCTTCTCAAAAAACTAACAGTGGAAAATCATTAAACGAGTCATTTATTTATTACATCAACAGGTAAAGCACCATCTGATATTAATATAAGTTAAGTTGATTCTTTATATATAAGATTTTTAAAACAACTTTTGCTTAGGTTAAAGTCAAAAATATTATAATGTTTATTAAAAATAATAGACATTGACGAAATCGGTTCAGAACGACCATAATTTGTTCTGTGAAAGTCGTTATAAATAAAATCATTTTTCGGTCTAGTACGTATATTTCCATGCAAATTTAGCTTATTAAGTAAAGTTGGTGAACCAATATTCCCCACAAGTAAGTCTGCAATAAAAGTTGCGGCATAGACTTCACGACGTTTACTAAGCTGCGGCAAGTTTAGAAGTTTCAATCTTTGCTCATAAGGAGGTAGAAGTAGATAATTGTCCCAAGGTAAAAGTCGAAGAGCAAAACGAATGAAACGTTTCTGAATAGCTTCCAATCTAGAAATATGAACCTCATAGCCAGGCGTCCAGACAACACAAGCATATTCTAAAATAGGACGAACAAACGCGCAATATAAAACTTTCAACACAACGTCAGTTCTTTAGACCAGCGCTTAACAAAGCCTAACATAGAATTAGCGCGACTAATTACATCATTTATATGTAAACTAAAATCTAATTTGGCATCCAGTAGTACACCAAGATCATTATCGACATGTGAATGACTTATGCTACATTTACACGAATGACAAATTTGTCATTTTTTTCTTGTCATTATGTTAATTCCCGTGTAAATGGCATAATTTTTGTAATTTTTTCTGTCAGAAAATGTCAATCTCTCATAAAAGAATGAACTTGTCCATTCTTTTATGCCAGATTGTCATTCGTGCAAACGCAATATTAGTTATGACAACTTTAGTATTCAACTTTTGTCATAACTAATATTGCGTTTGCACGAATGACAATCTGGCATAAAAGAATGGACAAGTTCATCCTTTTATGAGAGATTGACATTTTCTGACAGAAAAAATTACAAAAATTATGCCATTTACACGGGAATTAACATAATGACAAGAAAAAAATGACAAATTTGTCATTCGTGTAAATGTAGCATTAGCGGGCAACCATTCAAAAAATAAATAAAATTATCAAAATTTCTTTTCCGGCTAAAGGACATAACAGTACATTTTGAAGTGTTGATGACCAGTCCATTCTTTATACACCACTCGTTAAGTATATTAAGTTGATCTTGAAGTAAGAAAGAATCGTGGATATTTTTAATAGTCAAGTAAAATTTTAAATCGTCAGCGAAACCCAGAACATTAACAAATTGTATAGTTGAAAACAAGTCATTTATAAATAAAATAAAAAGCAGGGGTCCCAAATGGCTTCCTTGCGGAACGCCCGACGATGCAATAGATATGCGTGAAAATGCATTAGAAAATAACACACTAAAAGACCGGTTATGCAAATATGAAGCTAACCACATACATAAGGCTTTGGAAAACCCTAACTTTTCTAATTTGAAGATAAGCAGGTTGTGAGGAAGCGTGTCAAAGGCTTTACTGAAATCAGTATAAATGCAATCCACTTGACACCCCGATTCTATTGAATTTATGCAAAAATTGGTAAGTTCGACAAGATTAGTAGCAGTGGATCTTCCTTTTATAAAATCATGTTGTTTATCAGATAAAAGCGATTTGCATTGAAAAGATACGTATCTGCACACTATTGCTTCGAAGATCTTAGGTATGGGTGCAAGCTTCGCAATGGGTCTGTAATTTTCAAGATCAGTTTTGCTACCCTTTTTGTGAATTGGAATAATAAAAAAGTATTTCCACTTTGATGGGAACACACTAGACGATAAAGACAAATTAAATAAATAAGTTAAAGGATCAGCAAGCGACGAGACACAATTGGCAAGGAAACCGGCAGCAATCCCATCCGGTGTAACAGAAAAGTCATCATCTAAGTTAGATAAAGCCACCAAAATTGCTAGTAGGTCCAACAATCCAGGAGAATCTTAAAACCATTCTTTTACGCTGGATGACGTACCGCATAGCATATTCCGCTGATATCGAAAAAATGTACAGACAAATATCCTTAGCAGAGAAACATCAAAATTTTCAGCGAATCTTCTGGCGATCAAATCCGGATGAAGAACTGCGCGAATACAAACTCACAACAGTCAGTTTTGGAACAGCACCCGCTCCTTTCTTGGCAATCCGCACCCTTCACCAATTAGCCATGGATGGAGAGAAAACATTTCCTCGAGCTTCCAAAATTACGTTGAGAAATTTCTATGCTGATAATGTATTAGCAGGAGCCGATTCCATCAACGAAGCACTCCTACAACAACAAGAATTAATAGATTTACTTGACTCTGGGGGATTCCCACTCCGAAAATGGTCATCTAATGCCCAACCATTAATAAACCACCTCCCTCCAAACTACGTTGAATCACCCGAAGTAAAATCAATTAAAACAGATAATTCTATAAAAACCCTCGGCCTAAGCTGGAACCCAACTTCCGATACCATACAATACAAATTAAGCCTTGATCAGTTACCCAATAAAGTGACAAAACAAGCAGTAGCATCACAAATAGCCAAACTTTTCGATCCATTAGGATGGTGTGCACCCACGGTCATCAGAGGAAAAATTCTTCTACAACAATTATGGCTATTACCGTGTGATTGGGATGATGAACTACCACCAGAAGTGCTACACCAGTATCTGCTATACCGAGATCAATTACCAGATGTAAGCAATTTAGAAATTCCCCGATGGATGAACATCACTCCAGAAACCAACTATTATGAAATTCATGGATTCTGTGACGCATCCATGCAAGCATATTCTGCTGCACTACGCATCCCTACTTCAAATGAGGAATACCTCACCCATCTTGTGACTGCATGCACAAAGGTAGCACCATTAAAAACAATCTCTCTTCCTCGGCTTGAACTATGCGGAGCAACTCTTTTAGCAAAACTGATTAAAGCAACACTTCCAGCCTTTGATACTAAAGCGACCAAAATTTACGCCTGGTCTGATTCTACAATAGTACTAGCTTGGCTTGCATCCCATCCAAATAAGTGGAAGTGTTTCGTAGCAAACCGAGTCACCCAAATCAACGAACGGTTACCAACAGCTAAATGGAATCATGTTACGTCCAAAGACAACCCAGCTGATTGTGCTACAAGAGGATTAACCCCACAAGAGCTAAAAATACACCACCTGTGGTGAACAGGACCGAGCTGGCTCCGGCAACACAAACAATTCTGGCCCAATAACAAACGACTATATGACACTGAAGAAGAAATCAAACAAAATCAGCTGCTCACTTTTCATGGGTATCAACTTCCGAATTTTATGGAAAATTTCTCCAATTTCCTCCGACTAACCCGAGTTACCGCATACATTCTTCGCTTTATAAACAACTGCAAAAACCAAACCAAAATTAAAACAGCATTTTTAAACAAGGAAGAAATTCAACTAGCTAAAGAGTACATAATTAGGATCAATCAAAGGGCTTCATTTTCAGAAGAATTTCACGCCCTAACAACAAACCAGCCAATACCACCCAATAAAGGGCATTATCACCCTTTATAGATCAAGAAAAAAACATCCGTGTTGGAGGGAGAATTCAAAATTCAATGTTGAGTTTTAACGAAAAGCATCCACTAATTATTTCTCATAAAAGTTATTTGGCTACCCTTCTTATTAAACATGCACACATTCAGGTACTACATGGAGGATCGCAAACAACTTCATATCAATTGCGACGACAATACTGGATTACAAATTGCAGAAACACGGTTCGAAAAGTCCTACATCAATGTATCACGTGCTTCAAACACAAAGCTGCCCATAGCAAACAATTAATGGGAATTTTGCCAACTCCTCGAGTCCAACCTTGCAAACCATTTACACACACCGGAGTGGATTACTGCGGACCCTTCCATGTTAAAACAACAAAAGGACGAGGTCACAAAACTTACAATGGATACATTTCCTTATTTACATGTCTAAGCACGAAAGCTATACATCTGGAGTTGGTCTCAGATTTAAGTACTACAACCTTCTTAGCCGCCTTTAGAAGATTTACATCCAGAAGAGGTCAACCCAGTGACATTTACAGTGATTGTGGAACCAACTTCATAGGAGCAAATCATATATTAGACCAGGATTTAAAGGAAAGTATTATGTCATCCGAACAAAACGCATCACGACAAGCTGCAAATCAAGGAATTAAATGGCATTTCAATCCACCAGGGGCACCACATTTTGGAGGACTTTGGGAAGCAGGTGTAAAAAGTGCCAAAACCCATTTAAAAAAAACACTAAACGATCGTCTCTTAACGTTCGAAGAATTTTACACTTTAACTACCCAAATCGAAGCCTCTTTAAATTCACGACCCTTAACAAACATTTCTTCAGATCCAGAAGACTTGTCAGCATTAACCCCAGGACATTTTTTAACTGGAGATTCAATCCAAGCAATTCCAGAACCATCACTATTAAATATTAACGAAAATCGCTTAAATCGCTGGCAATTAATTCAACGATTACAACAACACTTCTGGAAAAGATGGTCACAAGAATACTTGCATCAACTCCAAACCAGATCAAAGTGGACTGAAAAATCACAAAACATAAAAAAAAATAAAACCGACTTTAAAAAAAAAACTGAAAAGAGAAAAAAGCACTAAAAAGAAAAAAATAATTTCAAACTATGTCCATTAATAGCGTATTTAAAATTCGGCTTTTTTGGAGTGGCGTTAAATTTACACTAAATAAAATCGTTGTAAAATTTCTATTGTCAAGTTTCGCACAAAATCAGTTTGTACATGGAGACAAAAAATAGGATATATTTCTACAAAAAATAGTAACATATGAGACAGTGGGCTTTTTTATAGCGATTGCTTAAAAATAGGGAATCCAATTTGGGACATAAAAGAACTTAGTTTTGGTGCTTCTAAGAGCCGTGTCTATAGTTAATCTGTTTGACAACAAAATTTGTGGAGTCGATCTTAGTTCTTAGTTAGCCTTAAGGGTTAGAAAGTATGTAAACGATTAGCCTTAAGGGTTAGAAAGTATGTAAACGATTAGCCTTAAGGGTTAGAAAGTATGTAATTTATTTTAGTTGCAAATTTAACGCCACTCCAAAAAAGCCGAATTTTAAATACGCTATTAATGGACATAGTTTGAAATTATTTTTTTCTTTTTAGTGCTTTTTTCTCTTTTCAGTTTTTTTTTAAAGTCGGTTTTATTTTTTTCAGATTTTTTTTTTTTTTATTTCGAACGTTTTTAGTTTCAATTTTTAATATAGGTAAAATTACAAAGGGTTTGAGGGGATAAGTCCGCAGATGAGAAATATATAAAAGAATCTTCCAGATATTGTACTGAACACAATACAAAGAATTTTACTCGATATCCCAAGCAGGAAGGGGTTTGAAGGGGTAGGTTAACACGGGGGAAATATATAAAAGAACCTCCCTATAATTGCCAATCTGGCAATTATTGAAAGCTATAATTGCCAATCTGGCAATTATTGAAAACCCGTATGGTGATTTTATTGAACGGCGTATCAAAATTTCATTTGAATTCAAATTTTCCAATAAGATTTTTTCAAAACTTGTTCCAATCGGATTTTGATGTATGGGAGTTTTATGTAGAATCATATTCTAAATAACTTTTGTTCTTAGACTTTTTTGATAAGATGCACCGTTTTTGAGAAATTCGGAAAAAACGATTTCGTTCCTATGGGGGTACCCCCCCATTTTTGCCCATTAACCCTCATACTGTCCTCGGGTCATTTCTGACCCAAATTCGATTTTAATTAAAAGTGTCTTCTCAACTACATGAAAAATGTTTGTATGATGTAGGCCCAGTGAACAAATTTCTTTTGAATACCGATAACAATAATCTATTTGTTCATATTTTAATCCATTGAAGAGCACTGATAATTGTGACGGGTGTAGTATTCTATGTAGAGGGTCATTCTTGACCCACGAAGACATCATACGTTATTTTTCTTAAGGACAGTATTAGGGTTAACGAACTTAGCCTCGCATTTTACGAAAAACGGATCTGCGCAAAATTTCAAGTCTCTAGCTCAATCCATGCGCCCGCAATCCGCGCCACAGACAGACAGACGGACGGACGGACAGACGGACGGACGGACAGACGGACGGACAGACAGACGGACGGACATGGAAAATTCAATTTTTTTTTTATCATTCTAAACACACTGGTGTAATTCATTTTTGTGTGTGATGAAGGGATCTTGGCGTTACAAACGGTAAGGCAAAGTTAATATACCCTTTGGTTTCACCATACGGGTATAAACATAACAAAAGCTATAATTGCCAATCTGGCAATTATTGAAAACCTGTATGGTGATATTGGTATCTTAATTTGAGCATTTGTACCAAAATTACACTTTGAAGTCGAACTTTCCCATAAGATTTTTTAAAATTTATTCCAATCGGATTTTGATGTATGGGAGTTTTATGTAGAATCATATCCTAAATAATTTTTGTTCTTGGACTTTTTTGATAAGATGCACCGTTTTTGAGATATTCGGAAAAAACGTTTTCGTTTGTATGGGGGGTACCCCCCCCCCTAATGGTCCATTTTTGCCCACGAACGAACCGGGGTCCAACCAGGAACTTTCTCTACAACTTTCTCTTTGGGATGATCAAAATCGGTCAACCCAGTAAAAAGTTAGGCGTGAACATACATAAAAAAAAAAATTCAGGTGGAATTGAGAACCTTTTCCTTTTTGGAAGTCGGTTAAAAATCAATGAGCTCGTACTCATTAAAAACGAAAACCTTCCACCCCAAAAATGGACTTTAGGCCGGATACAAAAAATTTATCCCGGAACTGACGGACAAGTACGTGTAGTAGATATTTTCACCAACAATGGAATTTTCAAACGACCCATAACAAAAATCTGTCCTCTTCCACTTCAATAAGGATCAATTCCTCCTTCCCCCTCATAGAAGAACTCTAACATTAAATTCAAACGCGCCCTTTTCAACAATTTTTTAAACCCGTTAAAACTGAAACTCCAGCGGAATCTGCTACGGAAACTCATTTATCTCGTCCTATTTCTGGATGAACCATCAGACAGTCAACATCAAGGACAAAAATGGATTTCGTTGTCGCTGAAATAAATTTATCTTCTTCCTCGCAACCGGTACGAGAAATTGGCGAAGCTGAAACTACATCAACTGACCCGTGCGTGCGTAAGTGTACAATTTCTAAAATTCCCACCGGTAACAGGTCAAGACGAATTGAACATCAAAAAAATGAACGTCCAGTCACAGCCTCAAAACCCACTAGAACATCAAAGGCACAAGTAAAGAAGGAATCATCGGATAGCCACAAAAAAAACATTGCAAGCACCAAGATCCGATCAGCAATTGTCAGACCAAAACCAACGAAGAAACAACCGGAAACCAAACTACCATCACTAATGGAGATAATGATCCCCAATCCACTAATGCAGCCACCAACAGCTACTTCCGGACCTGGGAATACGACAGTGCTACAATCCGCTGGTTTTTCATCGGCAATCGCTCCGTGGACAGGATACCCGTCAAATTCTAGCGCTAACATTCAGCAAAGGTCGGTGTTAAAACCAAAGCTTTCCGTTCCAGCACCAACAATCCAAAATAGTGCAAATTGGCAGTTCCCGTTTATCAAACACCATCATCAACGATGACGTCAAACCAAAACGCGCCAAAACTGATGACGAATCCAGTTAATACTTCAGACGGAACATCGGTGAACAATACATCTGAACCGATCGATGAAGTACTTTTTAGAATTCCACGTCGAATTATGCCGGGAAGAAAATTAGTGCTCACTGATTTGCAGCGTAACTTCTGCTGGTGTATGGTCTAACTACCATATAGTGAGTGGCGGAACTACCACTGGTTTGCAGCGTAACTTCTGCTGGTGTTTGGTCTAACTACCATATAGTGAGTGGCGGAACTACCACTGGTTTGCAGCGTAACTTCTGCTAGTGTATGGTCTAACTACCATATAGTGAGTGGCGGAACTTCCACTGGTTTGCAGCGTAACTTCTGCTTCTGGACTTTCAAGTATTTGAGTTAATTTGTTAGTGGGAAATTATGATGTTAAAGGTTGGAAATCGAATACTGAAGTGCCGTCTCTTGGTACAGGACTCAGTATTTATACTCTTTTGAAAAGCGGTAATTCCCACTTTGTCATCCTAAACTTAATTCTTGTAAGTATTTTTGATTGGAATATTTTTATGGGACTTCAATCGTTTCGTAGTAGAAATATCGATGGTTTCTCATCCTCTGATCTTGGTGTTTACGTTTTCTGATTCTGAGGTTAAGTTCATTTGTTTATGTTTTCCTTTCTTGTTTTTTCTTTTTAGGTGTTGGACCGAACAGCCATGATTTCGGGTGAGGATTTTTCCGCTCCGTCTCCGCAATCGTTTCACCCGAAAATCGGCTTAAGTAACCCTGAAAATCCGAAGTGTAATCGCGTACTAAGAAAGCAGATAAATTTAAAATAAATTTATTAATTTATGAAAAAATATAAATATAAAACAGAGTTATGTGTCTTTCGGTCACCCGATTTGAATCTTTGTGATTATGAAGTGAAACTTCTTAGGCATAGATAGGAAGCTAAATTAGAAACTGAATATTCAAGAAACTGTCAAAAAAGCCTCAATGACACTATTCATATAAGCGAGCTATCGGATCGAAATGGGAAATTGCAACCGCACGTGGTCCACTGGCTCTACACGTCCGTTATCAGATCCATACCTTTGTACGGGTTAGTTGTGTGGTGAACAGCTTTAGAAAAGACTGCACACCGAGTTTCACTAGGGAATATACAAAGAATGACTGCATTAGTGGAGCACTGAGAACAATTCCTACGAAGGCAATGGAATATGCTAAAAGTGACGATAGCGTGACACACTACTCAAAACGGACATTCCAGCATCCTCGAGAATTTTCGGGATATTCCGAGCACTATAGATTATACTATATCTAAACCTCTCTTTGAGATAAAGTTCACCACTTTCATCCCTACCAGACAACAGTAAACTTCTTTACAGATGAATCCAAGCTTAGTGGGAGAGTAAGCAGGGAGATATACTCTGACCATTTAAAGATCAGTCAATACCTTCGTCTGCCGGATCACTGCAGCATATTCCAGGCCGAAATAATGGTGATAAAAGACGTCACCTTGTGACTCAAACAAAATTTCGTATCAGTCAGAGATATTACCAACAGCCAAGCAGCAATAAAATCCCTAGAATCAGTCACACCGATATCCAAACTAGCACGGGAATGTAACACTATGTTCACAACCGACGCAAAATTACGTAATTTTGAGGATTTGCATAATTTTAAACGAAATCACGCTCGAAATCACGAGAGTACATTAGCGTATTTTCAAAATCACTAAAAGTATGTAATTTCTACAAAATTACGAACGAAATCAAGTAAAAACAATGGATACAACCCTGCATCACTTATTCAGCTCTCTTCAGCGCATCAGTTTTGACATTTGTGCTGCATTGGAAAAACGGAAAGATAAGAAAAAGAAGCCGTGTTCCGCACGCGAAGAGGATATATTAGTAAACCTGTGGTCTGAAAAAAAAAACAACCTAGGCGGGGCAAAAAAAATTGACCTGTCTTTAATGCGATTAGATATGAAATGGAAAATAATTGTTTATTTTCATTACAGATAATTTCCATTTTCGTCTAAAGTGTCTAATTCTGTTTGCACATATTTCATCGATGTTTTGAATTGTATTATTCATCATATTACTAAAATTCATAGTAATCCTACACAAACTTCCTCTATCCATTTTTGAACCAACGTCGTTGAAATGTCAAACAAAATTACCTTAATCTCGGTGTGAACACTTTGGTTTAATACTACGTTCACACTGACGCAAAATCACGTAATTTTGCGAAATGATTTAGATCTTAAACCAAAGTGTTCACACAGAGGTTAAGGTAATTTTGTTTGACATTTCAACTACGTTAGTTCAAAAATGGGTCGAGGAAGTTTGTGTAGGATTGCTATGAATTTTAGTAATATGATGAATAATATAATTCAAAACATCGATGAAATATGTGCAAACAGAATTAGACACTTTAGAAGAAAATGGAAATTATCTGTAATGAAAATAAACAATTATTTTCCATTTCATATTTAACTGCATCATAAACATGTCCATTTTTTTTTGCCCCGCGTAGGTTTATTTTTCCAGACTACAGATTTACTAATATATCCTCTTCGCGTGCGGAACACGGCTTCTTTTTCTTATATTTCCGTTTTTCCAATGCAGCACAAATGTCAAAACTGACGTGCTGAAGAGAGCTGAATAAGTGATGCAGGGTTGTATCCATTGTTTTTACTTGATTTCGTTCGTAATTTTGTGGAAATTACATACTTTTAGTGATTTTGAAAATACGCTAATGTACTGGAAATCTCGTGATTTCGATCGTGATTTCGTTCAAAATTACACAAATTCTCAAAATTACGTAATTTTGCGTTGGTGTGAATATAGTATAAGATCTAAATCATTTCGCAAAATTACGTGATTTTGCATCGGTGTGAACATAGTATAAGACATCTCTTAATGATGTCATAACATTTCAACATTAACATGGTTTAGGTGCCGGGACATAGTGACATAGCTAGGAGACGCACAACTACGCTAGCTCCACTTGAAAAGGAAAGCATAGCCATGTCCAAACTACTACTAAGTTCTGAGGCTCCAGATAACACAAACCTAACCTTGGAGCACAATGAACGCAACCAAGCCGCAACTAAGGACGCTTCGAACTGTCACGCAACGCAGTTCAGGAGCGGTTGAGCACAATAGAAGCGTCGTCTGTTGCGTTGTGAGACAAACACAGAAAAATTAAAAGTGAACTAAAGTATAAAAATATATAAAAAATGGGAGATTTTGAAGCGATAATTTGCTTTGTTGGTCTTTATCTTTGTTATTTGTATGTTATTGCAAAAAAGTCATCAATTTTTTCTTGAACGACATTTCCCCAACCTCACTTTATGAACTGTCAACGCAGAGTTGTTGCGTTAAAGTTCAAAGTTTGGCAACTTTTGCGTCGATGGTTGCGTTCAATGCATTCACTGTGCTCACTCAAAAGCATTTCTGTGAAATAAACTCGTAAGTGACATTTGGATGCGTGTTGGTTGCGGCTTGGTTGCGTTCATAGTGCTCCAAGGGTAAGATGGACGCAAGAAGGAACGGGTACCGGTAGTGGAAATAATCACCCTCATTCTGAATGGCGCATCACTTCATTCGACGTGTCGATTGTCACGTCATGTCACGCCGAGTTTGCTATTCTCATAGTCGCGATAATAGACAATTTAATTCCATACCTAAATACCTGTCTCACTGAATACTGAGCTTACAATATTCACCGCGGCAGCACAATCGAACAACGCTAATATATTCCGAATGCTAAAGTTTTAAAGACTATTTTAGTTTAACGCTTAATCGAATCACTCAGATGTTTTTATTTGCTTTCCACAAAACTGTAATTTTGTGTCCGGACTTATAAGAAACATCATCTGAGGATGAAGAAATACTCGTTAATTTACGAGTAAAAAGAAGATCCCTGAGAGATTACTCAAATCCTTTGGATTTACCAGATCAAGCGTAAGTTGTGACGTGATATTTTTTTCAACTACATAATGCAATTTCATTTCAGTTTTCAAACATTCTTTCGAGTGTTAAAACATTCATTTAAGTGGTTACTGCAAATAGTAGATGAAAACAACACAATCTTCACACTGTAATCTTCACACCGAAATTTATCAAAGGAAATATTTGTTACATACCTATTAGTTTATTAGGATTTTAATGCAGTAAAAATTTCCAAATATTTAACTTACGTTTTCTTTTTATCCATGTTTCAATGGGCGGCACGAGTACTATCACTTCGAATTTGGCGGTGAGAACGTCACGTGTCACGCCAACCTGCCGCTATTTGCCGATTGTCGCCAATAAGAATACCAAAATTCGCGTGACGTGACTTTTGTCGTGAAATTCGCCATTCAGAATGAGGGTGAATAACACGGCACTGCATGATAGGCCGGTATGCTGAAACGCTCGGAGTCCTTTCAAATGACTTTTGCAGAAGCTGTCATGATGAGAACGAGGAAGCGCCCACAACTTATTTTCTCTATCACTGTCCAGCTTTAGCTCAACGTAGGACAACCCATCCGGGCAGTCTCTTCCTAAACGATCTGGAAGACCTAAAAATGACAGATATCGGAGATCTACACTATGTCCATAAAGTCCGAATACAAATATTTATGCTCATTTAATGATGAAACAAATGAATGAACCCTAAGTACTATAAAAAGGAAATTTTAGAATCAGTTCTTCCAAACTGCCAAAAATTATTTGGAGACGAGTATTATTGCTTCCAGCAAGACGGCGCACCCTCCCATACGGCGAGAAATGTTCAGGCATGGTGTAGCGCCAATTTAACGGACTTTTTGTCGAAGGAAGAATGGCCGCCTAGCAGCCCGGACTTGAATCCTTTGGATTATTTTGTATGGGGCTACATAATGGACCTCCTAAAGATTAAAAATTTTGCTACTTTGGAGCAATTTAAGCGAACTATCTCCAGGATCTGGGATGAAATACCAATGTTACATGTCCGCAATGCGTGTGATTCTTTTGAAAAAAGATTGTCATTGGTTAAGCGTGCTAACGGTGGCATTATACAAAAACATCTTTTATAGTTTTTATCGGGGTTTCCAACCAAACCCGTTCCGGTTCAAGCTTTTTTAAAAAAATTGTGAACCCTGAACCTGAACCCGTTCCGTATTAAAAACGGGTTCAGGTTCAATATTTGATTTTTTTCCAGCGAAAAAAAAATGTTGCAAAAATTTCTTATACAGTTTCTCTTTCTCGATATTTCATTTCATTTTTCGGAGAAAATTCTAATTCATGAATGAACAAGATAATGTTTGTTTTCTTTGTTTTCTTCAGTAATTTGTATTAGTGCTGTGACATCGACATCGATGTTTTGAAAACATCGATGTTTTCTCCAAAACATCGATGTTTTTACCATCGATGTTTTCTTTCCGATGTTTTTATAACATCGATGTTTTGTGTCCGATGTTTTGTGTTCGATGTATAGCCCTTTCAGACTCACTGTATACGATTGTGTTAGGTGACGTAATACGTTTATATTTCGGCTCAGACTCAAAATTTCGCTCAAAATCCCAAAAGCAGTGATCGTGTTACCTTTTGTCGAGAGCTTCTATCCCTTTCAGACCCAAAATTTTTTTTTGTTATTCTGGTATTGAAATATAATAGTATAGCAATTTTTGTAGCAATCGGAAGAAAAAAATTTTTGGGTCTGAAAGGGATAGAAATACTCGCTGCAATTGCATACCACGGTTTGTATGTGTAATAATTTTGTTTGGACTTTCCAGATGCACACGCACAGTCCTTCAGTTTATGGGATCACCACCACAAAATGGTAGAAGAGACCTGGAAGTCAAAAAAAACGCGTCAGGGGTATTGATTACTTGTTGGACGAGAGTGACATGACAATGCCATCGGTGTTATCATTATACTTGAAGAGTCCTGTAGCAAGACTAAACGAATCTCCATTAAATGCTTGGTGCAAATCCGCTAACAAAAATTGTCCTTTATTAAAAATCGCAAAAAAATATTTGTCGGTAATGGCTACTTCGGTTCCATCTGAAAGGCTTTTTTCAGCTACAGGAAATATTGTCAGCACTAAAAGAAGTTGCCTTTCAGGGGACCATATAGAAAAACTTCTATTTCTACACAGTGTAGATAATAAATATTGGGGATTGGATTAGTTTGAGGCAGTTGTTTTTTTGCTAATAGTTAACATATTTAATAAAGAGCCTTTTTTTTCTTTAAAATGACTTTTATTAACCCACTTTTAAAAGTTCTTTATTTATTGAAAAAACATCGATGTTGCAAAAACATCGATGTTTTTGGTTCGATGTTTTTGTGGCATCGATGTTTTCATTTTTAAAACATCGATGTTGCAAACATCGATGTTTTCTTTCGATGTCACAGCACTAATTTGTATTTCCTACAGATTTGTACTATAGTAAACTCTGGGAAATTTAAATTCTTGAAAAAAATGCTTATGCAGGTCCCCGACGGAATATTGTTCAATTCCTATACTGATTATTCATATTAATATTCAGAGCTGCCACATACAATAATATGCAATTCCCTAAAAAAATGCTTGCAACCTGTGTATAAGTCTTATGAGTTCGACGTAAAACATATAATTCAAGTGTTATTGAGTTTGTTGATTCGAACATCTGACATGCGCCACAAAGAGTTGTTATGTGGGCTTACAAAAAATAAAATATTCAAAAAAAGATCCCGCCTTTAGCTACCAAGAAATAGACTCAGAATCTAAGAAGAGATCTTTTCATTGTGCTTAACTATATTCAGGACACGAACCAGCCTAAAAGCTTTAAAGAAAAAAATCCTTCATAATAGCCGCGTTCTTTTATGTCTACTTAAATTATTTTAATGCTAAAAATAAATAAATAAAAGTAATAATATTAAACGAATGAATGAACGTTTAAATGGATGATTAAAACTTAGAACGAGCAATAAAACTAATGAATATGAAAGATTTGTATAAATAGCTTAAAAGACTAGATAAATAAATAAATAAACAGAGATAAACAAACAGGGAAATTTCGTTTTGCAAACAGATCCTAGCTCACGCTAAAACCACGTTCTCTTCTTGCATCAACCGTGGAACGTGGAGGATCGATCGAGTGCAGAGAACCTCAAAATTTACTATCAATTTTTTTTTTTAAAAAGTATAAAAAAAAGGTTTCGATCAAACTGAAACCCAGAATAAAGATTTTCTTATTGTGAATAAACTTTCGGTCGATCTTCTGCCGGTTAGTATATCAGAATAAAGAATATTTAAATCTAGATGTTTCTACCCTTTTTTTTATGTTAAAATCAGGCAAAAAGGGAGATTCCTGAGCCGGACAGAGGCTATTATTAGTCGGTATTCGGCCCCAAACTTTTATTAATAACAGCGGTGCATGTTGGCCACGTCGACCACAAAATCCATCCCGGTTGGTGCACAAGAAGCAAGAACGATCCGCGAGGGGATCCGGATACCGATTCTTTTTAATATTCCATCGAATTTATGTTGCTAAACTGCGAGCAACGGAAATCATAATTGTGCATTAGAATAATAGTGCAGGCGAATCATATTGTAGGAAACGTGTTTCCCGGAACCGGAACTTTCCTTAATGCCCACGTTGTTAGCGCATCCAAATATAACCTAAAAGCTGGCTCCGGAATAGTTCCAGAAGGAGGCCGTAACGATTTCGATTTGGAAGAAGCTCGTTGTATTTATCATCAAGGCAATTTCGGCAATATCAATTTCAAAATTTTTATTTGTTCTATATATTTTTTTTTTCCTTGTTTAATTTATTTGTCTAAAAAGTTCCCTAACATTTTCTTTTAGCTAAATATTTCTCAAAAAGAAAGAAAATTCAAGAAAAATTCAAGAAAAATTCAAGAAAAAATTCAAGAAACATTTTTATATAAAGCAAGCAGATCCAGTCGTCGTTGTGCACAACTACGCGGAGCCGCAAAAAAAAAAAAAAAATTAAAGAAAGGAGTAAATTAAAATAAAGGTTGTGAGTATTTTTAAATATTTTCTTATTGGGAGTATCGATTTCATATTAGTTCAAAATAAAAGGAAAGTAAAAGGAACTTAAAAATAATTTAACGTAGCTAAAAGAGAAAGACATTAAAAATAAAGAAAGATAATTAAACATAATAATAAGAACATATCATTATTGTACAAAAATTATAAATTAAAAACTAAAGTAACAATAATAATAATAACCACTATTTGAATTTCGCTGTATCACTATATTTTTAAAGAAGCTTTTCCCAAATCTCTTTGAACTCACTTCTCAATCGTGGTGGAGAAAATATATTATATTTTTTTTTACGCGGCAATGCTAAATGGTTTTCGGACGGGTTATGATAGTTCTCGCCGCAAGGGGGCACTATTATCCGTTTGCCTATGTTAACTTTTAAAATGAAAAAGATTCAAACATTTTAACGAATTTTGATCAGTTATGATTGCTTAAGGAAGTAGCATGAAAGGGAGAAACATGATCGCGATTTTTCGAAAACGGAGATATATACGGATGGAGAAAGACGGACAGACAGGACGAAGTGGAAGATGGACGTAGGGTGGACGGACAAACACGACGATGTAAAGTAATAACGGACAGGACGAGCAGATTTGATTTTGTTAGGGTAGCTTCGAGAAACATAAACATTACCATGCGCAAAGTGTCTAACAGTTTTAAAAGTTTTTTTTTTTATTGAATTCTTCTGTTTAATATCCAATTATATTTCGCTGGCTTTATTTCGTAGATTTTATTTATCTTTTCTATGTAGTCTAATTGTTTAGACATTATGCGTATGTGGTGAGGATCAGTGAAGAAATATTAGGCACAGATTGATGTGATTTTGGTTGAACAGAGTATTTCCTTTTTC
Source organism: Chrysopilus asiliformis (assembly GCA_964034945.1). Taxonomy (NCBI): domain Eukaryota; kingdom Metazoa; phylum Arthropoda; class Insecta; order Diptera; family Rhagionidae; genus Chrysopilus; species Chrysopilus asiliformis. The sequence continues at coordinate 64,480,156 of OZ035961.1, read as the reverse complement.
GGTGCAAGAACCGCCCCAACCCGACGAGTTTAAGCCCAAAAATTATGTGCCTAGCCGAGGATTAAGGAAATCGAATCATAAGTAGCGATTTCACCTTGCTACCATAAAAGTCGCTGTTAGCTTTTACCCCAAAATCTACACATGTTTATATAACAGAGTGCATTTGACTGAACAATCATTAAGAATTTGTTAGACTAAATGAAAACTTTTTCGAAAAATAAATAACTAATAATAACAATAAATAATATACTTTTATTTAATTTCTATAATATATTTTTTTAATTTACCAGAAACATTACAAGATAAAAACAATTATAAGTGGTTCAATCAATATTATAACAAATGTAGTACGCTGTTTAACCAACATCGTGATAACTAACATTAATCATAAAAAATTCGATTTTTTTGGTAAACTTTTTGAACCCGAACCCGAACCCGAACCCGAACCTGAACCTGAACCCACCAAATTTAAATGTGTTGAACCCGTACCCGACACCGGAATTTTCGGGGTTCGAAACCCTGGTTTTTATATTATATATGAACCTTTTAATTAAAATAATAAAATTGGGAAAAATAATTCGATGGACTATTTTTATTTCAATTTACATTTGTATTCGAACTTTGTGGACACGGTGTACTCAGCTTCATCAAAAGCTCAAAATCACGGTGTGTCAACTTAGAACAAAAAGTAAATTTCATTTTTAGTTCCGATTTCAAACACGGATGCGCTGTTGTTGCATGCGTTTTTCGTTTTTCAAACATGATGGCGCGCGTGTGGCATGTTTTCTCCGACTTGACCATGATTTGAGGTTAGTTTTTTTTTTTCTTCATTTTGGGGCACATATTAATTCCGGTAATTTTTCAAGTATCCTTAAAAACACCGGTATTTTAGGAAGAATCAGAGAACGATTCGTTTAAGTGGGTAGAATTGAAGCAGTTGTACCTTGAAACCCGTTGTGAGCCATCAGTTTCGCCCCTGAGACTTCGCTGTCGGTTTTGCCCAAAGTTGTGACATTCTGTGCGGTTGGGGCGCATCACTGCTTAAGAATTTTCCACAGTGACTTACTGCTGAAAGGTATCTCCATTTATTTGCAATTTTTGAGAAAATTTCATGGTGTATTTCTAGGTCACACAAACTACATTAACGATGTTTCTTGGGAGCCCGAGGGCGAATATTTAGCTTTAGTCAGTGAGGACCACACCTGCATACTTTTGCAGTCAGAGACGTGATTATTTGGGATCTGAGGAAGTCGAGGTAATGATCTCGGGATAGTTTTACTTTGCTACAATAAATTGTAATTCCTCTTCCAGTCGTTCGAGACACTCGAGCATTCCATGAAGACGGAGGCAAAGTTGCCTCAAAATCAAGCCCCACTTAAGCTTTATGGTGGGCTTTGCTGGCACTATCGCCTTCCCTATATCGTAGCTGCGTTTGATTGTAAACTGCTTTTGGGACGGCTCTGGAGCTCTAGCGCTTGGTTCGACACATTTGCCTTGTCCCTCGTCTTCACGGCTACTGCAGTAATGTGATATTTATTTAAAAATAACAAAACAAAATGTGATATCTATTTAAAGATATATTGAAATTTAAAATAAAAAAACATTTAAAAGATATTGGTTTTGTTTTTTCAAATTTTTATTGGATTTTCTAGCGAGAAAAATGTATCAAGGGCACAAACCAAGTTTAGCACAGGTTAGAACTACCCAATACTCAAACCAAAATAGTTCCGATTTCAGGCACTGAAGCGTCGCAGTCAATAAGCCAGAGTTGGGCGTCTATTATTATATATATTGTCTATGCTCAAAATGGTTCGATATAGGAGTAAAGGATCGTATGAATCCACGTGGTATTACCAATGATTACCGAATATAGATGAGAAGTAAACGGAAGTTTCCGTTTAACAACGGCAGAGAAAAGAGATGCGCGATAAAAAAAAAGTCACCAAGCAACACCATCTTTCCCTTTTACACCTTCATGTCATATGGAGTTGAAGAAAAAACGAGAAACTTGTCGTTTAGTCAGGGCTAAACCAAGCGAAACAAAGTAAAAAAAATTCCACTGTCCACTGACACAACTTGTGTAGAAAATCTTGTTAGAACCGTAAAAACGATTTTTAATGAAATGAAGCTTTTTAAAAAATGTAATTTGTTTTTAATTTGTTGGAAAACAAGATTTTCATATCCTCATAGCGGTCAAAAATTTGTATTCTATTTACACAACCCTTGCACCAACACCATCATGCTTCCGACAGCGGCCTGACAGTTCGCGAAAAATTTCAAGCAAATTATGACACTTTTTTATTATTTAAATCGCGAAATACACTAAAAATCAACGAAATTAACATGAAAACTAAATTTTCCACCGAAATTGGTGGTTTGTTTTGATTTTTAACTAACTGACTGCTGAGATTCAAATTTGTGTATTGCCATTGTGCGATTTTTTTATGGTTTCTTCGAGGCGTATTACAATTATTTACGCATTACAACTGAGATGTGGTAACACCTGAGATGAGGCCGCACACATAAATAACTCAGTATTCACACAGAAATTGAAACCGCCAGCATGTCGCTAGTTGTCCCTCTCTCAAACTAAATATTTTAGGAGAACTTTCTTATCTATATGGTATTACAATGGAACAATTCTGGTCTAAGCGTGAAAATCTTGGCAGCCACTCCAACCTAACCTATCCTTGGTGGCGCTTCCAACTCAACGAGTAAAATGCTCAACGATGAAACGGAAGTCCCTACCTTTTTGGAATATATCCTCTTTCTTTGCCTATTTAGAATCTCGTAAGATAACACCAATTCATGTCAATGAAATTGTACGATGTGTGCAATTCTTACGATTTAATTTCTCATACTTAATTATGGCGAATCGACTCTTTGAATGTACCCAGTCAACACCAGAAACGCACCCCAAGCCCAGTACTATATGCCGCTTGGAAATCCGTTCCCTTTCGAGATAGAAAACGACAGGTCGTCCTCGGAAACTTAGGCAGTGCCTACCGCTAATTTAACTTTCGAAATTTCGCTCTGAGGCACAAGCATGACATAAAAGATGAAAACTAAAATATACATCCAATTGCACGTTTGCGCCTAATACAAAAAAAAAATCAATTGGCATTTTAAATTTTTACAGCCCGCTTAATAAATAGAAGTATCCGCTTAGTAAATTGAACAGGATCTAAATCGGTACAGGATACAAACGGTATATGTAGAGGGGGATTAAAATAAAGGAGAAGGATTGAATTCTTCCGCACTAAAACCACAATTTTTAACCGAAGGGCGTACACAGGAAAAAAGAGGTCCGGTGATTCAAAAGTCATGCACAGGTATATGTTCCGTTGGAGTAAATATAAATTGTAATATTGGTTTTGTTTAAATTGTAATCTAAAGAAAATAAAGTACATAATTTAACATAAAATAAATTTATTAAGTAAAAGGACGTGAATTAAATAAATTTTAAAAATAAAAAGATATTTTCGAACAGATGGTTTAGTTTGAGAATTTTGGTATCTTTCTTAATTTATTATTTTCTTTCATTTAATTTTATTACGTGTTTTCTACATCAATTTTTGAAATTTTTATTTTTATTTATTCGGATTAATATTAAATTTATTTTAATATTTCAATGTTTTATATATTTATAAATATTAATAATTGCATAAGTATTATTTAGTTTTCCTGATCCATGGATGATCCAAACATTGCGCCGCAGTTGCTCTTTTCTTCGGATCGAATTCTAACATTGGTTTTAGAAAATCTGCAAATGCTTCAGCATCCTCCTGTGACCATTCATATTTCTCTACTAAAACATCAATTAATCCCCACGGCTTTAAGCCAGTGATGTTTCTAAGTTCGCCCTTCTTATTAAACGTGAACTGGGTATAAAGGCCACGAAATATTATATGTTTTGGTATTGGACCAAGTAGTTCAATTATATGGGCAATATGATCCTCATCACGTGAATAATTTTCACCTGAATGTGGTTCAAATAGATAATCACCGGTAGCTAGTTCAAATGCCATGCACGCAGTACTCCAAATGTCAGCTGACGTATCGTAACTAGCCCCTAAAATTACTTCTAATGAACGATACTGGCGAGTTTGAATATCCTCTGTAAAGTGTTTATTTACCCAGCACGCATTTCCCAAATCGGCAATTTTAACTGCGATATCACAAATCTGTAAAGCTGGATCTTTCTTTGGCTGTACGGATTGGTGTGGTTTACTATATAAAGTCGGCGATTGCATGATTTCACTTGGATGGCTATATTGAATTTGGTGTTTCGATTGTTGCTGTTCACTACTATAATTTAGTGATAAAACTTTTTGTGTTGATTGTCTCAAATCAGGACTATTAACCAAATTTTCTTCACTGTCCGATTTATCTTGTAGTCTCTGACTTTCCGGTTTTTGATCTTGAGCAATGACATCAGCCAGAAGGTTTTTATATAACTTTTTGTCATTTTGATCATCTTCTTGATTTTTAACATCATTGTCATCGTCTTCATCAGCTTCTTCAGCATCGAGATCACCTTCGACAGTTGTTAATTGTATCTTATTTTCATTACAATTATCTTTATAAATATTCTCCTGGCAGTTATTAAATTCATATAAATCATCGCGACGCGACATCTTATTTTTTAAGGATAAAGATGACTTATCAACTTCATCATCATCTGCACTGGTATCCCCATTCAAAATGAAATTTTCATCATCATTTGTGTCTTCAGAGCATTTTTCGTTAGTACTATCATTCTTATTGTAATTCTTCAAGTTTCTATCATCAGGATTTGTTTGGTTTTCATTTCTTCTATTACTATTAATACCATCTAAATTATCTGGTTTCACTGTTGCTAGTTCACCTCCACTTTGTTCAAGATAATCCCATTGTTTTTTGAATAATTCCAAACGACGTTTGGCCTTTTTTTTCAATTTCTTTTTTTTGTTTTTGCTCATTTTACCAGTTATTTGTGGCTCTCGATATTCCTTGGGTGCCCGACTTACAAACGACGGAAACATTTTAAATTTCATCACATATAATCCGGTAGCTTCATTCGCTAAAGTTCGAACGTATGAATCGTCGACACATAATAAAACATTCTCTGGTTTTATATCGGTATGAATTATTTTGCAGCATGTGTGTAAATAATCTAAACCTTCCAATACTTGTCGTATGATCAATTTAACATTGTCAATCGGGATGCCCCGATAGCTAGACTTACGAATTAATTTTAATAAATTATCACCCAGTACTTCGAACACCATACAAATATGGGTTCCATTAACACCAGTTATTTTAAAATCATTCAACAATTGTACAGTTTTGTTCCGTCTGGGATTTGATGGATCGCTATCTCGAACTGATTTCAAGATTTTGATTTCATCTTTAGCTGTCTCCGCAAAATGTGGCGCTGACTTAACAATTTTTATTGCCACATAACGTTTATACTCAAGATCCCAGCAAAGCCAAACAGTGGAGAAATGACCCCATCCTAGCTTGCGAACAACATGATACCGCCCTGAAAAATAAAAATTAAAAGAAAATTAGTCTATACATTTAAATAAAGTTGTATAGCGAAGGTGTCAAAGGCTAAGCCCCTATTAATAAATATAATAATCCAAATCGCGATATACACTGTCGGGATATACACTGAGTCCGGCTAAAGTGTAATTATGGCCAAACCTAGGAAAACAAAATTCGGTTGGGTATAAATTAAATAGCATAGAAAGACGGCGAACAGTGGATCACGATCTGTTTTCATCGGCCAAAATTCAATATCTTTCGCTCCGATGAAAACGTTTGAATTTGGTTTTGGCGTGGATACGTCTTGGATTTTGGTTATGGGGGTACAAATTAGAAAATCGGCTTGCTGCCATGATAACAAATTTGCAATCGATGAAACTCGATAGTTTGCGGTTACATCCGAACAGAAACTGTGTTATAAAATGCGGCCTAAAGTAAAGTATTGTTTAGGGCAGGCCTGGGCACCATGTATGTTATGTAGTGATTTACTATTACTCGAAGAAATTTTATATTTCTTCATATACTATAACACGAAATGAGAAAACGCATCTTTTTCATTTTTTACGCTCTTTCGCTTTTGATGGAGACGTTTAGGAACAGTGGACTACACAATTTAACATGATGCAATTACAAAAAAATAATAAGTTCCGCTGTGCAAAAAAAAACTTTTGGGACGTGTTTTCGGTTCTGTGCTTCGAAAAAACATGCGCTAAATTGCATTAAGTTACCTGATAGGACAGCTGTTGTAATGGCGTTCTAGATTGAATTTTTTATTCGACATGTAACTGCAAACTAGACATTGACGGTTATCATTATTTGTGGTTATTAAAAATTTGTTTTCCCAATCACACGACATAGTATTTGAATTTGAATATGAGCGTTTCATAATGGAAAATGAAAACTAAAAAAATCGAATTTCTGAAAAAATTTCGTACGTCAGTGTACTCTGGGAAGCAATTAGGGTTTTGGGGAGCAAATGTATACATCCGCACGCATCAACAACAGAAATTATACTGAATGGCTGTCGTAGGCAGTGTTGCCGAAAGTTCAAAAGCAAAATTCCCTATGTGTAGTGTAGGTACAACACGGATGATTTTTCCCTACTTGGAGGGTCATTTTTCCCTACATTTTTCCCTACAGCAAACACGATTAAATTTAAATTATGGAATAGGAATGTACTATATAGGAATATAATATAAAATTACAAAACATATTTAAAAAAAATAGTTATATATTTTGAAAATAAATATAACAATAACAAAATTAATTCATTGTATAAGAAAAAAAAATAAAGAGAATAATTCTGATTCTTATTTATAAGCAAATGATTAAATAAACATAACAAAAGATATAATTGCCAGTCTGGCAATTATTGAAAACCCGTATGATGATTTAAGTGAACGGCGAAGAGTTGTATCAAAATTCCAATTTAAAGTCAACTTTTCAATAAGGTTTTTTAAAATTTATTCCAATCGGATTTTGATGTATGGGAGGTTGATGTAGAATCATATCCTAAAAAATTTTTGTTGCACTTTTTTAATAAGATGCATCGTTTTTTAGATATTCGCAAAAAACGTTTTCGTTCGTATTCTAATGGTCCATTTTTTCCCATTAACGAACTCTAGCTCAACCCGTGCGCCCGCAAGTCTCTAGCTAAATCCATGCGCCCGCAATCCGCGCCACAGACCGACAGACGGATGGACGGACGGACATCCAAAAATTAATTATTTTTATCATTCTAAACACACTGGTCTAATTTATTTTTGTGTGTGATAACGGGAACTTGGCTTTACAAACGGTAAGGCAAATTTAATATACCCTTTGGTTTTACCATACGGGTATAAAAAATTGAATTTTACATGAACTTTGAATATCTCAAAAACGGTGCATCTTATCAAAAAAAGTGCAAGAACAAAAATTATTTAGGATATAATTCTACATCAAACTCCCATACATCAAAATCCGATAACTTTTAAAAAAAATTAAGTTTGACTACTGGTGGAATTTTGATACAACTGTTCGCCGTTCACTTAAACTTCGAATAATGTCATATCACCATTCGGGTTTTCAATAATTGCCAGATTAGCAATTATAGCTTTTGTCAAAATGACTGCTTTTGGTAATATAGGTATAACACATATATATATACCGGAAATGAAGGAGGGGGGAGATAACTACAATTATTAATAAACGCATTTATATGATGTACAAAGTCACAAAATTCTAACAAATTGTGTAATTATATACATAATTGTTTTTCTGATTGAAATTAAAAAGCAGTCAAAATGACTTGCTTGGGCAATCTAGTGTTAAAGGATTTGAAATACAAAAATACTTACTTATTATGTTTCTTTGTTTTATGATGGTGACGTCGTAATAATTTTCATGCCTTTGTTTTTAAAAAAAATTTTTTTTGCGGTTCTGTTATTTTTAGTTGAATATTATTTACTTTACATAAAAACTTTTGAAAAAATTAATTACCTAAATGTTTATTGTTGTCAGGAAAGTTTAAAACGTTTAAAAAACTTAGTCAAAACGGATAAAATGGAAAATAGAACAATTGAAATAAATTAAACACGACGTCACAAACAAAAATTAATTTTTGAAACAGCTGATGATGGTATGGTTACCGTATGGTTACCGTCTTTTACCGTTATCCGTTATATTTTACCGTTATTGAGATATTTTCATTAATATGTAAAAAATCATATTTTTGCGAATAATTTGCAAACTAACGGTTTTTCGACAAATCAGTTAAAAGAATAATTAAAGATGTTAACATTTTCTACATTTTTGCCATTTACCGTAAATTTATATCTTTTACAGTTCTCAAGTTATCTCAAATTTTGTACGTTTTTGATATTTGTGTCTATTAGGTTCAAAACGAGTCTATTCCATTTTTGAAAAAAATGAGATTACGATTGATTTTGTTTCCTACTGTTGGTTCCCACAACTTACTTAATCATGCGTTATGATCACAACGGTTTTTTACCGTTAAAAATCGGTTTGAAAATGCGGTTTAGTTTCAAAATGGTTCTATTCCTTACGTATGTAAGAATCAAAGCGAGCCTATTCCATTGAGTATCAAAGTGGTGCTATTCCCATTGCAACTAATAACCAAGGCAGAAAATATAATCAAAGTGAGTATTTTTGCATAAAATTATTTTAGCGCGAAAAGGTAAAATTAAGAGTTTTGTTTTTAGGGAATACAATACCGGAGGTAATCTCTATACCGGTAGTTCGGTCTTTTAAAATGATAATACCGGGATCCCGGTATTGCATTCCCTATTTGTTTTATATCATTATTTGTCATCATAGTTAGGGTGAAAACATAACAAAAGCTATAATTGCCAATCTGGCAATTATTGAAAACCCGTATGGTGATATTCGTATCATAATTTGAGCAGTTGTACCAAAATTCCACTTTGAAGTCAAATTTTCGAATTAAATTTTTTAAAATTTATTCCAATCGGATTTTAATGTATGGGAGTTTTATGTAGAATCATATCCTAAATAACTTTTGTTCTTGGACTGTTTTGATAACATGCACCGTTTTTGAGATATTCACAAAAAACGATTTCGTTCGTATGGGGGGTACCCCCCCCCCTAATGGTCCATTTTTGCCCATTAACGAACTTAGCCTCGCATTTTACGAAAAACGGATCCACGCAAAATTTCAAGTCTGTAGCTCAATCCGTGCGCCCGCAATCCGCGCCACAGACAGACAGACAGACGGACAGACAGACGGACAGACAGACGGACAGACAGACGGACAGACAGACGGACAGACAGACGGACAGACAGACGGACAGACAGACGGACGGACATGCAAAATCGAATTTTTTTTATCATTCTAAACACACTGGTGTAATTCATTTTTGCGTGTGATGACGGGATCTTGGCGTTACAAACGGTAAAGCAAAGTTAATATACCCTTGTGTTTCACCATACGGGTATAAAAAACATTAGGGGAAACTGGGGTATTCTGGACCACGGGGAATTGCGGACCAGCGTCATTTTGTTTCCCCTAGTAGTGGTTGGTAGCTGCAAATAACTGTAATCAGTTTGCCTCATGTTAAGCTAATTTTCCTAACAGTACTCGACTTGTGTATACGCACTATCACCTCGCTTCGATAGCAAATAGAAAAGTGATACTTCGAATTTTTTTTTTTCACTTTGTGTTTCGCTTAAATTTAACCACATTTTTCGAGAATCAACTCAAGTAAATATATTGATAATATTCACGGAGCCTTAAGCATTCGACACTGACAAAAAAAATTGCATGAAGTTTGCATTGTGTTACTAATAGCTGCCATATTGTAAAAAAGAGCGTTCGGGGAATTGTGGACCACTTTTGTCGGGGAATTATGGACCACTCAATTCTTGACATTTGACAAGCAAACTTCGTGTATTTGATGCATATAAGTGTTTTTTCATGCAAAAACACAGCATTAGATTTTCGGCAATCATACTAATACATATGAGTTGGTGTCTGTCTGTCTGTCTGTCTGTTCCTCTTTCACGCAAAAACTGCTGAACCGATTGACTTGAAATTTGGCATGAGTATCTGTGGTAGTTCTGGTTCCAACATAGGCATACGAAAAAGTAGCGCGAGGGGTGGGGGGAGTAAGGGGAGGGGGTAAAGTGATTTCGAAACTTAGTTTTCCCTCTATGTTACTCTTTCGCGGGGAAACTACTGAACCGATTGGCCTGAAATTTGGCATAGATGTTTGTCGGGGGTCCAGCCCCAACATAGACCCATTAAAAAGTCTTTAAATTCTTTCCGGTTTTCTTCGTATTCTAAAATTTAGACAAAAAGCTTAACCCGGCAATGACGGGTATACAAGCTAGTTTCTAAATCGGCCGTTTTGACATCGCCAGAGGATGTAAATGACCTTCGTGAGAAGGCTGATATGAAGCGAAAGAGATTGGAGAGAAAAGGTGATAAACCATAATCGAAAAAGCAAAAAGATCGTGTCAAATCGAAGACATCACAGAAGAAACAACCATCTTCAACCTATTGTGAGGTGGAAGAATACATCGATTTCTGCATAATTTGTAAGAAAAATATGCCAAAAAAAATGAACCGCCGAAATACCATCCATTGCAACGTGTGCGATCGAGCTGTTCACTTGGGATGCTCCGGAATGACTGCAAGTTACTGGACTTGCGAACATTGCGTTTCGGACTGATTTTCATTGCAATTTTTCACTTCATTTCACTTTGTCTGTTATATAATAAATATATGAATCAAAAAAAAAAGTTTGTCTATCACATTTTTCCATTTTTAATCGATTTACAAAGTGGTCCACAATACCCCGAGATTTTTCAAAATCGCAAAAACGCCATTTTTGCGCCAACTGATAAAACTTGTATAATTTAATACAATTTGACCGAACTGCTGTGACCCAAAGAGAGGTTATTTATCGTACTACAAATTCAAGCTTTGAAATTTTCAGAAAAAGTTATTTTTTTACGATTTTTTAGCCAAAATGAAAAAGCGGTCCAGAATACCCCACCCTCCCCTACTTGTTAAGAAGTTTACTGTGTAATAAATGAATAACAATAATATGAAGAAAGGGAAAACATTTTTTACTTGACTTGAATTTATTTGTTATGTTCAAAAGTCATCTATTCCACGCTCATTATTTTCAAAGCGGTTCTATTACAAGGTGTTAGCGTCAAAGTGGTTCTATTCCAAATTAAATATTGAAATTTTGGACAACCTAGGTGCTTCTGATTTATGACACTTATAATATTAGCTTTTATGATGTTGCACTTTAATTTGAAGATGCAGAGATTTCGGTTGGTTGGTGCATACATTAACTATAGCTTTTTCTGCATTATCTCGAAATCGCTTATAGTGGAGTAGACTCGTTTTGAACCTAATAGACACATTTTTGGATGAACCAACAATTTATTAGGAGGTTGTATTGGGTTGACAATACGACAGGGCTATAACGTAAATTGCACAGGGTCGTAGATTTTGTAGAAGAAAGTTTTGTGTTGACCACAACTGATATTTTTTTTTGTTATACAATGAATTATTTTTGTTATTGTTATATTTATTTTATAAATATATAACTATTTTTTTTTTAAATATGTTTTTTAATTTTATATTATATTCGTATATCGTTCATTCCTATTCCAAAATTTAAATTTCATCGGTTTTGCTGTAGGGATAAATGTAGGGAAAAATGACTATCCAAGCAGGGAAAAATCATACGTGTTGTACCTACGAGGGCAGTCCGATAAGTACTTAGCCTCACCGCCCGATGGCGCCACTATCGCAGGAGAAATTTACTATCGTGTAGTACATTCTCATAGACGGCTACAGTCAAAATTTCAGCCGAATCGAACTCGTAGTTTTGTTTTGACCGCGTATGGAAGCGGGCGTGTCTGCGGATTTCAGAAAAATGGAAAAAGAGCAATATCGGTCGGTGATTCGATTCTTGTTTCTGGAAGGGAAATCGCGCAGCGAAATCAAAGAGCGCTTGGATGCTGTGTACGGTGACTCTTCTCCTTCGATGGCGACCGTCAAAAATTGGTGTAACGAGTTTCAACGTGGTTTTCGACTCTCGTTCTTGAGAACGAAAATTATTTCTGTTTAAGTTTTCAATTCTTGTTCAAAGCGGTTTGTAGGCCTCGCATAAAAATGAATGAAAGCCTCGAGCGATGGGTGTTGGGTATGATGCACACACATATATAAGTATGTATTCCATTAGTAAAAGAGAGCGATATTTCGCTCCCAGCATTAAAGTTCTATTCTCAAAGAACGTAAAAACAAAACGCAAATGTAAAGATCTTAAGAGCAAGAACGTAAAAATCATAATTTCGTTCTCGTTCTTTGGGGGATTTACTGAAATGCTGAATTTTTATTTTCCATTGATTTCAATTCCTTCTTGGGAGCAAAACGAAAGACTAGAAATAGGAGCGTTTTGAACACTGTATGTATGATATTTATTTCATACTTCTCTTATCATAAACCAATTATAAATAAAATTATTTTTCAATAAAAATTTGTTTCCTTAATTTCCTTTTCACTAAAATTTCTTACTTAAATATCTATTGGCGATCGTTGTAGGCGAATCCACGTCTTCTGGCCGTCTCTACAAGATAGACACCTTTTTTTTTATTAAATTGAAAACTCTTCAATTTTTCATCAAATTTTATCACAGTCAGATAATTAGTTTCAAAAATATTGTAGATTAAAGTTAAAATTTTTATGTTGCGCCATGATTTACCAATAATGTATTCACCCTTATTCCCGTAGCCGGCGGGACGTGTACGCCGCGGGATTTGGCGTTTCCCGCAGAAAATTTGCATTCTGCTAAACGCAATTGTCCCGGAGTGTGCCGTGATGCTGAAAACGTTTTACTTTCGGTATTACACTAAACGCACCCGCGAATGTTTTGACTTTTCCATACATTTATTTCCCGCGGGTAAATCGTTGCGGGACCAATCAATTAAATAGAAAGTTTGAATAAAAATATGAATTTTATTTATACATTCAATGAATTTTAACTAAATATAAGTTTTGAACTAACTAGATGCAGTACAATCATTTAATTGAACAAATAAAACTTCATGAGTATCAAATCAGCTAATTGTCAAAAAATTCAGCGCGGGGCTGAATAAAACTGCGTTTCTACGTCTACTAGAATAAAAAAATTTCATTCGATCGAGAAAAAATTTGCGTGGCGTATACACGTCCCGCCGGCTACGGGAATAAGGCTGATTATTATTTTTAAAATTCGTATTATTGATATTTATCATGCATTCCTTCATTATTTGTAATGAAAATTTAGATAGTTTAGTTGCTGTACAGATCTTTTACTCAGTTAACAGTTTTTTTGCCATTTGAAAAAAAATCTATATAAATTATTTAATAGTCTTGACCAGGCCTCGGCACCATGTATGTAGTGATTTACTACCACTCGAAAAAATTTTATGTTTCTTCATATACTATAACACAAAATGAGAAAACGCATCATTTTCATTTTTTACGCTCTTTCGCTTTTGATGGAGACGTTTAGGAACAGTGAACTACACAATTTATCATTATGCAATTTCAGAATCATTTGTTCCGCCTAAAGGAAATTTCTCTAAAAAAACTTTCTTTAAGTTGTCAACCTGTCTTACTCTTTCTACTTCATTGCATCGGGCAAAATCGAACTTATGACAGCTGTTGTAATGGCGTTTTAGATTGAATTTTTTATTCGACATGTAACTGCAAACTAGACATTGACGGTTATCATTATTTGTGGTTATTAAATATTTGTTTTCCCAATCCCACGACATAGTATTTGAATTTGAATATGAGCGCTTCATAATGGAAAAGGAAAACTAAAAAAATCAAATTTCTGAAAAAATTTCGTACATCAGTGTTCTTTGGGAAGCAATTATAATTTTGGAGAGCAAATGTATACACCCATACGCAACAACAGCAGAAATCATACTGAATGACTGTCGTAGGCTCGCTCCATCGATTGTTAGTCAATCGTTTGATTTCGGCTGCCGAAGTGGCCGCCGTCAACCAACACTTATCATTGCGTTGGAGAGTCGAGTAAAAACGTTCATACATTGATTGTAATCTCGTAAAATTTGAATAAAAATGTTATCGTATTGAGGAGCCAGACGAGCCAAGCAGTGCCGAGGCTTGGTCTTGACGGATATATAGGTAACACTTTATTTTCGAGTGTATATCCCGTCCTAGTGAACCGGTTTTAATGTGGTTTTCGAATGGGAGACATATTCGAAGCCAAATGCCAAATCAATGTTCCTCCTCCCTCTTACCCGTTCGTCTGCTATCTTCTTAACCGTTAGAGTAATTTTAACACGGGTTGCGCGATTGGACAAATTTTCCCTAAGGAAACTTTTTGGCCACTAAAATCTATCCCTTCGCCTACCTGTAAGCCCCTGTCCCGCTATCTCTTGAACTTTTGGAGCAATTTTACCGCGGGTTTCACTATTAAAACCCGTCCTATGACGGGTAACCGCAGTCTTGATAGGAATTCCGTAAGGCCACACGTGACTGCTTCACATAAGGCGATACGCTTGAAAAGCCGTCGAATCGACAATTGCCTGTGATCTTACGGAATTCCTACCAAGATTGCGGTTACCTGTCATATGATGGGCTTTAATTCCAGTATTTTAAAATGTTTATAAAATTGCAAAGTAGTAGTAAAGCTAGTTCGCATATTTATTAAGATAAAATTAATGCAATAAAATAAAATAATTAAATAAATGGAACTAAAATCATAATTAAAATTCGAGTAAAATTAAAATTAAGTTTTATGTATTTGGTAATCACTGTATGGAATCTATAATTCGCATAGATTTCAACTATAACATACCTGCATCCTTAAGGTATAGATACACGACAGGAGATTTCGGTCTCTTAGACCAAAAATTTCGCCTCTCCATACAAAGAGACCTGTGTATACACTTCGGAGACCGGAGATTTGCCTCCAAGTATCAAGTCTCTAGGGTCTCTTGGAAGACCTAAGTTTCTTGCCGTGTAGCTACTAATAAGAGAGTCTCTTTAATGCGTCTTCGGTCTTCGGTCTTCAAAACGTTTTGATATCTATCTCTTGGTCTCCGGAGACGAATTTTGACATTTCAGTATATTGTTTTGTGGGAACGAGAATTTGTTTCGTTATTTTGAGTTTAAAGGTAAATTTTTATAAAGAAAAAAAGTGTTTTTGCATATTTTATATTAGTGATATTATGACGACGTAGACAAAATCCAAAACTGGAGATGGTTGAGGAGCGCCCGGTGCTGTGGGAAGTCGAAAAATCGAACTTCAAAAACAGATTTGTCCGAGCCGAAAAACGCAAAATTATGAGTGCTGCTATTGCTGCGACCTCAAAATTCTGATTTTGTTGATTTTTCGGAGAAAAAACTAGATTCACTTTACCTTTACAGTACAACTCCTGAGGTTCGAAAACCCCGATCCGAAAACCTCTGCATATTTTCTCCAGAAAAGAGGATAGAAAGAATATTTAAGTTATCTCTACAGAACTTTTCTTTTCAAATTCTGAAATTCGACTGGTGGTCTAAGTGCTTATGGGCTGTACACATCAGCTTCATACATATAATCTATAATCTAACATCAAATTAGAGATCAGCGACATCAAAAAACCCTCTAAAGTAAATTTTCACATGAAAAGAAAGAAAAATGATATTCACCAAATGCTTACAGAACCTTAACAAACTTCTCCGAAGATGGAAGGAACCTAGCGCACTCGCTTTTTTGTCAGAAGTACTCAAACTTCATCCAAATCTATTAACCCATTTTCGGGAAAATATTAGGTACAACCATCGAATTATTGCTCGTATTTTCTACCCTTTTCGCTGGCGTACCGCCAGTTAGCTAGTGTTTTTTCGTTTTCCCCATTATATCGCAAAAATATGCGAATTATAGGATTATGTTCGAAATACACAATCATAAATTTATAACAGATCAAAAGGGAACGATTTACGACGCACGCGAACAATTTTCTGATCCGAATAGATAACAAGGCGGTAATAGTACTAAAGGTAGCCCTAACATAGGGTAGCCCATACTTTTAAATACATATATTGTCCCAGAAAAAAATGTTCTACATTATGCTAGGATCACACATGGCTACTTTCGCTGCGCAGCACGAAGAAAAGCTGTCAGAAGAAGCAGCGGGTGCAAAAATTAAGTTTTTCTTCGTCCTGCGCAGCGAAAATAGCCATGTCTGATCCAGGCATCATTTAAGGTTTCAGTACAGTACTAAAGCGAATAATTATCGAGAAACTATTTATATACTTATTATTCTATCAAAAATATTAATATTTTTGCTTCTACAAAGAACTTAAACTAACATAAGTACCTAACCAAATACCAAAAAAAATTACAGTTAGATTTTAATTTATTAATATAAATTTTACCGCTTATTGGTAATCTGGAATATTTTTATGTTTCTTAATAATTTCAAGTACTGGATTTCTGACGGTGAACTATTGAATACAATAAAATTAAATTTTTATTGAAGGTAATTGAAAATTTGTTATAGGAAGCATCAAGTTTCGGTTACAAAAATTCAATGTTGAACCATCAGACCACAAATTGAATCTGTAAATGGTGGTCTATGGCCAAAGAAAATTTTGTGTTCAAAACAAAAATATTAATAGAAATTCAAGATATTTTTTTGTTTTGTTTTTTTCTTTTATTATTTTATTTTCAGATTTTGCATATTTCTTGGAACCAGTCGATGTTCCCTTAAGGGTACATGTATCCCCGGTTTTATAGGACAGGAAAAAATGTGATTTTACTCAAATAAAATGTCAGTCGCGCCGGGCTGACTGGCGGCAACAACAACTAGTATGCAAATAAAAAGAATTGATGTGGCTATAACGTGAAATCAGTTTCGACTTGAAGCTTTTTGAAGCGAAAAAGTTCTGTTTTCTAAATGTTAAATGTATAAGAAAAAATGTTTTAAATTAATCTTTAAGCAACTCGAAAAAAGTTCTCATAAACTGAGTTATTTAAATGCAAAAGATAAGCTGCATAAGCTTATTGAAAAGGTGAAAAGAAAATATCTTGAAGAAAGACTTGTCAAGGCTAAAAATAATACTAGAAAATTGTAGAATGTCATTAATGACGAACTGGGAAGTAAGGGGTGCAAAAGCGGAATAGATATAATTCACATTGAAGTAAGTAGTGCTGAAAATACAAATAACAAATCCATAGCTATGAATTAGTACTTTGGGAGTATAGGCAGTAAACTTCAAAAGAATATCGATGCTAAGGAGGTGGTTGAGATAGTTAATTTTTCGATCTGGCCCCAGGAAAGAACAATTTATCTCTTCTCTACAGATGAGAAGGAAGTTCGTGCTTTAATAGCATCATTGAAAAGAGACACTGCAACAGATTGGGATGCGATAACAGTTTTTGACACTTAAATGGTAATGGATATCATTACGTCACACTTGTAAAAACAATAAATGAAAGTATGCTAAATGGAGATTTTCCTTCTTGTCTCAAAAAAGCGGCAATTGTGCCAATCTACGAATCAGGGAATAAATCTGAGTGTGAAAACTATCGTCCTATTTGATTGATCAATACCTTTAGTAAAATCTACGAAAAAATATTAGAATCGCGAATTTCATAGAAAACACATGTAGATCTGACGCTAAACAATTTGGATTCCAGGAGCACTGTGGAACAGAATTTGCAATAAGTGAGGCACTTCATACAATAAATATCGGACTTGATGAAGGTAACTATGTGAGTGCTACTTTAATTGATATTAAAACATAAAAAAAGCTATAATTGCCAATCTGGCAATGATTGAAAATCCGTATGATGATTTAAGTGAACGGCGAACAATTGTATCAAAATTCCACTTTGAAATCAAACTTTCCAATAAGATTTTTTAAAATTTATTCCTATCGGATTTTGATGTATGGGAGTTTTATGTAGAATCATATCCTAAATAACTTTTGTTGTTGCACTTTTCGATAAGATGCACCGTTTTTGAGATATTCCGAAAAAACGTTTTCGTTCATTTTCGCCCATTAACGAACTTAGCCTTGCATTTTACGAAAGACGAATCTGCGTAAAATTTAAAGTCTCTAGCTCAATCCATGCGTCCGCAATCCGCGCCACAGACGGACGGACGGACATGCAAAATTCAATTTTTTTTTATCATTCTAAACACACTGATGTAATTCATTTTTGTGTGTGATAACGGGATCTTGGCGTTACAAACGGCAAGGCAAATTTAATATACCCTTTGGATTCATAATACGGGTATAAAAAAGTATTTGATACAGTGGATCATCGTATTCTCCTAAGAGCTCTTGAATATCTTGGAATTAGAGGTTTAGCTAACAAACTTATCCGTAGTTATCAACAACTCAGAACAGCTTCAACACCGATCGGCGGAATCATTAGTGATCCGGTAACTTTTGAAGCGGTTCTTGGCCCTACTCTGTATTTGTTATATGCAAAATATCTTTCCCAAAGGCGTGTATATAGTATTTGCTGATGACATAATTATCATTAACATTGCTTGAGATGGTAAAACGTTGTAAGCGTATATTAATTGCAATTTAAAATGGTATAGAGATTGGACACTGTAAAAAAGACTCATAGTAAATGCTGAAAAAACGCAATACATTATATTCAGACAAAAAAACAGATAGAACGACTGAACTAGACAGAGTTCAAACTGCGAAATATCTCGGTGTAGTTATGGATGAAATGGTGTAGTTATGGATGATTATGGTTTCTCTGGACATATAAGAAAAAAGTGGAGCTATGAAACGTTATGAAACGTCCCACTTACTGGAGCTATGAAACATGGCTCCGGATTCACACCAAAGCTAAAAACGATCATAGTCAAATCTCATATTATTCCGAGAATGAGATACACAATATATAAAACATTTGATGGCAGTTATCAACAGGATGTTATCAACTTTCATTGGTCTACGTACACAGAGGTCTTCGACTTACCAGAAATCATATACATTTATTAGCTAAGGGACTTGGAAAAAATAAAAATTGTGTCCAAGGTGATTCAAGTAGTCTTTCATTTCAAACGAGAACAGTGTTCCAGATGAATTGAAGAGGCTTAATCCCCTTGTGCTTTTCAAAAACAATAACGAAAAAATCGGCGGAAAACTTGAGGCGGATATTCTGATATAATTGAATTGTTACTTATATCTACTAGATTTCAATTAAAGTCACTACTTCTATAAATTAAATTAAAATTGGCACTAAATTGTGAAAACTAGTCATTTTTATAATATAATTGTTAATATTTATATGACTCTAATGCCCGAGGTCTTCATATTTAGTTTTTCTGTCAGATAGCTATACCGCAGATAAAGATATATCGAAGATATCTTTAACTTGGGCATCTTCATGAAAATTCCAACTCGGTATAGCAACTCTCGAAATAAGGTTCCACAACTCCTGCACACTGGATACAATAAAACACCACCTTGATACAAACTATCGTGACGTCACATAAAGAGGTATTTTCTATAATTGTGTGTTCTTATTAAAGGATTTTCGAAGTGAAAGGTACGATGCAAATTATCCGTTATAGCTTTCGAGTAATTCACCACCTTTATATCTTGTTTCGCGAAGCAAAGAACCGAAGAAATCAATGAAATCGTGGTCGAAATAGTGACCTTAAATTTGTAATCAAAAGCAGCATCACGGCTTGTTTCTAATCACGAAGGCTATTGTTTTGAATGTTTTATTATCCGGTCGTGGCGCTGATAGAACTTCTGTCAAATGGAAACGATTTTCGGATTTCTTGTATGGTGTTTGGGATTTTTATCATATCATGATCGAGTGCCGCAATAACTTTTGAAACCTTAGCTACCACACGACCAGTGAGACTAGCCGAAACTTTTGAGAAATCAGCACACGCCCTTAAAAAACAACCTGTCGCATAAAACCGTAAAGCCAACAATGGTTGATCTCTGGGTGGCATTGCTCTGCTTCTGACAATATTTAATAACAATAAATAACAATTTTCGTTTTTGCCTATTATGATTAATACAGATTTCAGCTTCAATTCTAGGCAAAAGTGCTTGAAATGTTGCTTTTGTTAAGCGAAATCTCATTACAAATTCACT
Organism: Chrysopilus asiliformis; assembly: GCA_964034945.1. Lineage (NCBI taxonomy): Eukaryota > Metazoa > Arthropoda > Insecta > Diptera > Rhagionidae > Chrysopilus > Chrysopilus asiliformis. The sequence goes on along the minus strand of OZ035961.1, from coordinate 64,459,998 downwards.
TTCACTCCAAGTATCAAAATGATTCACCCTTATTTGCAGTACGTAGGGTCTTGAAATGATTGCTGGTTCATCACTGTCAGAGTCAGAAAAGATATTCACTTCCATTAACGAATCCATAGGTTTTTTCATACATTTTAACTTTCCGATTTCAATATTTTAATTTTACTCTATAACTGTCAACAACTGCTTTAAAAAAGGAGTGGTGGCGCTGGGGTAAAAATATACACAAAATTTCAAGATATCTCGACCTCAGACCAAGAGATAACTTTACCCGAGAGATATCTTTATCTCGATGTTTTTTGCTACGAAGACTTCCATTTTTTTAGATATACTTAGTATATCTCCCAATTGGTGTTATCCGCAGTATATCTGGGACTGAAGACTTCGGGCATAACACCAGTTAAACTGTTTCGAACCAAATTAATTTAGAATATTGTCCTGCTTTCATATAACCGATTAGATATATATTTAATCGAATATAATAATAAATAAATACTTGAAGATTAAAAAATCGTAAACGAAACTAGTAAACGTAGTTAAATACTACAGTTCTTCTTCCAAGTAAGAATTGAAATTAACGGAAAATAAAAATCACTTCTAGAAAAATAAATTTGGCATTTAAGACGCTCCATAGAACAATGAAATTATGGTTTTTACACTTTTGCTCAAAAGCCGTCCATAACCAAAAGCCATCGTTCTAGGCTTTAATTCATTTTTAAGCGAGATCCACAAACGGACCGAAAACCCAAATAGAAACAATTTCGAGTAAGGAGCGAAAATCCAAATAGAAAATATTTGGTTCCCAACCTGAGAGGGAGAACGAAAAATGTGCCTACGAACCAGTGTTGCCGAACGTAGGGATTTTTCCCTACAGTAGGGAAATTTTACCTAAAATCAAGCGTAGGGAAGTTTTCTCAAAATTCATCTATTTGTAGGGAAATTCCAATATTTACAAAAAAACATAACAAAAGCTACAATTGCTAATCTGGCAATTACTGAAAACCCGTATGGTGATATGGCATTGTTCGTAGTTTAAGTGAACGGCGAACAGTTGCATCAAAATTCCACTTTGAAGTCAAACTTTTCAATAAAAATTTTTAAAAGTTATTCCAATCGGATTTTGATGTATGGGAGTTTGATGTAGAATCATATCCTAAATAATTTTTGTTCTTGCACTTTTTTGATAAGATGTACCGTTTTTGAGATATTCAAAATTCATGCAAAATTCAATTTTTTATACCCGTATGGTAAAACCAAAGGGTATATTAAATTTGCCTTACCGTTTGTAACGCAAAGTTCCCGTCATCACCCACAAAAATGAATTACACCAGTGTGTTTAGAATGGTAAAAATAATTAATTTTTGGATGTCCGTCCGTCCGTCTGTCTGTCGGTCTGTGGCGCGGATTGCGGGCGCATGGATTTAGCTAGAGACTTGCGGGCTCACGGGTTGAGCTTCATTAATGGGAAAAAATGGACCATTAGAATACGAACGAAAACGTTTTTTTGCGAATATCTAAAAAACGGTGCATCTTATCAAAAAAGTGCAAGAATAAAAATTATTTAAGATATGATTCTACATCAAACTCCCATACATCAAAATCCGATTGGAATAAATTTTAAAAAACCTTATTGAAAAGTTGACTTTAAATTGGAATTTTGATACAACTCTTCGCTTATATATGTAGTACATTCCTATTCCAAAATTTAAATTTCATCGTTTTTGCCGTAGGGAAAAATGTAGGGAAAATGGCCCTTCAAGTAGGGAAAAATCATGCGTGTTGTACCTACACATAGGGAATTTTGCTCTTGAACTTTCGGCAACACTGCTACGAACAGTACCGCCGAGCTCAAAATTTCTCTCTCTAGAGAGTGGTCGCTTTTACAAATCGTTTCCGTTCCCGAAAACGAGAGTCGAGAACCGTGGCAAATGTTCCTGTCGTTGGGAACGAAACTTTAGGGCGAAAAGAACAAAATAAAAAAAATAAAATTTTAAACGCTGAGTAAATTGAACAGTATTTCATTTTAAAACTGCTATTATTAGCTTTAAGTTCAGATTAAATTTGAATTTCCTTTTCGTCCTTATATGGAAAAACCGAGTCAGGCGACCCACACAGGTGGTATAACTTAAGTTACCGTTAAAAATACGTATATCTCGGGTCGAAAAGCGGAGGTACCTATTCGGAAGTATTTCCGATAATTTTAACATCGAAGCAAATCTGCTGAAAGATCTTTTCTGGGAAGAAAAAGCAGGCCACTTCAAAAACTTTTGCCAATCTTTTTCGTATGCCTGGCGCTTCGAATCATTTCGGCAATATAATTTCGACGAGATTGTCCATAAACACTCATTTTCAAATTAGTTGCAGTTCAAGCCGCAGCTCAGACTATATGCTTTTACAGACGACTTGAGCTGCGACTCACTCCGCTTTCATGCGGCTGATGACATGATTTTGATGACATGAGATATCACATACGACTTTTACGTGCAAACCCCGTGTTGTCTAATGTGAATGAAATGGGAAATTAAAGCACACACCATTGAAGTAGCAAAAGTTTGGTTAGGTTATCACTCGCCATTCATAGAAATATTGTTTTATCGATTTTACAAGATTTTCGAACATGTGGATTCACAATCCTATCACGGAGACAAATTTACCTTGGAACAGATCTCCAATATTAACGGGATGGTATCCACCCTTGCAATAGTCCTCTCGTAGCTCCTGCTCCTCTTCTTCACTATTTGCTTCAGAATCCTCAGAGTCGTTAGAAGAGCTTCTAGGTGGTAGAACATCAGACGTTTTATTCTTGTACTTCTTAGGAGCATTGTGCGTCGTCGAAGCATTCTGGACAGGAACAGAGGGTGGTCCGGAAGAATTTGATAGACCAATGAGATCATTACTGCTATCCTGTGATGTTTGAGTTAAGGATGACACCAATGGGGATTTTTTTGTCCCACCTGATGGTGATGATACATTTGTTGTCGCCACACAGGATGCTATGGTGGAACTGGAGGCTGCTGAAGCTGTTGCTGCATTTGTATTGCCTGCAACCCCATTGGCTTTGCCTTTTTTCTTATTTGGCTTATGACGTTTTTTCTTCGCCTGAATCGCTAACACCCTTCTGTTCACATCAGCCTTCGAGTTCATTTTTGGAATTTGCTAAGAGTCACTATCGAAATACTGGTGCTTGTTTTAAATGATAAAAAAAAAATTACACGAGAAAATTTGTACAAAAGACGAAAAAATACTCTATATTGGAGTGCGTAGAACGTATTTTTGACCCACTGCTTACTGTTTTCTGTGATCGCAATGCTTGCACAAATCCAAATTCACAAATTTCAATCCTTCGTTTCCGACAATATCCAAATAAAATATGTAATTAAGAAATTATTTACTCATGCTTATTTTTATCATTTTCAATTTCAATTTGTCGATCGACGGGAAAACAAAATTCGTTCGAGATATTCTAAAAACTTCTATGTGCAGGGTGCATAAAAATTTCTTCACAGATTTGACTAAAGTAAAAATTAAGTCTGATACTATTAGCTGGCAGCAACAGCGGCAGCAAAAATAAGATTTATACCTTTCGATTTACACCCCATCGAAAAAAGAGGAATTTTGCAACAAAACTACTTTTACTAGCACAATTTCGGGTCGCAAAACTCATAAAATTGTTTTGAAATGACTGCTGACGCTGTTTTAATTACAAAATTTCAATTTTAAATTTGCATATAACCTCACTTTTCTGACGAAAAAAAACTTGAGCTACAAACCAATTTTACTTATGAGCCAGGGGTGGACAAACTTTTCAGCCACACCCCGCTTTTTCTCACCCCGCCACTCCGTTTTTCTATTTTTCCCGCCAAAACTGTACTCCAACTTTTTGATGTCAAACTACATATTTCTATGATTTTATTATCAGGAGTATTGAGCTTTGTTTTTAGTCTTTCCCCTCGTTTCACGAATTCCAATTTTTTCGATGTGGTATAAATCGAAAGGTAAGGAGGGACCCTATCATGCTATGACGAATTATACAAGGTCTGATTGACAGCTCAGTTGCTTCTGGCTCTGACGTCATCGGCAAGAAATTCTTATAAGACTGAATGGGAATTTTCCCTAGTTCTCAAATCTAGCTAACATCTAGTTAAACAACTCCGTACCCACAATCAACATTACAAAGAATTTCTTGCCGATGACGTAGCAAAATGGTGGCTGTCGAAAAATAACCAGCAGACCTTGTATAATTCGGCCATGCTATCATGCTATATATTCTTGGCATGTACTCTCAACAGAGAACAAATAATCTAGAGAATAAACTCTTAGAACAAATTTTTAGAGAAAATTTTTCCACTGTGAGATGAAGCAAGAGGATCCGATGTAACACGGAAAAAATTATCCATTCGATTCCTCCATCTCATTGAATAGATACGACGAAAATGATTAGAAAATGTTCTCTCTGCTTCGTGCTCCCTAGTCTAAAAGTAATTAACTTTTAGGCCGTAGCTAGTAATGATAGGGACATTTTTCCACCCTTCGAAGGGGAAATTTGTCAAAAATTTGTTCGGCAGAGTTTTTTCTATATATTCCTTATTCTATGCTCTCAAAACCTTTAATTTGAGGTACCGCTGCCATCCATGCTTATTCACAAATTTATTGTTAGCTAACAATATTGTTAAGTAACAATAAATTTCATAGCAATCCATAAAGAAAATGGTAATCACAATTTTGCTTGTTAAAAAAATTCGTTAAAAATGTTCGTTGTGTTGTTATGGCAACAGTTTTGTAAATTATTTTAATAGTTGCAGTTGTATTGCATTCGGGGATTGTTGTATTGCATTGGCAAATTGTTGTATTGCATTGCGGGGAGACGATAAATATTTTTTAAAACTGTTTTCTTCTATGGAAAACAAATCGCTGGTATCGCGAAGAACTTGACTTGGTAATCCACGTGGTAATCCAACATATCGTCGGTGATAGTGCAATACCGCGTATGAGCAGTTTGTAAATACCGCGTATCTACATTTTGAATGTTTTACGGGGGGAAGAAAAAGTTTGATATTTCTAACCCTTTAAAGAGATTTTCTCATCTAAGATTTTTTGGGACCTCATTATATGACTGTCATAATGAGGTCCCAAAAAATCTTAGACGAGAAAATCTCTTTAAAGGGTTAGAAATATCAAACTTTTTCTTCCCCCCGTAAAACATTCAAAATGTAGATACGCGGTATTTACAAACTGCTCATACGCGGTATTGCACTATCACCGACGATATGTCTTTAAAAAAGCAATACAGTAGAACACGCTTAAATGCACATCGAACTTCGCAGAATTTCATGTGCATTTATCCGTGTTTTGCATTTATCCGTAGCACGGAGAAATACACGCGAGTCAAAGATAAACATGTAACTTTAATATTCCTGTAATAAACATTTAAATTCAATTAGGCTACACAAAAACAAAGAATCAATTTAAGAATTCATTTTATCACATAAAAATGACAAAAATCACATTTTTTTGTTGTGATTACATTTTATTTTTGCACATGTACATTTAAGCGTGTAAAATTTCATGTAATTTATACTTTTGGGGTATGAAAATGGTTGCATTTAAGCAAGTATTGCAATTAAGCGTGTGTATATATTCATATGAAAAATGCTTTAAAATCCTCCAGGCACAAATATGGCGTCCAATTATACGAGTTTTACATTTAAGCGTCTTGCATTTAAGTGTGTTTTACTAAAATCAATTTTTTTGCTTGAAAAATAAAATATATTTCTTCCCAAACAACTAAAATTTATTTTTGCTATCGTAACAACACTTTTAACCATTTCTAACAAGCAATAGTGCACTCTGAATACGGTTTTATTTGACAATTTTTAGCTTAACAATATTATCGAAAGTTCATAGCAAGCAAAGTGAAATGTGAATACCGATTTCTGTTTTAACAATTGTTATGGGTATTAACAAGCAATAATAGCTTTTGTGAATAAGCATGATCATATCTCTTTTATAGAGAACCTTATCTCTTTTTTTAACCCCATTCTTTTTCCGCTTTTTTTTCCTTGCCAGTTCTCTTTAGTTCTCTTTTTTCAGAAAACTCTTGGTTCATACTATGTGTAAAAAACCGAACAGATCTTTCCACGAAAATTCCATTATGAATTAAAATTATCACGTTATTTATTGTATAGTAGTACTCTAATCTACAATTTTCTGTGTGTAGTGCGAAACTGTACATTATAATTGTAACGTAAAGCTATTTATTGTACGCGCCAGCAAGAACAGTTTCTTCTCCCACGATCAGCTGCTGTAAAAATCAAAACAAATAAAAATTGTGCGGTAAGGAAATAGCCGGTTTTGACATTTGATATTGTAGTTCTGACATTTTCAGTTTTTTTTCGATAGATACACAGAAAAAAATAATTGGTTTAACAAAAAAAAATTCGTAAATATTACTGAAGTTTGTATATACTTCGTAATATTAACAAATTTTAGTAACTATACGAAAAAATATTTGTTAATACTACGAAGTATATACAAAACTTCAGTAATATTTACGAATTTTTTTTTGTTAAACCCATTTTGTAAATAATACAAAATTATTTTTTTCTGTGTACGGAAAATAACAGGCACGAAAAATTACACTTTTTTGTAATAATTCTGTGCAGTCATTCTAAGTTCTGTAATTTTCACATTCAAAAAAAGTTCTCTTTTGGTTCTCTTTTTTCATTTGGTTAATTTCCTATACAATGTCTCTTTTTTTAACCCAAAGGTTCTCTTTTCACAAATAGGTTCCATGGCAGCCCTACACATACCCCCCCCCTACCACCCCCCAGAAAAAAATTTCATACAAAGTTTGGAAACCCCTGGAGTTGGCAAAGTGAGCGAGCGACGGCTAAAAATACTCATTTCGGGTAGCATACACCAGTAGGCATTTCTACACGTGTTGTCGTGCATCAGCGGAACGGGTTCTGATAGGTCAGTGACTAGTGGAGGGGGTTTTGCAAGTGATGCAAGGATGGACGAAATTCAAGAACGACCAAAAATTCTGCATGCACTAACACAACTAAACAGCAATAAAATTTTTCCATGAGTGGACACTACGATGCTTCTCTACTCACGTTCAAATAGGGCTGCCATGGAGCCTATTTGTGAAAAGAGAACCTTTGGGTTAAAAAAGAGATATTGTATAGGAAATTAACCAAATGAAAAAAGAGAACTAAAAGAGAACTTTTTTTTAATATGAAAATTACAGAACTTAGAATGACTGCACAGAATTATTACAAAAAAGTGTAATTTTTCATGCCTGTTATTTTCCGTATCTATCGAAAAAACATAACAAAAGCTATAATTGCCAATCTGGCAATCATTGGAGACCCGTATGGTGATATTCGTATCAAAATTCGAACAGTTATACCAAAATTCCACTTTGAAGTCAAACTTTCCAATAAGTTTTTTAAAATTTATTCCAATCGGAATTTGATGTATGGAAGTTTTATGTAGAATAATATTCTAAATAACTTTTGTTCTTGCACTTTTTTGATAACATGTACCGTTTTTGAGATATTCGCAAAAAACGTTTTCGTTCGTATGGGGGGTACCCCCCCTAATGATCCATTTTTGCCCATTAACGAACTTAGCCTCGCATTTTACGAAAAACGAATCTGCGCAAAATTTCAAGTCTCTAGCTCAATCCGTGCGCCTGCAATCCGCGCCACAGACAGACGGACAGACGGACAGACGGACAGACGGACAGACAGACGGACAGACGGACAGACAGACGGACGGACATGCAAAATTCAATTTTTTTATCATTCTAAACACACTGTTGTAATTCATTTTTTTGTGCAATGACGGGATCTTGGCGTTACAAACGGTAAAGCAAAGTTAATATACCCTTTGGTTTCACCATACGGGTATAACAAAACTGAAAATGTCAAAACTACAATATCAAATGTCAAAACCGGCTATTTCCTTAACCGCACAATTTTGATTTGTTCTGATTTTTACAGCAGATGATGGTGGGAGAAGAAAGTGTTCTTGCTGGTTCTTGCATACAATAAATAGCTTTACGTTACAATTATAATGTACAGTTTCGTACTACACACAGAAAATTGTAGATTAGAGTACTACTATACAATAAATAACGTGATAATTTTAATTCATAATGGAATTTTCGTGGAAAGATCTGTTCGGTTTTTTACACATAGTATGAACCAAGAGTTTTCTGAAAAAAGAGAACTAAAGAGAACTGGCAAGGAAAAAAAAGAGGAAAAAGAATGGGGTTAAAAAAAGAGATAAGGTTCTCTTTAAAAGAGATATGATGGCAGCCCTACGTTCAAACCACAATGACAATATTCGCACTCACATATATATAAAACTGACGCAACAGGTAACAACAGCATGTGGACTCGTACTGTTGTCGTTCATCGTTGTCATTATGGTTGTTTTAACAACACGTGTAAATATGCCCAGTGTGCCTACATACAAAGAGAGTGGCCAGGTGCTTTCGAAGTGGACGATTCATCCGTATTCGAAAGTGTTAGTGAACTGTTCGAAAAGCATATTTTTTAGTGGCTAGGGGCTGCTCCCCGAACCACTTCGCGGTTCATCCCCCTTCCGAAGGTCAGCCTTCGGCCTCGCCCCTCGCGCTTGAATTGTTGGAATTTGATGTATGGAGATGTTACGTGAAATTATTTAAATATATTTCAGCTCTCGCCTTCCTCTTTACTCGGCCTTCGGCCTCGAGTCAAATGCATATAGTTAACCCAAAAAAGGGAATTTTTTTCAGACATTTTTCGTTGTGACCCAACGGTGTATTACAAAATCGTACTGTTTACTTACAATATATTCAATAACGGTAAAAGGTGGTTATCCACACGGGGAAAGACAATATTGTGGGAAATGTTATTCTTTTTAATTCATGTCATACATTGAAGCACCAAATCCCTTTAGAATTGCAGAAGATAGCAGGTGAGGGCTATACATAACGATGGTATCTATACTGTTTTTCGCAGTATTATATTGTTTTTCAGACTCCAATACTGCATAATTGCTTTTTTCCCAAAATACTGTATTTAAATACTCAGAAAACTTTAATTCTTTAACGTTTCGAAATTCAAATTTATTAATAGCAATGCAAAACGTCAGTGGCAACACAAAACAGTGGCAACACATGGCAAGTGTAAATACATTCAAACGACGAACAGCTAAGTATTGATGGCAACATGTCATATAGACTCGCTTCTTCCTTTCCCCATCGATTACTGTCTTGTCATTATTCATCCTTCTTCAGAACGCGTTACTTTGATTTTGCTTTCCACTGTTAATTTAAAAAAATAAAAATGTCGAAATTAAAAGCAAAGACACAAATTTTCATTGAATAAAATTTATACTGCGAAAAATACTGTTTTTTTAAATCGATTTACTGCTTTTTTAAATTTTTAGGTGAAGTTTTTGTCCGAAAAAGATACCATCGTTAGCTATACATAAAAAGGAGGGGTAGATATTAGTGAGCAAAAATTTTTTTTGGAGGCTGACCTCTCTCATGGTGAAAATCGGATCCGAAACCCTTAAGCGCATAAAGAGGTTTCAAGAGAGGGAAAGGGGTTGCTATTAAACTGGATCCGACACCCTTGAGTAAGAGATATCAGAAGAAACGGGGATTGACATCAAAAAGAATCAGATCCCTTATTCTGTCAATAAGTGTACCTGGGTGCAAAGTTTGATCAAAGTCGGCCGCGCCGTTTTTGCGTGATGCCGGAACAAACATTCAGTCAAACAGACAGAAATACCGACCGACAGACGGACAAACATAAATTTTAAGCATAACAAAACCTATAATTGCCAGTCTGGGAATTATTAGAAACTCGTATAGTGATATTCCTATCAAAATTGGAACAGTTGTATCAAAATTCCAGTTTGAAGTCAAACTTTCCAATAAGATTTTTTAAAATTTGTTCCAATAGGATTTTGATGTATGGGAGTTTTATTTAGAATAATATCCTAAATAACTTTTGTTCTTGCACTTATTTGATAATATGAACAGTTTTTGAGATATTCGCTCTGACCATACGGGTATAAAAATGTCTTTTTTGGCATCAGTATTGTAAACGTTATGATTTGTCACTTTATAAACACTTGTATTTTGTTTTAGTTTTCTGTATTTTAATATTCTGAATTCTATTTCACAACATCTCACATTAAATTCTGTCTTGTCATTCTTGATTGTCCGGTGTTGTCAGATTACATTTCTTTATTTTGTTACAATATATCACATCTCCCTTTTCTTAACTAAACATAATCTTTTAGATAAACTGGTCTTTTAATAGTTCTACCTGATCTACAGTCTGTAAAGTAAGAGCATGTACGGCATAAATGGCAGGTGGATGCAAATATCGTCCTAGTTTTTTGTGAGCCGATAGATGCAATCTTTGTCGTGAATGCTTTGCCACAAAAGATTCAGTTGGCGTATAAACTCGTATAGTGATATTCCTATCAAAATTGGAACAGTTGTATCAAAATTCCAGTTTGAAGTCAAACTTTCCAATAAGATTTTTTAAAATTTGTTCCAATAGGATTTTGATGTATGGGAGTTTTATTTAGAATAATATCCTAAATAACTTTTGTTCTTGCACTTATTTGATAATATGAACAGTTTTTGAGATATTCGCTCTGACCATACGGGTATAAAAATGTCTTTTTTGGCATCAGTATTGTAAACGTTATGATTTGTCACTTTATAAACACTTGTATTTTGTTTTAGTTTTCTGTATTTTAATATTCTGAATTCTATTTCACAACATCTCACATTAAATTCTGTCTTGTCATTCTTGATTGTCCGGTGTTGTCAGATTACATTTCTTTATTTTGTTACAATATATCACATCTCCCTTTTCTTAACTAAACATAATCTTTTAGATAAACTGGTCTTTTAATAGTTCTACCTGATCTACAGTCTGTAAAGTAAGAGCATGTACGGCATAAATGGCAGGTGGATGCAAATATCGTCCTAGTTTTTTGTGAGCCGATAGATGCAATCTTTGTCGTGAATGCTTTGCCACAAAAGATTCAGTTGGCGTATAAACTCGTATAGTGATATTCCTATCAAAATTGGAACAGTTGTATCAAAATTCCAGTTTGAAGTCAAACTTTCCAATAAGATTTTTTAAAATTTGTTCCAATAGGATTTTGATGTATGGGAGTTTTATTTAGAATAATATCCTAAATAACTTTTGTTCTTGCACTTATTTGATAATATGAACAGTTTTTGAGATATTCGCTCTGACCATACGGGTATAAAAATGTCTTTTTTGGCATCAGTATTGTAAACGTTATGATTTGTCACTTTATAAACACTTGTATTTTGTTTTAGTTTTCTGTATTTTAATATTCTGAATTCTATTTCACAACATCTCACATTAAATTCTGTCTTGTCATTCTTGATTGTCCGGTGTTGTCAGATTACATTTCTTTATTTTGTTACAATATATCACATCTCCCTTTTCTTAACTAAACATAATCTTTTAGATAAACTGGTCTTTTAATAGTTCTACCTGATCTACAGTCTGTAAAGTAAGAGCATGTACGGCATAAATGGCAGGTGGATGCAAATATCGTCCTAGTTTTTTGTGAGCCGATAGATGCAATCTTTGTCGTGAATGCTTTGCCACAAAAGATTCAGTTGGCGTCGAATTCTTACCCGAGAAACAAGTTAACCGCCATGCGTGACGCATACGCATCGCGCTACGAGGCTGTGTTCCTTTGTTCCCACCCCAAATGACCAAAAATGTCACATGTAGCGGCTGCTAAATACATGGGAAAGTCAAAATCGTTTGTCGCTAAGTGGGTTCAGCAATATAAAAAGATCAAAAATGTCGATGACTTGCCAGAACGTAGGTCGATAGGCAAAGTGACACCGAACATGGAAAAAAAATTTGTGAATTTGTTTAACCGGAACCCCACTTTAACATTGCGACTAGGAGCAGCAAAATTAAAACAGAAGGCTATAGAAGTATCACATACAACTATTCGAACCCATATCCTTGTGCATAACCTCAAATATCGAAGCACAATGAAGAAACCACTGTTAGCGAAAAAAATGTGACGAAAAGACTCGTTTGGGCAAAGGAGAATTTGGACCGAGATTGTAGCAACGTGATCTGTACGGACGAAGCTTCTGTTTGGGGATATTCTGTGTGGGCATATCTCAAGCAAAAGCTTCGAGGAAAAAGAGTGTTCGACAAATTCGTCTCATTTGAGGGTCTTTACCGAACGAATACGCAGTCAACTTAGTGTAAAGTATGCCTCGGAGATGCCAGCAATTATCAATGCCGGTGGTGACTGGGCTCATTATTAATGATATAGCATTTTTCTTCTTGTGCAATACAACAAATCCATGTACTTAAAAATCATTAAAAATAAATTTTTGTACACATTAACCCGTACACGCTCTTACTTTACAGACTGTAGTAGTATTATTACTGAGTCCTAGCTTATTTTTATTTTCTGTATTATTGTTATCTTGATCAGTCTCACTAGCTACTGGTAAGTCAATTACAAAATTTGTTGTATTATTATCTTCAATATCTACCGAAATCTCTTTCGCTTGTCTGTCTTCCGTCTTGTCCTCAGTCATTTTTAAATCAAAATCTTCTTTTTCTTTAACCATTTTTTGGGAACTCTGGTCTTTACAATGAATTAAGTATTTTCTGTTTCTATCTAATTTTTTATCAGTTTCCGTTATAATCTTATATGCGTTGGGTCTTGTATCTTTAGCTATTACTTTAGCATAAGAATTTGGTTTTTTATTATCGTTCGTGACTAGCACTACCTTTTGCCCCTTTTCAATATTTGATAGTTCTTTAGCGTGCCTGTCATGGTATGTTTTTTGCTTCATCGCATTTTTGTATAACGCCTTTTGAACTTCCAACTGGTCTTTCGTTTCCTTATTGACGCATGGTAACAGGCCTTGTACCTTTCTTGCCATTAGTAATTCTGATGGAGACTTAAAATTAAATTCTTTTGAAATGGGAGTATTTCTGTATTCAAGCAATGCTAAATTTTTGTCTTTGGATTCATAGTCTGCTTTTTTAAAAAGGTTTTTAATTGTTTGTACGTTTCGTTCGGCAAGACCGTTTGATTGTGGATACAAAGGGCTACTGGTTTTATGAAGAAAATTTCCATTTTTTTGCAAATTCTTGGAATTTATGACTAGCAAAATTTGTGCCATTGTCGGTATAAAGCATTTCTGGAATACCAAATCTAGAAAAAATCGATTTTAATAGTTCAATAGTGCACTCTGCACTCATGTCTCTTAGCTGGCCAACTTCAACGTATTTGCTATAATAGTCAACCACTATCAAATAGTTCTTATCATTGTAGTGAAACACATCACTTCCTAGCATGATCCACGGTTTGTCTGGCATTTCTCTTATTTTCATAGCTTCTTTGCAGTTGGCTTTTCTGTATCGATCACAAGTATTACATGTCAGGACTTTATTTTCAATATCTTTGGTCATGTGGGGCCAAAACATACATGATCTAGCTCGTAGTTTGCACTTGTCAACCCCTAAATGATTAAAATGTATCCTCTCCAGCATTTCTGTTCTAAGTGATTCAGGTACTACAATACAATTGTTTTTCAATATTAAATTCTGACAGACGTACAATTCTTCCTTAAAAGTATAATATGGTCTCAAGTAATCAGGTATCTCTTTTATACCAGGCCACCCACCCATTATAAATTGCTTCAATTTTTTCAACTGGTTGTCCTTTTCGGTTTCCTCTTTAAGAATTTGTAGCTTTCTGTTAGTCGCTGGTAAATTGCTTATGATCATTCCCACTTGAGCTTCTGTTTCCTGTTCTAACAAATACGTTCTATCGTCGGTATTAATACAGTTTCTGGACAGTGTATCGGCCAACAGTAAGTGTTTTCCCGGCTTATATTTAACAATAATATCGTATTTTTGTAAGTGCAATCTCATACGTTGTAATCTTAAAGGGATATCACACAGGGGCTTTTTAAAAATTGATTCCAATGGTCTGTGGTCAGTTTCAACTTCCACAATTTTACCATAAATGTATTGATGAAAACGTGTGCACCCGAATACAATTGCAAGGAGTTCCTTCTCAATTTGTGCATAAGCTTTTTGCGTTTCTGTCATCGCCTTGGACGCGTAGGCAACCGGTAACTCATTCTGAAGGAGGACTGCCCCCAAAGAGGTCTGTGACGCGTCAACAGATAATTTGCATGGTTTGTTTATATCGTAGAATTGCAAAACCGGCTGTGAAGTTAATATCGATTTTAGCTCATTAAATGCATTTTCTTATTCTTGTCCCCATTCCCATGCGGCATCTTTTTTTATCAGTTTTCTTAACGGACCACATACCTGTGACAATGAGGGAATGAATTTGGCTACATAAGTGATCATCCCAAGAATCCTTTGGAGATCTTTGGCTTTTTTAGGTTTTTCTAGCTTTGATATTGCGTCAACCTTTTGTGGATCTGGTTTTATTCCATCCTGACACAAAACATGTCCTAGATAACTTATTTCTGTTTTGGAAAATTCGCATTTTGTAAGGTTTAACTTAATGCCATTTTCCTTTGCAATTTGGAGTACCCTGATCAAACGTTCATCATGTTCTTTCTTGTTCTTTCCATATACTATAATATCGTCCACAAAAACCTTACACCCTTCAATGGACTCAAATATTTGTGAATATTGTCTGTGGAAGATTTCAGGTGCAGAAGTCAACCCATATGGTAAACGCTTGTAGAAATATCTGCCAAACGGTATCGTGAAAGTACAAAGCTTGGCACTTTCATTTGTTAGCTTTATGTGAAAGAAAGCTGTTGATGCATCTAGTTTACTAAAGACTTTAGACCCGGCCATATCCGAGGACACTTCCTCAAAAGTTGGCAGAACATTTTAATTCTCTTTTAATGCATTTATTCAAATAAACAGGGTCCACACATACTCTAATTTTCCCATCAGGTTTTTTTACTATTACTATGTTGCTAACAAATTCTGTCGGTTCTGTCACTTTTTCTATAACCCCCAATTTTTCCATTTTATCAAGCTCCCTCTTCAAGAGTTTATGCATGGCTATCGGTACCCCTCTACACGATTCAATTTTACCCCTTGCATCTTCTTATAACTTTATATCATATTCCACCCCTTTTAGCAGTCCAATACATTTTTCATCAAACAATTCATGATATCTTATAACTATTTGTTCGTAACTTTCGTCTTTATTTGTTTTAATTTATCTTAAATACTTTCTCTCTAATAACTTTAACGACATTACCGAGCTATGCCCTAAAACCGGGATACAATTACTGTCTACAATGTGAAACACCAAGATCACTTTCTCTCCATTAGTCAATTGACATTCTAACATTGTTTTCCCCACACAGTTTATCTTTGTTCCGTCATTGTTAAACAAATTAGTCAAATTCTTACTAATATTGGGCCTTACCAATGACCCGTGACTAACTTAGTAACAGCTTTTGGTGTGTGCGAAACGGGCTATTTGCTTGCTAATTCTAGTAAGTTTTCACACATTTATCACAGCGAATTTAAAACTTTTCAATAAAAACTAGGATTTGAACCGAAATTAGCAAGCAAATAGCCCGTTTCGCACACACCAAAAGCTGTTACTAAGTTAGTCACGGGTCATTGGTAAGGCCCATTACCTTTTAAAGCTAATTTCTTAAAATATCTTAATGGCAATACATCGCAGTCTGATCCAGTGTCCAACTTGAAGTCAATCGTTCTTCCTTTTATTTGTAGTGGTTCAAACAATTCATTTGGACGATTTTTTACACCTCCTACACTGATGGCACCTAGGACGATATCACTTGAGTTGCTCGATATACTGCTTGAATCCTTTATCTGTTGTACTCTTTTTTGACACATTTTTGCAAAGTGTCCATATTTTCGGCATTTGTTACATTGCTGATTAAATGCAGGGCACTTGAAGCCATGTAAATAACCACACCTTGTGCACTGAACACCCTGTTGCTGCTGATTTTGCTGTTTTATTCCCCGATGTGATGTCCCCGGCATGTCATGCTTCTCTGAAAGTGGCCATCCTTTCACTTTTTTATTTTCGTGATCAGTGTAATTTGGTTTTTTCTTTATCGCACCCACCGATGGTATGTCATCTGCAAATTCCTTCAGTTGCTTCTCAGCCAATTCGTATGACTTGCATATTTTAAGACATTTGTTTAGATCCAGTTCGGACTCCTTTAATAATCTTTCACGAATATTTTTTTCCTTGATTCCTCTTATAATTTGATCTCTGATTAGACTATCTCTGAGGCTTTCGAAATTGCAATCCAAACTTAGTGAGCGCAATGCAGTGACCAAATCATCGAAGCTTTCTGTCTCTTTTTTATCTCTGCTAAAAAATACATGTCGATTCATTGTTTCGTTTTTTAAAGGCATAAAATATTCGTCAAACTTTTCTACCACATTCGCATATTGCGTTTTGGGTTTTTCTTGGCTGAATTCAAAAGTGTTAAATGTCTGAATCGCTTCTTCCCCAATTGCATGTAGGAATAAAGCAACTTTGGTTTCCTCATCCAGCCTTGTTTCAGCACCTGAAGCTACAAAATATAATTGAAATCGCTGTTTCCATCTTTTATAATTTTCTGCAATGTCTCCTGTCAAGCACAATGGCGGCGGCGGCTTCAGCATCTCCATTTTTCGATTTTTCCCTTAGCTTAGCGTATTGAAGTTCTATTTAATCGTTTTATCGGCTGCGCCATGTAAACGTTATGATTTGTCACTTTATAAACACTTGTATTTTGTTTTAGTTTTCTGTATTTTAATATTCTGAATTCTATTTCACAACATCTCACATTAAATTCTGTCTTGTCATTCTTGATTGTCCGGTGTTGTCAGATTACATTTCTTTATTTTGTTACAATATATCACAAGTATTATAAGACCAAATACATCAATGTATGTCAATATTTTTGAGAAAATCCAAAATTATAAAAATTGTCCCCTTGCAGTTTTTATTATATAGATGGGAAAAAAGTAAAGGGGACACATCTACAGATAGAGAGCTTTCCTTTAAAAAAAAGAATAATCAAAATCGATTCTAAGCTGGAGCTGTGTCGAAAGAAATACATACAAAATCGCTTTGCCTTTTAAATATATAGATGAGTCTTCGATATTAACAACACGAATCGCAGCTGGGCGTTTAATGAAGGGGTAAAATACCCATGCTCGAAGCCTGGGTTGCTGGTGCCAAGGTTTTGTTTTTTTAATTTAATTTTTTTTTCATTTACTTAAAACAATTTTTTTTCTTTGTGATTTTTGTGTTTTTTTTTGTATATGAAAACTGTTTAAAACAAAAAATAGAGGGCCACCCCCCAGAAAAAAGCTTCATAAAAAGTTTGATGACCCCTGTAGGGGGTAAGGGGGCGAGCGACGGCTAAAAATACTCATTTTGGATAGGGGATGCTTCTATCTACCCCTCCCTATATACGAAAAATCTCTAGCGTCATTGTCGCTAAATTGAACTCTTGCCAATGTGGGAGTATTAAATAATTGTACAGTAGAACAGTCGTTGATTTTGATATACTGTTCCTTATTCCTCGCAAAAACCCGAGTTTTTTAGAAATTTTCTTACAAATGTTATTAACATGCTCATCGAATTTAAATTTATTGTCTATAACAATGCCAAGGTATTTAATCTCTTTTACCACTTCTACTTTTTCTCCGTTGATTCTTGATGTACACGAGGAAACTTTCAGTCTTCAGCCTCACCAAATTGTAGGAAAGAAGGAAGTGCGGCAAAAGGAGAAAAGTCGCCACTTGAAAAGTGTTCTTCTTCTTTTACGCACACAAACGAAGTCGCTCGTGTAGCACGTCAGCATGCATGTGTGCGTAATTTCATTGAGTCAGTCGGTGCTTAGCCACCGACTCGTAAACATATCCCAAATAAACAAAAATTTATTGCAAATAGTGAAATACCAATTGCAAGTAGTTTTATTTTTCAGGTAGGTAGGAAAGAGTAAAGGCCATAACAAATTACCAGTCCTTCTTCTATTGTTGGCAGTTTCTATTTTGGCAATGGATGTTGCCTCGGTGCTAGCTAGTAAGGAATGAACTGGAAATACAACACATATATGAGAACCACACACACATGAGCGATCGCTTGTTGTACACAAGTTTTCCCTACTACAAAGTTAAGAAGCGTGTACGTCAGAAAGGCATTTTGAGGAATAAAAGTCGCCGTGATGTGAAAACAAGTGGATGTCGGCACTATGTAAGCTCACTAGTGCGGTATTACACTTGGCTTATTTAAGCCCGCAACTTTTGGGCTTCAATAAGCCAATGTGCATACATTTGGATTAAAAAAGCCAATCCTGTTTGCATATGCTACACAAGTTTAACATGGGAAAAACCATTGAAATTGCTGCTGCTTCATATATTTCTCCCTACTAATTTTCCCAAACCGGTTCACACGCTTTGCATATATGCAGAAAGTTGTCGATAAGCCATGATTTCGAGTGGCAACTTTTCCCTTCTGTCTCCGCAGTCGTTTCTCCCGAAAATCGGCTTAACCCTAATCTGCTTATTGACTTTGAGTCACTGTTTCAGTTTTGAGAGTGATTGTTACGAATGTTAGAAAAGTTATTGCATTCATGCTCCTTGACTTTGTTTTTTTATGCCAATACTATTTAAAA
Source organism: Chrysopilus asiliformis (assembly GCA_964034945.1). Lineage (NCBI taxonomy): Eukaryota > Metazoa > Arthropoda > Insecta > Diptera > Rhagionidae > Chrysopilus > Chrysopilus asiliformis. The sequence goes on along the minus strand of OZ035961.1, from coordinate 64,441,298 downwards.
ACGAAAAAAAAAATTAAATTTTTTTACTACAACAATAATATTTCGCTTTATGAAATTCACTCTTAATCCACGCAGGCGGTGACTTACAGTCACCGTAACGGTTTTACCTGTTTCGCAAAATATCGGACCGTAGTAGAGGATAATAACTGTAGCATTTCCCAAAAGTTGCTTCCTGTGTCCCCAGTTGGTTCCTGTGTCCCCATTGCTAAGGTCGCGCTTTGAAGCAAATATGTGCAAATGCAAAAAAAATGTTTGTAACGAAAATTTTTGAAAATCTATTTTATGCTACAATTATAAAGAGTACGAATGATGTATATATATATAAATAAATATTTACCTCTATTCTTGAAAACGGCGTTAGGACCAAAAACGTAACGCGTTCGATTCGATTCGCTACGCAATTGGTATTCTGGAATACGGCGGGTGCTTCGCGTTTGGTACATAAAATATCGTATGTCAAACATCAGCTGATTTGATTGTTTGTTCTTAATTTTGAATAAAAGTGAAGTGTTTGCAGTGATTTGTTTCAGTAGCCATGGATTTTATGCTGATGTATCATTTATTAAGGCAAGAGGAGTTGAATTCGTTACGCCAGCAAAGAAATTTTCTAAGACACTCTTCATATTTGATGTATTTGGTGAGCTTAACCGATGAATCATAAGTGTATACAAATACTGGGAATCTCATAGATTTTTATTTGCAATTTTGTAGATTAAAAAAAAATTTCCGGTCGAATATATTGAATTCCTCCCACAATAAATTCATCTCTATCGCCGACTTCCTCGTATATCCCATGGCAATGTCCGGATTGTTTTTCATTTGAAATTAAAAATGCAAACTAGTCTTTGTTTGTAATGTCTTTCTTTGCACTCCTATTTTAAGAATTCACTGTTAAAATCTTTCATTTAAACATATAATATATTTACCTTATATTTTTGTAAACACCCAATTCAAACGTCAATGAAACGCGAGAAGTTTGAAGTGAGTGATTTAACCTCAAAAAAGTGTTCCCGGCGTATTCAAGAATAACAAAAATCGAATGCGTTGCAATGCGTTATTCCAAATCGAACGTTGATAGATACTGCGTATTCAAGAATATCGATTGCTCACGATCGAACACTAATCAAGCAAATAAACGTAACGCCGTATTCAAGAATAGAGGTGATTATTAACTGAATTAAAAAATGCAAACTTACAATTTTTTTTTTTATTAAATTATTCTTTTTTTTCGGCATGGTGACTGTGAGTCACCGCCTGCGTGGATTAAGGACAAAATTAGGGTTAAGAAAGCCCGAAAGTTGCCATGTGCAGTACCGCGCCTACGCATCACTAGTTGCGTTTTTTTAATGTTCTAGAACACAGAACATTAAAAAACGATCCAGAGTAAGTGGGAAATTTCATCGAGTTGGAATGGCAACTAACTTCACGTTGGTTACATCAGTAGGTCGCTACTGCTATATTTTCTTGATATAATCACGATTCGCTATCCCCCATGATTAAAACTATTTCGCTGTCGAACAGAACCAACGAACCACCAACACAGAATCCTCAATTGAGAATAAAATGTCAGATTTATTATGTTGAAGTTAGCAGCATTTCATTACCGTACATTACCGCATAAAATTTCCCTTTGTTCCAAGCGCTGTTCGAGATGAAAAGGTGGTGCAGGATTTTGTATGGAAAGCTTGTTCTAAACTGCTTCAGAACATTAAAAAAAACGCAACTACTATCACGATGGCCACACTCTAGTATTCTACTCAAAGCAAAGGAGAAGCTAAAGTACGTCATTGAGGTACATTAATATCAGACAATGAGTATGTTTACCTTGAATATTTTTTATTCGCTGACTTGATAAACATTTTTTTATCAAGATCGCGTCTTGATAAACATTTTTTTCACAGCTGGGCAGAGATATTTCATGGAATTTCATTTCTTCGCATGCCTTTGAAGTTAAAACAACTCGTCACAGTTATTGCAAAATATTAGAAACAAAGAAAAGCAGGCGAAAAGAAAAACCTTAATGTTAAATATTCTCTTCCAGAGCCTTTTCTATTGTATTGTTTGTAAAAATTAGTTATTTGTCGGGAGAATTTAGATTCTGCGATCTTGAATCGAGAAATGTCAAAATAATTCCATGAAATTTTGCAAGCGCAAAATTTCATGAAATTTATATCTAGGATTTTTTTACCGCCGTCAACTCGAGCTCTGATTGGTCAATCAAAAATCTCTGCGATGAAAAATTCCAAGTAGAGACACGGTCTGAATCTTTCGCTATTTTGCAGCTGTATTCATACGCTTCGTTTCTTCTTCATACGATAAACCGGTTTCATCAAATACCGGAAACGAAACCGAGTTTATCAACTAGATACAAATCGTTCTGCGGTTGAAATTTTTCAGTGAATCTAAACTTGGTTCACCTTTTTTGATTTCCCTCTCCGCTACGTCCCTTACCATAACTGGTCCAAAACGAAAGACGTGGCGAATGATAAAAAAGTATGTGTAAACACATTTAATCAGACATCCTAAAGCCGGCTATATATTATGAGACTTGTTCTAAAACCATGTTGTATAACTTGTTGTGGCGGAGGCAAAATAAACAGGGTTTTGATTTTTTTCGAACTTAAAATTTGGTAGTACAATCGGCCCATACACGATCCAGCATTTCCTACAACCGAACCAAGTTGTACAACAAGTCTCATAATGTATGGCTGGCGTAACTTGAAATGATAACAGAGTACAACTAATGCAGGTACTCTACCCAATACGCCTATTTCTTACTTCACTTTGGCTGGTAACTCTTTGGTCACAGTTTTGGAGGGAAATCTGAGTAGCGTTGAGTTTTTGTGTGTCACTAGCAAGTCCGTTTTTCATTTATTTATTAAGAAGAAAAGAAGTTTTTTTAAAAGCAGTATAAAATTATAAATGGCTCAAACTTCTATAGCTTCGTATTTTAATGCAAGGAAACGCGCAGCTGCCGATGATATTTCTGCCACAAAGTCAAAAGTGTTCGTTGCGTCTTCAGAACCACAAAACTTGAATCATGATTTTGATCGAAAATTTGTGTTCAAAAATATTCATCATGGAAATACGGTATCTGAATTGGAGGAAGTTTCGAAAGGTGGCGAAAAAAGTAATTTTCTCCAAACAAATGTGAAACCCAAAAAAGGTTCTCCGACAAGGAGCCAGAAAGTCAAGCAGCTGTATGCATCAACTGAATACAAGAAATCTAAAAACGACACTGATGGTACACAACTCAAACAGCAAAAGTTAATTAAATTTACCCGATTAGGGACTCTTTCGCCCTACAAAAATAAAATTACGTCCGTGGTGCAAGTAGATGCATTTACGAAGAAAGAGAGTTTAGCCAAGATAGATTTTTGTATGCAAACACCTATTAAACAAGTTCCTAAATTCATTAGTAAAAAGGAAGAAATCAATAATTTTGTAAAAAAACAGCTAAATTTGGATGAAGTTAAGACTAAAGTGACGCGTAGTGCAAAACTTCATGAACTGAAAGCATCACTTGTCCGGCTACAGGAGTTCGATAAAGCTAGAAAAAAGCAAGAAGAAAGAAATGGTAGACTAAGAAAAGGTGAATTAGCTGACCCGCCAGCTTTGGCACTGAAGGAATTTACGACAATTGAGCTTGAGGTGCTGAGCAGGTAAAGATTAATTTACATTATGTCACAACTTGACCTAATTTGGCCTCAAGTGCGGTAAAGTCACGAGTAAAAGTACCATTTCGCTAATTATTCAAAAAATACTGTGTTTGCATTTGTATACAAAAAAGTTATACTTTTATACTCTACATGATAAACCATATAGGAGTATATATTAAATTTAGTATAGAGTAAGTTCGGGTATTGTGGTACACCTTTTGTTTTCATAATAAATCACTCGTTTTAAAAGCAATCATGTTAGAATTTCGCATACGACACCTCCAGAGGCTTGCCTATAAAATTCTACAGCAATGTTACCAATCATAAACATAAAAGCAAAATTATGATCAAAAAAGTACACTAACTGAAAAAAAAGTGCTTCAAAAAATTGGCGGGTAATGTGGTATACTGTTTCTTCCATACAAATATTTAAGGCGGGTAATGTGGAATACTGTTTCATCCATTCAAATATTAAATATTTGTATGGAAAAAATAGTATGCCACATTAGCCGTTCTCACCATGACAAGCCAAAAAAATGATTTCTTAGTCTAATTCGCTTGAATCCAAAAATTTTCTTTTCCAAAATTAAATGTGTTGTCTAAATAATCGTTCACTGATTCACAGTTAAAAAAAACAACTTAAAATTGGCTTTCGAGATTCATTTGAATGTGGAGACAATAAAATGTTGATTGTGCTCAAAAACGTTTTTCAGAAAATTCCGATATAACCTGATAAACCATGAACTTGTCAACACCAACAATGGTTGAAGAATTTCACAAAAAACAGTTTTGTATGTTTGATCTTGCGATGCGGCATCTCATATCCGAGAAATGATGGGGTACCACATTACCCGCCTATACCACAATACCCGAACTTACTCTACCATTTGTAACGCATCGAACCAATTATCGGACACAAAAATGAACTACACCAGGATGTTAGGGAGGACAAAAGATTTTGATTTCCGCATGTCTGTCCGTCTGTCTATCCGTGAACACCATAACTTTCGAAAGGATCTTGAAATTTTGTATAGTTACATTTTCTTGTAAATGGCTAGGCTAGACTTGAGATTTTGTATAGTTACGTTTCTTGTAAATGGCTAGGCTAAGTTCTTGAATAGGCAAAATTGGACCATTTATTCCTCCCTCTCCTATACAAACGAAAAAGTTTTTTGCAGTTTTCTCAGAAATGAGTCATATTGACTAAATTTTAAAAGTAAACTGTTTAAAATATAATTTTACATAAACGTCCCATACATTAAAGCCGGTTTAAAGTTTTTTGTACAAATTTTAGAATGCCAAAAAACCATAAATAACTTAAAACCTTTTGGGAATAAACGTTATGCTTTCAGGACCTTCCGTTTCGAATTTTAAATTCCAACAACGGATTCTTGCGTTATCCGGGAAAAAGGATATTTGCGTTATCCTTACAGGACCTTCTGTTTTGAATTTTGAAAATCTAACATAGCTAAAAACCTGCTCCTGGCAACGCAGATCATTTTGCAAAAAATCGCTCCAGTAGTTTTTGAGTTTTGTAATATCAAACAGACAGACAAACAAACATTTTTATATATTAAGATTTAACGATTGGCCCCTGGCAACTGTAGCTTTTCTTATGTCTTTACTTTCTTTTACGAAGTATTTCGACCTCTTAATTTGGCTTAAAAAGCATCAGAAAAGCTGCAATTTCCAGGGGCCAGTCGTCAAATGTTCTATGTGGTCAGGCAAAATTTTTACGAAAAAAATCTATTTGTATAAGAGAGCGAAAAAGAATTAAAATCATATGCTAAACATATTGCGAAAAAACCGTTTTCGAGAAAAAAGAAAAGTATTAAATTTATTTGAGCGGGAAAGTAGTGGTCCAACTGAATTTTGATGTATAGATAAATTATGTGAAATCATATTCAAAACCTATTTTACCCTTATATATTTGTAAATACGACTCACCATTTTCGAGAAAATTGTGAAAAAATATTTCGTTTGTATGGGGGAGGGGAAAGGAGTGGTCTGATTTAGCCCGTTCAAGAATTTAGCTTTGCTATTACCGAAAAACGAAGTTATTCAAAATTTCAGGTCTATAGCTCAATCCTTTTTACGGACAGATAAACAGACAGACGAACGGACATGCGGAAATCAAAATCCCTAACACCCTGGCGTAGTTCATTTTTCTGTCCGACGATTATTTCGACGCGTTATAAACGGTATACTAAGTCCAATACACTCCTATATCATATAGAGTATAAACATTTCTCCAACATTCCTTAATCTATTGGAGCATGATTACAAAAATGTCTTTCTGTCTGTCAGTTTGTGTAAAAGATTTCTCAAAACCTACTAGAGCTAGAGTCATGAACATTTTACCGGCATTTTTGGCTAACCGGAAGTAACCAAAATGACAGATTTTTAGAAATCGCAATTTCATTTTTCGCAATTACCTCCGAAACCACATTTTTCGGTAGTCTTTTGTATGACAAAAGTTGGAGACAAGGAAATTTTCTAGGCTTTTGTCTTTTATTAGAACTCTAAGCCGTTATCGATATATACCGTTATTTCCCTGTAATCGGTTTTTTGCGACTATCACAGTTTGGTATTTTACAGTTATCCGCTATATTTTACTGGGATTGAGATATTTTCATTTAAAGGTAAAAAAATAGATTTTTGCAAATTAAAGGTTTTAAAAAAAAAAATATTTAAAACATTAAAATTCTCTATAAATTTGCCTTTAAACGTAAAACGATATGTTTTTCCGTTATCGACATATTTCAGATTTTATATAAGCTAATATTTTATCTGTCGGGTTATCGTGTAAATTGCGCAGGAACGTAGATTTTGTATATAAAAGTCATATGCTGTTCACATTAGATAGTTTTTTTATATATGTGTTTTTTTTAGCCCTAGCAAGGGTCTCAAAACACCCACAAAAAGTGTTCCACCAGCACCAGCAAAAAATGATTTGATGTCTCCAAAAAGTACTGCAACTGCGACAAGAATTTTATTTAGCCCCATTAAAGATGGATCACCAGCAAAGATGATTATACCACCGGCTTTTCAGCACTTTCAAACTTTAGCAGAGAAGGGAACGCCATCATTACAACTACCTTACAAATATCGGTGCTTGATGGAGATATTCAAATGCTTAGATTCAGTCTGCGCCATGTTTTACAATCGAAAGGAGGCCATTACCTTCAAAAAATTAAAGCCAGCTGTGCAACGAATGCTACGAAAAAATTTTAATGAACACCATTTAGCACAGATTAAGAATTTATATCCAGAAGCGTTTATTTTTGCCCAAATGAAAACCAGAAATTTTGGGTCAATATCAAAGCAAGACTATTTTCAACTTGTCATTACACCAAATGTAGAACCCCATAACAAAATAATTACAGAAATTGACGAAGATAATGTACTTGAAATAGCTCAATCAAATGCAATGAATCCACAGGTAAAAAGTTTCTATTTATTGATTCATTACTCTAACACATTGTCCCCTAGGTAATAATCGATCGTCAACAACATTTTCACCGAAAATTACTGGAAAAAGTAAAAGATGAACACGAAAAATTCCTTAAATCTCTAGATCCAGCAATTCTAATAGATAAGCAACTTGTAACCCGATGGCATCCAGAGTTCGATTTGGAAAAATGCCCCGATATAGAAAAGGGAGTTTTACCGCAACCACCAAATGTTGAGAAATATTCCTCTGCCAAAGATATACTATCGACTGCAAGAAACCTATTTAATTGTAATACACCAATGGAACGGGCCACAACGCGTTATGAAAATACCGAAGCAGAAGATATCGCGTTACCGTTTGAAATTGTCAAAAAACAAGGGCATGTTGCTAATAGTATTTTGAAGAATGTTCCTGAATCACTATTAACAAAAATTCGCACTAAACAAGCTGCGAAAGCCCTTGATGCAATAACACGGAGACCATCTCAGGATCTTGAAATTAATAGATATAGTCGTCTACCAGAAATGGCTCGTCATTTGCGAAATGTTTTTGTTACCGAGAAGAAAAGTGTTCTACAATTGGAGTTGGTTATAGATAAAATTTCCAACAGTTTTCGGACAAAAATGTCTTCCAAAGATATAGAAGGGCATTTAAGATTGTTAGGCAAAGAATGCCAGGATTGGCTTTCTTTCCATGAAATTCGAAAACTTTTTTTTGTTAAGCTCAATAGAGAAATTAATTTATGCGAAATTATTAAAAAATTAGAAAATATTGTCAGCTGCAAGTCAAATTAATTTTAATTTAACTTTCACTGTATTTTGATTCTTAATAGAACTGTGTTGACTGCATTACAAAAGCTTGATTATAGGACGCTTTTTGAAGAATACAGTATTTCGTTTTTACTTACACGTAGTATAATAAAGTTTTGTATTTCCTACAGTTTTGTCTTTTACTAAAACTACCGAGATATACTGTTATTTTAAAAAAATCATTTTGCAATTCTCTCGAAACTATAAAATAAGGAAATAATTTACTTTTTGGCAAAATTTAAAAAAAAATTCTATTTCAATGCTTTTGCAAAGACATTTTTAAAGATTGACCTAATATTTTTTATTCCCTACTTTTGAACTATCTACTATCAAATTTGATCAATAAAATTCAAATTGGTTATCACAAAAAAATTGAATTTTGGCCAATGGATTTTAATCCTGAAGCCCGAAACCTCGGCGCAATTTTTGCAGAAACGCACACATAAACAAGTGTGGAGAGACAAGTTGAGAAAATTTTGGAATAAACTATGACTCATGCGTTTGACCTGCAGGGTGACAACATCTACAAAGAGAATTCAAAAGGTACACAAGGGTACTGCGGCAGCACGCTTATTTGTGTGCATTTCTTGATGCTTCAGTTCACTAGCGAATGAGGAAAATTTTCCAAGGTGACACGCAAACATTGAAATGGCATGATAGATATTCTTTTGAAGAACGCTGCAAAGAAGAAAAATGTGAAGGCGAGGGCATGGATTTACCCGATTCAAGATAGGCAAAGATCAAAGGTGTGAAACCCTCCATTGGCGCAAACATTTGGCACAGTTAAATTAATATGTCATCCACAGTTTGATCTATTGCTAAATGCAGTTTTTATACCCGTATGGTGAAACCAAAGGGTATACTAACTTTGCCTTACCGTTTGTAACGCCAAGATCCCGTCATCACACACAAAAATGAATTACACCAGTGTGTTTAGAATGATAAAAAAAAATAGAATTTTGCATGTCCGTCCGTCTGTCTGTCCGTCCGTCTGTGGCGCGGATTGCGGGCGCACGGATTGAGCTAGAGACTTGAAATTTTGCGCAGATTCGTTTTTCGTAAAATGCGAGGCTAAGTTCGTTAATGGGCAAAAATGGACCATTAGGGGGGGGGGGGTACCCCCCATACGAATGAAAACGATTTTCGCGAATATCTCAAAAACGGTGCATCTTATCAAAAAAGTCCAAGAACAAAAGTTATTTAGGATATGATTCTACATAAAACTCCCATACCAGATTGGCAATTATAGCTTTTGTTATGTTTTTAATTTTTGATTATTTCTTACATATAGTTCCAAAAATTCAAAACGGTCACAGTCGTTTTCACCGTCTGGTTACACCCGTATGGTGAATCCAAAGGGTATATTAACTTTGCCTTACCGTTTGTAACGCCAAGATCCCATCATCACACAAAAAAATGAATTACACCAGTGTGTTTAGAATGATAAAAATAATTAATTTTTGCATGTCCGTCTGTCTGTGGCGCGGATTGCGGGCGCACGGATTAAGCTAGAGACTTGAAATTTTACGCAGATTCGTTTTTCGTAAAATGCAGGGCTAAGTTCGTTAATGAGCAAAAATGGACCATTTTTTACGTTTTTTGCGAATATCAAAAAAGTACAAATCTTATCAAAAACATAACAAAAGCTATAATTGCCAGTCTGGCAATTATTGAAAACCCGTATGGTGATATTCGTATCAAAATTCGAACAGTTGTACCAAAATTCCACTTTGAAGTCAAACTTTCCAATAAGATTTTTTAAAATTTCTTTCAATCGGATTTTGATGTATGGGAGTTTTATGTAGAATCATATCCTAAATAACTTTCGTTCTTGGACTTTTTTGATAAGATGCACCGTTTTTGAGATATTCACAAAAACCGTTTTCGTTCGTATTGGGGGTACCCCCCCCCCCCCCCCCCCCCCCCTAATAGACCATTTTTGCCCATTAACGAACTTAGCCTCGCATTTTACGAAAACCGGACCTGCGCAAAATTTTAAGTCTTTAGCTCAATCCGTGCGCCCGCAATCCGCGCCAAAGACGGACGGACATGCTAAATTCAATTTTTTATACCCGTATGGTGAAACCAAAGGGTATATTAGATTTGCCTTACCGTTTGTAACGCCAAGATCCCGTCATCACACAAAAAAATGAATTATACCAGTGTGTTTAGAATGATAAAAATAATTAATTTCTGCATGTCCGTCCGTCTGTGGCGCGGATTGCTGGCGCACGGATTGAGCCAGAGACTTGAAATTTTGCGTAGATCCGTTTTTCGTAAAATGCAAGGCTAAGTTCGTTCATGGGCAAAAATGGACCATTAGGGGGTACCCCCGATACGAACAAAAATGTTTTTTGCGAATATCTCAAAAACGGTGCATCTTATCAAAAAAGTGCAAGAACAAAAGTTATTTAGGATATGATTCTACATAAAACTCCCATACATGAAAATCCGATTGGAATAAATTTTAAAAAATCTTATTGGAAAATTTGACTTCAAAGCGGAATTTTGATACAATTGTTCGAATTTTGTTACGAATATTACAATACGGGTTTTGAATAATTGCCAGATTGGCAATTATAGCTTTTGTTATGTTTTTATCTGTAGGTGCATGATTATTACGATTTGGTTATGTCATTAACCATTCGTCGCAGTGATACCTAATTAATTTTTCATATGAGTCTGCAATACAGATTGCTCAAAAACAAATAGTTTTAGAGTCGCATAAAGTACCAAATCTATATATATAAAAATGGATGTTTGTCTGTTTGTCTGTCTGTCTGTCTGTCTGTTTGTCTGTCTGTTTGTTTGAGATTACAAAACTCAAAAACTACTGTACCGATTTTTACGCGGTTTTTTGCAAAATGATCTGCGTTGGCAGGAGCAGGTTTTTAGCTATGTAGATTTTCAAAATTCGAAACGGAAGGTCCTGTAAGGATAATGAAAACATCCTTTTTCCCATTTTTCCCCGGAAAAATTGGCATTATGGGGTTTTTGGGGTCGCTGATCACGAATCCGGTATTAGATTTTCAAAATTCGAAACGGAAGGTCCTGTAAGGATAATGAAAACATCCTTTTTCCCATTTTTCCTCAGAAAAATTGGCACTATGGGGTTTTTGGGGTCGCTGATCACGAATCCGGTATTAGATTTTCAAAATTCGAAACGGAAGGTCCTGTAAGGATAATGAAAACATCCTTTTTCCCATTTTTCCCCGGAAAAATTGGCATTATGGGGTTTTTGGGGTCGCTGATCACGAATCCGGTATTAGATTTTCAAAATTCGAAACGGAAGGTCCTGTAAGGATAATGAAAACATCCTTTTTCCCATTTTTCCCCGGAAAAATTGGCATTACGGGGTTTTTGGGGTCGCTGATCACGAATCCGGTATTAGATTTTCAAAATTCGAAACAAAAAGTCCTGTAAGGATAACGTTTTTCCCCAAAGCTTTTTAAGTTATTTATAGTTTTTTGACATTCTAAAATTTATACAAAAAACTTTTAGCTGCAAACGTAGGGTCTGCTAGTATATATTAAAAATTATAATATTTGCAAAATAAGGGGATTCACAGAGAGTAGTAAAGTAGTGGCTGGTATAGTAGTAGTATTGGTGGCTGATGATAAAAGTTAGCTGAGGTCGTGTCAATTTCTACTTAGGAGCTATGTATAAAATCCAATGACACCTTTCTTGAAAACATTAAAATATATATATATAATAACTTACTGAATTTCGTGAAAAAGTAGTAATTGTTGGTGACTTTAACGTCAATTGGTTAGCAACAAATAATGCTCAAAAATTCATAGCAGACATAATTACTGATAACGGATACAAATTATGAATAAACCTTCGCGAGTTACAGGTGTTTCCAGTTTATTAATTATGTAATTGTGAATGATATCTATAATATAAAAGCATCGATACATGAAAATTTAAAAATTAGTGATTATGAAGAAATTGAAATTACAATTAATAATGAGCAAACAAATTGTAAAAAGGAAATATTATTAAGGACCTTAAATTATAGTGACCTTACGGATATTTGCGTTATCCTTCTTCCGTTCCGAATTTTGAAAATCTAACACCGAATTCGTGACCAGCGACCCGAAAAACCTCATAATGCCATTTTTTCCGGGGAAAATTTGGAAAAAAGATTTTCGTTGTCCTTTCAGGACCTTCTGTTTAGAATTTTAAAAATCTAGCACCGGATTCGCGATCAGCGACCCGGAAACCACCTTATGCAGATTTTTTCCGGGAAAAACGAAAAATGGATATTTGCTTTATCCTTACAGGTTCTTCCGTTTCGAATTTTGAAATCCAAGATCAGAATCGTGATAAGCAACCCTGAAAACCTCCCAAAGCCAGTTTTTGCGAGAAAAAGGACATTTGCGTTATCCTTACAGGAATTTCCGGTTAGAATTATGAAATTCCAACATCGGATTCGCGATCAGCAACCCCCTAATGCCAATTTATCCGAGAAAAGAATATTTGCGTTATCCTTACAGGATCTTTCGTTTCGAATTTTGAAAATCTAATACCGGATTCGTGATCAGCGACCCCAAAAACCCCATAACGCCAATTTTTCCGGGGAAGAATGGGAAAAAGGATATTTGCGGTATCCTTACAGGACCTTCCGTTTCGAATTTTGAAATTTCAACTCCAGATTCGTGATAAGCAACCCTGAAAACCTCCCAAAGCCTGTTTTTGCGAGAAAAATTGGAAAAAGGACATTTCCGTTATCATTACAGGACCTCCCGTTTAGCATTTGAAAAATCGAACACCGGATTCGGGATCAGCGACCTCGAAAACCCCTTAGTGTCAATTGTTTCAAGAAAAATTGGAAAAAGGACATTTGCGTTATCCTTACAGGACCTTCCGTTTCGAATTTTGAAAATCTAATACCGGATTCGTGATCAGCGACCCCAAAAACCCCATAATGCCAATTTCTCCGGAGAAAAATGGGAAAAAGGATATTTTCATTATCCTTATAGGACATTCCGTTTCGAATTTTGAAATTCCAACACCAGATTCGTAATTAGCGACCCCAAAAACCCTATAATGCCAATTTTCCGGGGAAAAATGGGAAAAAGGATATTTTCATTATCCTTACAGGACCTTCCGTTTCGAATTTTGAAAATCTAATACCGGATTCGTGATCAGCGACCCAAAAAACCCTATAATGCAAATTTTTCGAAAAATGGGAAAAAGGATATTTTCATTATCCTTATAGGACCTTCCGTTTCGAATTTTAAAAATGTAATACCGGATTCGTGATCAGCGACCCAAAAAACCCTATAATGCAAATTTTTCCGGGGAGAAATGCGAAAAAGGATATTTTCATTATCCTTACAGGACCTTCCGTTTCGAATTTTGAAAATCTAGCACCGGATTCGCGATCAGCGACCCGGAAACCACCTTATGCAGATTTTTTCCGGGAAAAACGGGAAATGGATATTTGCTTTATCCTTACAGGTTCTTCCGTTTCGAATTTTGAAATCCAAGATCAGAATCGTGATAAGCAACCCTGAAAACCTTTTTAAGCCAGTTTTTGCGAGAAAAAGGACATTTGCGTTATCCTTACAGGAATTTCCGGTTAGAATTATGAAATTCCAACATCGGATTCGCGATCAGCAACCCCCTAATGCCAATTTATCCGAGAAAAGAATATTTGCGTTATCCTTACAGGATCTTTCGTTTCAAATTTTGAAAATCTTATACAGGATTCGTGATCAGCGACCTCAAAAACCCCATAATACCAATTTGTCGGGGAACAAATGGGAAAAGGGATATTTGCGTTATCCTTACAGGACCTTTCGGTTCGAATTTTGAAAATCTAATACCGGATTCGTAATCAGCGTACCCCAAAAACCCCACAATGCCAATTTTTCCGAGGAAAAAGGATATTCCGAGGAAAATAGGAAACAGGACCTCCCGTTTCGAATTTTGAAAATCTGATACCGGATTCGTGATCAGCGACCCCAAAAACCCCATAATGCTAATTTTTTCGGGAAAAAGGATATTTTCGTTATCCTTACAGGACCTTCCTTTTCGAATTTTGAAATTCCAACACCGGATTCGTGATCAGCGACCCCAAAAACCGTATAATACCAATTTGTCCGGGGAAAAATGGGAAGACGGATATTTCCGTTATCCTTACAGAACCTTTTGTTTCGAATTTTGAAAATCTAATATCAGATTCGTGATCAGCGACCCCAAAAACCCCATAACGCCAATTTTTCCGGGGAAGAATGGGAAAAAGGATATTTGCGGTATCCTTACAGGACCTTCCGTTTCGAATTTTGAAATTTCAACTCCAGATTCGTGATAAGCAACCCTGAAAACCTCCCAAAGCCTGTTTTTGCGAGAAAAATTGGAAAAAGGACATTTCCGTTATCATTACAGGACCTCCCGTTTAGCATTTGAAAAATCGAACACCGGATTCGGGATCAGCGACCTCGAAAACCCCTTAGTGTCAATTGTTTCAAGAAAAATTGGAAAAAGGACATTTGCGTTATCCTTACAGGACCTTCCGTTTCGAATTTTGAAAATCTAATACCGGATTCGTGATCAGCGATCCCAAACATAATCCCAATGTTCCCGGGGAATAATGGGAAAAAGCATATTTTCGTTATCCTTACAGGAACTTCCGTTTCGAATTTTGCAAATCTAATAACGGATTCGTTATCAGCGACCCCAAAAACCCCATAATGCCAATTTCTCCGGAGAAAAATGGGAAAAAGAATATTTGCGTTATCCTTACAGGACCTTCCGTTTCGAATTCTGAAAATCTAATACCGGATTCGTGATCAGCGACCCAAAAAACCCTATAATGCAAATTTTTCCGGGGAAAAATGGGAAAAAGGATATTTTCATTATCCTTATAGGACCTTCCGTTTCGAATTTTGAAAATGTAATACCGGATTCGTGATCAGCGACCCAAAAAACCCTATAATGCAAATTTTTCCGAGGAAAAATGGAAAAAAGGATATTTTCATTATCCTTACAGGACCTTCCGTTTCGAATTCTGAAAATCTAATACCGGATTCGTGATCAGCGACTCCAAAAACCCTATAATGCAAATTTTTCCGGGGAGAAATGGGAAAAAGGATATTTTCATTATCCTTACAGGACCTTCCGTTTCGAATTTTGAAAATCTAATACCGGATTCGTGATCAGCGACCCCAAAAACCCCATAATGCCAATTTTTCCGGGGAAAAATGGGAAAAAGGATATTTTCATTATCCTTACAGGACCTTCCGTTTCGAATTTTAAAAATCTACATAGCTAAAAACCTGCTCCTGGCAACACAGATCATTTTGCAAAAAACCGCGTAAAAATCGGTCCAGTAGTTTTTGAGTTTTGTAATCTCAGACAGGCAGACAAACATCCATTTTTAAAAGCTTTTATTTAGCTTGCCTTCGTGTCTGTCTGTCTGTCAGATCAAATCTTGCAACCCAATTTTGACCCACTTCCACTTGTTCGATTGACTTGAAATTTTGCACACTTATATAAGTCCGATGACAATACAATATTTTCACTACTACATCCTTGCAAGGATAACGGAAGGTCCTGTAAGGATAACGTGATTATCCTTTTCTCCAAATTTTCCGGGAAAAAATCTATTCTGGGGGTTTTTGAGGTCGCTGAATCCGAATCTGTTATTAAAAAGTCTGTAAGGATAACGGAAGGTACTGTAAAGATAACGTGATTATATTTTTCTCCAAATTTTCCGGAAAAAAAATCTATTCTGGGGGTTTTTGGGGTTACTGAATACGATTCTCAAGTTAAAAAGCCTGTAAGGACATCTCAAATATAAGGATATATATTCGAAGACTAAAAAGAACAAAATAAAAAAAATATAAAAAAAAATTTAAAAAAAAAGCTTTTATTAAAAATGAATGCACTAAAAAGAAAAAAATAATTTTCTGGACGCTGTGTATCACAAATATAAAAGCGAGATAAAGCATAAAACAATAAAATAAAAATTTATCTCGCTTTTTAAAAGCTTTTATATTTGTGATACACAGCGTCCAGAAAATTATTTTTTTCTTTTTAGTGCATTCTTTTTTAATAAAAGCTTTTTTTTAAATTTTTTTTTTTTATATATATAGATAGTGAAACCAAAGAGCCTGTTTACACACGGTTGATCCAGGCGCCTGGCCATGAACGAAACTGTCAAAATACCGGCAAGACGAGGAAGTGGGGGTGTCGATAGGAAATTGCACCACAAAACTAAAATCTACATTTTCAGAGTCCCGTGTCATGCTCTGAATGGCTGCGTTCAGACGAGATTAAAACTGGTTGAAGTCAACCAAGTTACTCTGGGTGAAAAAATCTGTTTGCGTTCTCACGTAGTGTTTTTCAACTTTTGCGCTGCAGTGCTATGTCAATGTGTGCATGTAGCTAGGAAAATTTTGTGAACCCCCACCATTGAACTCTATGTGTGTATGTGTTTTCAACCAAGTTCACCCGGCCTAGCCAGCAGGTGAATTCCCCGCATACACCCGATAGCGTCTGGCCCGTAAAATCGAGTGGAAACTTGGTGAAGTCAACCAGTTTCCACTGCGTCTGAACGCAGCTATTGGCGGGTATTTTTCAGTGCGTATTTTTCTCGTTCCATTGTCATTTGCGTTTCAGTCATCAAAGAGTTCGTAGGTCTGTTCGATATAAGTCCTGGACTAACTCCGAATATTTTCACTTTACTCCACAAAATGGCGGATTTTCTTACTCTGAATTTGTTTTTATCGAACAACTTGTAGTAAGTTCAGAGTAAGTCACGTTTGAACTGTCAAGGTTTTACGTTTGTGTACAACATTTTTATACCCGTATGGTGAAACCAAAGGGTATATTAACTTTGCCTTACCGTTTGTAACGCCAAGATCCCGTCATCACACACAAAAATGAATTACACCAGTGTGTTTAGAATGATAAAAATAATTAATTTCTGCATGTCCGTCCGTCTGTCTGTCCGTCTGTCCGTCTGTCTGTCCGTCTGTCCGTCCGTCTGTCTGTGGCGCGGATTGCGGGCGCACGGATTGAGCTAGAGACTTGAAATTTTGCGCAGATCCGTTTTTCGTAAAATGCGAGGCTAAGTTCGTTAATGGGCAAAAATGGACCATTAGGGGGGGTACCCCCCATACGAACGAAAACGGTTTTTGTGAATATCTCAAAAACGGTGAATTTTATCAAAAAAGTCCAAGAACAAAAGTTATTTAGGATATGATTCTACATAAAACTCCCATACATCAAAATCCGATTGGAATAAATTTTAAAAATTCTTATTGGAAAGTTTGACTTCAAAGTTGAATTTTGGTACAACTGTTCGAATTTTGATACGAATATCACCATACGGGTTTTCAATGATTGCCAGATTGGCAATTATAGCTTTTGTTATGTTTAAAATGAATATCAAGGAACTAATCATGTTTAATTTGATTTCTGATGATTTCGATCAATATGAATTAAGTGAAGACGACTTTTTAAGTGAAGACGATGAAGAAATCGTCCGCACAAAAAGGAATTGCATAAAAAATTATTTTGAAGAAGTTGTGCCGTCGTATTCAGAGGAGGAGTTTGTCCGTCAGTTTCGAATCAACCGATCCTTGTTTCAGTCATTAGTGGACAAATTCATAATTATACATTTTATAACTTTTCTTGACTTCCAAACATTGTAAAAGAGAGGTTATGCCTGACAAATATCAGCTGTCAAAAGTTTACTCCAGCTAAAAGCAAGAGTAAGTCCAGGACTGAAAAGATGAGTTCTGGACTTACACTTTTCTGTTCGATATGTGTTCGGAGTAAGTTCAGAACTCATATCGAACAGAAAAGAGTAAAAATGTTTACTCTGAGTAAGTCCAGGACTCATATCGAACAGACCTCGTATCTCATAAGCAAAAATGTCTACATGGAATAAATTCTAACATAAAGCATGCTTGATGCTGCCAAATAGTGCTGTGACATCGAAAGAAAACATCGATGTTCGATACATCGATGTTTTAAAACTGAAAACATCGATGCCACAAAAACATCGAACCAAAAACATCGATGTTCTTAAACCATCGATGTTTTTCCAATAAACAAAGAACTTTTAAAAGTGGATTAATAAAAGTCATTTTAAAGAAAATCTTGACTCTGTATTAAATGTATTTAATAGTAGTAACACTTTTGTAAAATAAAACTATCGCAACCTAGTCCAAACCCCAATATTTATTATGCACACTGTAGAAAACAGAAGTTTGTCAATGTGGTCCCCTGACAGGCAACTTCGTTTACTGCTCACAATGTTTCTTGTCGCGGAAAATAGCCTTTCAGATGGCACGGAAGTAGATAATTAAAAAAATCACAATAAACTTCTAACTAAAAATTTATTATAAAAATTTTGTTACACACAACACAACACAATCACTTATTTGAAACAAGTGCGACGTGCGAGAAAGGCTACAAACTGAAACAGAGTCTATATCTGACCTAACAACAACAACATAAGGTGACATTTAACCATTTCAATTTAGCATACAATGCGGACCGCAGGTTTTTACTTTGAGCCTGGGCATACAACTGTGCGATATCGCCCAAGCAATGATTTTTTAACACACACGGAATATTCCTGGCTTAAGATGTGGATGAATACTAAACATCGGACACGAAACATCGATGTTATAAAAACATCGGAAAGAAAACATCGATGGGAAAAACATCGATGTTTTGGGGAAAACATCGATGTCGATGTCACAGCACTACTGCCAAAAACTTTTTATTATCTGTTGAGTCTAAATTCTTTTATTTAAACAGATTTGAATTTTGGTGTATCACCAAGATTCTTGTTGAGTTATGCAAAGGTTTTAAACCGATACACAATGTAAAAGGAATGATTTTTAGTGAATGAAAAGCACTGATTCGAGTTAAAAGATAAACTGAAAATTTATTAAAGTAATTTTGGTCTTTTATACAATATTTACAAAAAGCCAGATCGGCATTATTTTACTTTATGAAAAACATGGAAATACATGACAGATGCCAAATTTAAAGAAAATTCGTTCGTTATCAAATGCAAAGAAACTTGATCGGTGTCAAATTCATCCGACTGAAATTATGACTTCTTTGCATGTGAAAATTCACGAGTACACAATTTTTGCTGATAATGCAATTAAATAAAATCGAATATAATTTTAACTTGAATAAAAATAAAATTGAATATAAATTTAAATGAAAATAATTTGGAATATATTTGCTGTCATTGAACATCCTCCCCAGCGTTGAATGAGTATTCAACTATTTACGTGTCCAGGTTTACAGTGAATCGTCCTTCAGAAACATCATCTTCACGATTAGTTGTACTATCCACGGGTACAGTGCTTGTCTGGAAAAATAGAGAACGAAGAGTGCTTTTAAATTGCCAGATCAGAACTATGACAATTATGATGATGATCGCCAGGCTGATATATCCTAGAGTAAACTGATGTGTAGTATGTCTTCGAATTAATTTCGGGAAATGTTCGTTGACATTTTGAATTTGTTGTTTGATGGTCTCTAACTCATTGAGATGAGGAGAATAATGATGTTGATATCGGAGTGCATGCGTTAAGTTATGAGAAGTGATGACATCTGTTAGGTTTAATGATGGGATGTAGGACGCTCGATTATTTGTAGAATATATCTGATGACCACGTATGGTTATAAGTGGCTGCTTTATAATACAATTACTGTCAATTTTTAAAATCCCTGCATCTTGAAGAACTAATTGCGTCATATTTTCCCCACATACTAGGTTAACTGTTGTTTTTCTTTCCAGAGAAAATATCCAATGGTTAGGATTATGCATTTGTATCCAACTGGCCTGTGATTCTGTTTTTATTATTTGGCACATAGAATTTGGTTCCATTTGATTCAATAGCTTGATTTCGCAAGCGCTGACAGATGAACCTATTTTATATAGTGGATGACGTTGGTTGCAGAGATACTTATCGTCAATCAACACACAGGCTCGTAATTCTGGTTCCGCCAAAGGATAATATTGATCACGATGCATGTTGACTATTAAAAACGGAAATCCTGGTTTAATAGCAGCAAAAGTGTTATTGATTTTAACTGGAACTGGGGTTAGCTTGAATAGCTCGAATTCCTCTGATGATAGCAGTGGTAGACGCAGTTTGAATATTATGTACTTGGATGTTGTTCTTCCTTCTATTGATATTATATTATAGAATTTTAGAATGTCGTCTTGTTTCATTGGTAACTTCAAGGTTGATGGTAAGTTTCCTCGTATAAGCGTTAGAGCATCTTTCAACTGATTTGGTGAGATTAGATGTCTACTTAGTTTGCCTTGTTGTGTATTGGCAAGCGCATCCAAAATTAGATTTTGGGTTCTTTGAAAATTGGTGATTGTTAACAACGTTTGGAGAGCTAACGCGGAAAAAGCTTGAGCTGAGCCTCCTTCGTGCATTTTATCGTGAATTGAATCAATTTGAGACGAAATATAGCTTAGATGTGATTCCACTTTCGTAAATTCTGCTTCAATTGCTTGATGATTTCTCTGCATAACATTTATTGTAGCATCTACAATGGTGGTTTGATTGCGTAGTAAGGCCATTATATGATCCTGATTTTGATTTGCTGCGTCGATGGTAGCTGACATTTCTTCTGCATAATTTGAGTCTAAGACACCAAATAAAGAGTTAGCAATGTTTCCAATTATGTTGAATGCCCCTCGTTTGGTTCTCGTTGAGGCTGTAATTTGGAGTAGATCATTTGATTGATCTAATTCAGTGATCACATGCTTTATTTGAGTAGCAATTCCCTTGTAAGTGTCGGGGTTACGCATTGTTGCAGCAATATTGCTTAGGATTAAGCTGCAGTTGTGCAACAAGTCAATTTCCTTCCAGTATGGTTGCATATCATAATATGTTATGATGTTCCATTCGCTTGAAATTGTGTTAGCGCTGCCAAGGTTTTCAAAGTATATACCTGGGTTTGTCTCAAAAGGTGTTACAACTGCTGGTATTGCTGAAGTAGTAGGCAAAACTAGGCATGCCAATAAGAGTGTTACGACTGTAGAGCCAAGTGATAGTCGGGATTTCTTTTTTGGTGTCGAATTTTCTGGATCTTGGTCATTATGATTACTTTCTATGTTCAAACCTGGGTTTGTAGAGACTGGCTCAAGGTCTTCTTCAATTGGTAGAGGTGCTAGTCGGGTAATTGGTCTACGTAATATATTGTTTGCAGTTTTAACGTCAACTACCCTAACTAGTCCGTCCTCACCTCGTATTGTTTTTATTATGCGTCCAAGGGCCCATTTCAAGGGAGGACAATTATCCTCTTTTATAATAACCATTGTGCCTTCCTTTACATTGTCACAGCAGTGCTTCCACTTGTGTCGCTGTTGAAGCAAGTTTAAATATTCGTGGGACCATTTTTCCCAGAAATGATGTTTTACTTGCATGACGCGCTTCCAACGGGTTAATAAATTGGCCTTTAGCGGTTGAGCATGTGGATCTATTGGAGCTGTTAGAGTATCGCCAATTAGCAGATGAGCTGGTGTAAGCGCAGTCATATCATTTGGATCTGACGAAAGCGGTGTGATTGGGCGAGAATTTAATATTGCTTCTACTTCAATCACGGCCGTTTCTATCTCTTCGTATGTCAAGGAGGCAGAGGCTAA
Organism: Chrysopilus asiliformis; assembly: GCA_964034945.1. Taxonomy (NCBI): domain Eukaryota; kingdom Metazoa; phylum Arthropoda; class Insecta; order Diptera; family Rhagionidae; genus Chrysopilus; species Chrysopilus asiliformis. Next base: position 64,419,725 of record OZ035961.1, on the reverse strand, counting down.
ACTATGCTGTAGCAATTTTTTTGCTGATTTGACTGCTGCTTCCCATAAACCACCGAAATGTGGTGCTCTTGGTGGTATGAAATGAAAGTCAATTCCTCTTGTGCTGCACTCAGTGGTAATTTTCTTTTTAGAATTGTCGTTTACGAAAATGGTACGGAGCTCTTCAAGTTGATTTCGAGCACCTACGAAGTTTGTTGCATTGTCGCAGTAAATCTTTCTGCAATGTCCTCGTCTTGCCATGAATCGCCGCAACGCTCCTATAAAACCGTCGCTTGACAAGTCGCTTACAAGTTCCAGGTGGACTGCCTTAGTGGCGAAATAGCAAAATACTGCAATATAGGCCTTCTGCGGTCTTTTTCCCCTAGTCTTATAGTGTGTGTAGACTGGGCCACAAAAATCGACACCTGAGTTGATGAATGGACGAGCGGGTTGAACTCGATCCGATGGAAGGTTGCCCATAAGTTGTGAGAACAATTTTGGCTTCGCCTTAGCGCACGGCACGCAATGTTGAACGACCGCGCGGGCAATGTTTTTTCCTTTTATTGGCCAAAATGTTTGTCTCGTAATGGCTAGGAGAGCTTGCGGGCCTGCATGCATATTTTCTTTGTGAAAATCATTAAGTATCATCTTGGTGAAAGGATGCGAGTAAGGTAAAAGTGCTGGATGCTTGGCACTGAAGCTCAGATTGGATGATTCCAGACGGCCTCCGACTCGCAGTATGCCCCTCTCGTCTATAAAGGGGGTTAGATTACCGATAGCGCTGGCTTTGGCTACTTCTTTGTATTTTCTTAGGTGCTCCAAGTCATCGGCAAATTCGGACTCTTGCAAATGTTTGATTATGATGTGCTGTGCATAGTCCAATTCTGTGACTGTTGGCGAAAGTGAAAACTTAATTTTGCCATGGCTTCTTATCGCAGATATGAATCTACATATGTATGCGACAATACGTTGTAAACGACGGAAGGAGTTCTGATGGTCGATTTCTTGAATGAAATGGGCTTCGGTGTCATGTTTTAATCCAGTGCATACTGCTTGCAACCCTTTACGCCCTTCGATGTTATTTTGCTTGTTTTTGATGTAAGGCTTAGGCCAAAACTCTTCGCGTCCATGTAGAAAAGTAGGTCCATAAAACCACATCGTTTTATTGTTTAGATTTTCGGGCCTGACACCTCTTGATAAGATGTCAGCCGGGTTGTCGTGTGATTCGACGTGTCTCCATTGTTCTGGAATAGTTAATTGCTGGATAGCCGAGACTCTGTTTGCCACGAAGACTTCAGGTTTAGAGGACTCAGCGTTAATCCAATCTAAAACAGCTGTTGAGTCGGTCCAAAGGTAGGACCTTATGTTGTTAAGTTTGAGGTCCTTTAGGATGCGTTCCGTGAGCTGAGCTGCTAGCTTGGCAGCGCACAACTCAAGACGGGGTATTGTCTCCCGCTTCAAAGGCGCTACCCTAGATTTTGCACATAGAAGGCGGACCATGACAATATTGTCCTGATCCAAGGCTCTTATGTAAACCGCTGCACCATATGCTTTCTCGGATGCATCTGCGAATACGTGTAATTGCACATTTTTTGGTGTTTTGTGTGCAAATACATGCCTTGGGAAAGTAATTTCGCCCAAGGATTTTAAGCCTGCTCGGAATTTTGACCAGGTGGTGTGCAATTTTTGTGGAAGTGCCGCATCCCAGTCCATTTTTAGCTCCCATAATTGCTGTTGTAAGATTTTTGCCGTAACGACGACAGGTGCTAAAATCCCCAACGGGTCAAAGATGTGGGCAATATCGGATGTTGCTGTTCTTTTCGTTATCCTATCTTTATGTGACCATGAAGTTTTTACTGCAAAGGAATCCGTCTTGGGGTGCCAGGTAAGGCCCATAGTTTTAATGCTGTCTTCCGAATGTTGTAAGAAGTTTAATTCTATGGCCTGATTTCTTGCATCAATATTTCTAAGTAGCTGAGGATGATTTGCACACCATTTATGTAATTTAAAACCAGCAGCGTTCAAGGCTGCTATCAGTTGAATTTGAGTTTGTATTGCTGTGGTCAGATTGTTCGATCCTGACAATATGTCATCGACGTAGAAATCACGCTTAAGGGCTTCTGAAGCTAATGGATGAGTGGACACCACGTCGTCAGCCAGTTTGTGTAGGCTTCGTGTGGCTAGATATGATGCTGGGGTTGTTCCGTATGTTACCGTGCTCAGTTGATAACATTTAAGAGGCTTGTCATCATCACTACGCCACCAGATGAGTTGGTACTTTCGTTCTGAGGAATCGATGACGATCTGTCGATACATTTTTTCGATGTCTGCTGTGAAAACAAAACGAGGTAGACGAAAACGTAGTAAAATGGTAAAGACATCATCTTGAATGGTAGGACCAGTGGCGAGAACATCATTCAATGACAAATTTGTTGATGTTTTTGCCGATCCATCGAAAACAACCCGAAGCTTTGTAGTTGTACTTTCCGGCTTTATCACGCAGTGGTGTGGAAGGAAGAAGTATGGCTCCTGGATCATCGTGAAGCACACTTCCTCCATATGCCCCAAATCCAGATATTCATTCATGAACTGAGTATATTGGAGCTTAAGGTTTTCATTTCGTGACAATTTACGCTCGAGTGAGTAAAAACGCTGGAGAGCAATATCGCTTGATTTTCCTAGTTTGCTAGGATCGATCTTAAATGGAAGTTTTACTATGAAGCGACCATTTTGATCTCGTGTCGTTGTTTGTAGAAAATGATTCTCACAACGTTTTTCAGCTAATGTGAGGCTGGATTGGTGCTGTACTTCTTCCACACGCCAAAATTTCTCTAATTGTTTACTCAAAAGTTCGTCCTCGCTGCATATGCCGCAATACTCTTGATTACGAGGATGGTAGGTGCCTCGCGTTCGCCCTGCTACTGTCCAACCGAACACAGTGTTTTGCAACAAGGGCAAATCATCTCCCAACTTGATTTGACCTACTGCCAATATGTCATAGAAGAGTTCGGCTCCTATTAGAATATCGATTGGTCCAGGTTGGTGAAATTTAGGATCTGCTAGTTTTATGTTGCCTGGAATTGGCCATGAGGTTGTGTTGATTTGTTGAGACGGCTGTGGAGATATGATTTTGGGCAAGACGTGTGCTTCTAAATTTGCCTTAAATCCAGTGGTATTTGATTTAATCTGCAAGTTTACTCGTTTTTGAGTTTCCTGTTTGCTCTTGCCGATGCCTTCGATGCAGATTGACTGTCTTGATTGTCGAAGACCCAATTTCTTCAAAAGCCTTTCAGATATGAAATTTAACTGGGAACCAGAGTCAAGAATTGCTCTTGATTCAACTAAATTTCCCCACTTGTCTGCCAATTTGACCACTGCTGTACTCAATACCACATACGATGATTTGGCTTCCGATGAACTGCTGCTGAGGGATGTTTTTTGTTCCATACCCTTGCTCGTCCCAGGTTGGCTTGGTTGCTCTTGCGGTTCTGGTTTCTTTGATTTGTTGTTCGCATCTTCTTGTGGTTTGCCAATTTTCTCCAAATGCAATAATGTGTTATGTTTCTTAGAGCATTTTGTGCAATCTCTAGCCTTGCATTCACTGGAGCGATGACCAGCCTTTAGACAATTTACACAGTGCTTAATTGCTTGTATGAATTGCAATCTTTTTTCGATGCTCATTTGAAGAAAGTCCTTGCAGGAAAACAACTGGTGGTCTCCCTTGCAAAGGGCGCAGTGAACTTTGGTTGTCGTTGTCATCAGAGCCCTTGATGAGTGTTGAGGTTGTGACTTGCGACGTTCATCAGGGCCTCCTCTTGTTGGCTTGCTGGCCAGCGACTCTAGTGACTGGAAATGTGTTTCCAGAAATTTAAGAAAATGCTGAACCGATTGCAATTCCTTGGGATTCTGCAGCCTTTGCTCGTAGAGAGTGTGAGTCACTGTATCTACCTTACGAATAAGCAGATGAAGGAGCAGTGGGTCCCAGTCCTTGGTTGAAACATTGAGATTTTGAAGGCCTAACAAGCATTCCTTAGTTGTATCGTGTAAGACCTTGATGGAAGATGCCGATCCGGTGTGAGTTGACGGTTGTGTAGTCAACTTATTCAGTAAGGCGGTGACTAAAACTCTTGTGTTATTGTACCGATCCTTTAGTATGTTCCATGCAGACAGGTAATTTTCGTCCGAAATGTTTAGGTGATGCAAGAGTCTTTCCGCTTCCCCAGAAAGACTGGTTTTCAAGTACCACATTTTTTGCGCATTGCTGATGTTCTGTTGATGTATCATTTTCTCAAACAGATCGTGGAATTGCCTCCAGTGCAGGTAGTTACCGTCGAATTTCGGTAACGTAATTTTAGGGAGTTTTAATTGAGTTGAACTATCAATTTGATCCCTTTTCGCGGTGTCTATGGAGTTTTGACATATGGTTATGAGAGCTTGCTGAACTTTGTCTTCCAGGGCATAATATTCTTCTATGTCGAAGCCTGCTTCTGCTGGATTGTCAGTATTTTCCCACAATGTCTCGTGGAGCTGTTCGATGTTCGCTCAATATCGCTCAATTGTACGTAATTTTATTTGGTAAAAAGACGCTGTTTGAGTGTCGCTGATGTCATCTAATTGTTTTAAGACTCGTTGCAGGGACGCTGTTGATATTTTTAGTTTTCGAATTACGGCCTCGATGCTCATGATGCCTTCAATCACAAAAATGGTTTATATCAAAAAAACTGTCGCACGTTCGCGTTGTTACTTTTCGACGAAAATCGCGCACTTTTGATTTATTGATTATTAAACTGTAATGATTACCGCGATAAAATTCTTTAGCGAATGTAATTATCACGTGATAATCACGTCGGGGTCACCAAATGTTGAGTCTAAATTCTTTTATTTAAACAGATTTGAATTTTGGTGTATCACCAAGATTCTTGTTGAGTTATGCAAAGGTTTTAAACCGATACACAATGTAAAAGGAATGATTTTTAGTGAATGAAAAGCACTGATTCGAGTTAAAAGATAAACTGAAAATTTATTAAAGTAATTTTGGTCTTTTATACAATATTTACAAAAAGCCAGATCGGCATTATTTTACTTTATGAAAAACATGGAACTACATGACAGATGCCAAATTTAAAGAAAATTCGTTCGTTATCAAATGCAAAGAAACTTGATCGGTGTCAAATTCATCCGACTGAAATTATGACTTCTTTGCATGTGAAAATTCACGAGTACACAATTTTTGCTGATAATGCAATTAAATAAAATCGAATATAATTTTAACTTGAATAAAAATAAAATTGAATATAAATTTAAATGAAAATAATTTGGAATATATTTGCTGTCATTGAACATTATCCATTTCAAACATTTTGACGTGGATACGTCTTAGATTTTGGTTATGGGGGTACAAATTAGAAAATCGGCTTGCTGCCATGATAACAAATTTGCAATCGATGATACTCGATAGTTTGTGGTGACATCCGAACAGAAACTGTGTTATAAGATGAGGCCTACTTTAAAGCATTGTTTAGGGTATTTTGTTATGTTAAACTATGTTCAATTATTTTTTTAAAGATCAAAATCAAAATTTTTACTGCCGCTGCTATGCTAAGCTGCTTGTAGTACAGATTTCACATTTATACTCTTTTTATGCTCCTCCTTTGTGTGTATTGATTGAATCTGATGTATTGAATGTCATGTTATTTCGTTCTTTTCGCTCTAAAAAGTTTCGCTCTTAACGGCAAAAGCGTTTGCTGTGGTTTCCGACTCTTGTTCTTGGGAACGAAAATGATTTCTATTTAAGTTTTCGCTTCTTGTTCAAAGCTGTTTGTGGGTCTCGCATAAAAATGAATGAAAACCTCGAGCGATTGCTATTGGGTATGATGCACACACATATATAAGTATGTATGCCATGAGTAAGAGAGCGATATTTCGCTCCCAGCATTACCGCCGTCGCACACTTCAGCTAAGCTATGTGAGCGAGGCTAGCTATAGTGAATATCTCAAAAACGGTGCATCTTATCAATAAAGTGGAAGAACAAAAGTTATTTAGGATATGATTCTACATAAAACTCCCATACATCAAAATCCGATTGGAATAAATTTTAAAAAAATCTAATTAGAAAGTTTGACTTCAAACCGGAATTTTGATACAACTGTTCGCCGTTCACTTAAATCACCATACGGACTTTCAATAATTGCCAGATTGGTAATTATAGCTTTTGTTATGTTTTAAATAAAAATTTGTTTTTGAGATATTCGCAAAAAACGTTTTCGTTCGTATAGGGGGTACCCCCCCTAATGGTACATTTTTGCCCATTAACGAACTTAGCCTCGCATTTTACGAAAAACGGATCTGCGCAAAATTTCAAGTCTCTAGCTCAATCCGTGCGCCCGCAATCCGCGCCACAGACAGACAGACGGACGGACATGCTAAATTCAACTTTTTTTATCATTCTAAACACACTGGTGTAATTCATTTTTATGTGTGATGACGGGATCTTGGCATTACAAACGGTAAGGCAAAGTTAATATACCCTTTGGTTTCACCATACGGGTATAAAAATCTTATTGGAAAGTTTGACTTCAAAGTAGACATGGGTAACGCAGTAAAATTTCGTGCGCTGATACAGTAGCGCAAGCGCAGTACACTGTATCAGCGCCGTGCGTTAACGCAATTGCGCCATATGGCGCACCGGTTGGAACCATCGTCATTATGGCTGCGCTTTTTTGCCGCGCTGTCAATTCGTTGTGTGAAACAGTCAATTTTTCGATCAAGAGGAGGAACAAACAAAATAACTCAATACGGCGCTGTGTATCATATGTATTTACAATAGACATGAGATACAGTGCTGAGTTGAGTTACTGCGCTAACAAGACCCATGAAAAGAGAATATGTACATAACAAGAAATTGTATTTTTGGGCTTGTCTATAACACCGCGTCTTGACCTGGGATTTTTCATCGCAGAGATTTTTGATTGACCAATCAGAGCTCGAGTTGACGGAGGGGAAAAATCCCAGAGAGAAATTTCTTGAAATCTTGCAATAGCAAAATTTCTTGGAATTTCACAATTCAAGATGGCGGAATCCAATTTCTCCCGACAAGTAATTGCAAAAATAACTAATTTTTACAAAATACGATACAAAAAGCTTTGGAAGAGAATATATAACATTAAGGGGTTTTTCTTTTCGTCTGTTCTTCTGTTTCAGCCTTTTCAATTTCACGTATTGCATTAATTGCGAGAGCGGCGACTATGTGTTTTCTTTTCATCGGCATTTTGAGTACTAAATTTCAAGAGATTTTCGGCCCAGCTGTCAAAAAAATCTCATTGCGGTGAGATATTTCTTCGGATGAAAAATTGTTAATCAAGACGCGGTGTAAGTCAATGTGCGAGAAAGCAAGACAAGGCGATATTTCCCCTCTATCATATTGAATACATATGTATGTAAAAATTTCCCCAACAGTTGGCTCAATAACCAAGTTGTTTCGTTTAACTCGTTTGCGTTATGTGCGCTACTGCGCTACTAAAATTTTTATTCGCGTATCAGCGCACTAAGCGCAGTATACTGTATCAACGCAATGGCGCAACGCAGCGCTGCGTTGCTTTGCATATGTCTACTTCAAAGTAGAATTTTGATACAACTGTTCGAATTTTGATACGAATATTACCATACGGGTTTTGAATAATTGCCAGATTGGCAAATATAGCTTTTGTTATCTTTATATATAAAAATGAATATTTGTCTGTAATAATTTCTGTTTGTTTCCAAAAATCTCAAACACTACCAGTCCGATTGAGTTCAAACTTTTACATAAAGTAGGTTTTGAAGAGAGGATGGTTTGTGTATATAGTATGATGATTTTGCATTACTCTCCCCCCCGCCCTATACAGTTTCATCAAAAATAACTGTAACAATTTAGAAACAATGTAAGAATTTATTTTTTAGTAGGCAACGATTTTATTTTGACATGTCGAGAAATTAGAATCAAAAAATAATTCTATCAATCTATATATATATATAAATGAATGTTTGTCTTTTTGTGTGGGTTTTGGGATGGTATTGATGGGTTTTCGGGTGGGTTTTGGGATGGTCTTCGGGTGGGTTTTTGGGGTGGGTTTTGGGATGGTATTGATGGGTCTTCGGGTGGGTTTTGGGATGGCATTGATGGGTTTTTGGGTGGGTTTTGGGATGGTATTGATGGGTTTTCGGGTGGGTTGTGGGATGGTATTGATGGGTTTTCGGGTGGGTTTTGGGATGGCATTAATGGGTTTTTGGGTGGGTTTTGGGATGGTATTGATGGGTTTTCGGGTGGGTTTTGGGATCTTCGGGTGGGTTTTGGGATAGTGTTGATGGGTCTTCGGGTGGGTTTTGGGATGGTGCTGAAGTGAGATCAATTGAATTGAAATGAGATCAATTGAATTGAAATGAGATCAATTGAATTGAAATGAGATCAAATGAGATCAAATGAGATTAAATGAGATTAAATGAGATCAAATGAGATCAAATGAGATGAAATGAGATTAAATGAGATGAAATGAGACGAAATGATATGAAATGAGATCAAATGAGATGAAATGAGATGAAATGAGATCAAATGAGATGAAATGAGATTAAATGAGATCAAATGAGATCCAATGAGATGAAATGAGATGAAATGAGATGAAATGAGATGAAATGAGATGAAATGATACCCACTGATATGCCATTCCAATTCAAACAGTTGCAGTTTCCAGTACGACTGGCATTTGCCATGACAATCAATGCGCGCGTTTATACCGGTGCTAAAGTGGCAGTTTTTTCAATGTAGCGCCGCTCTAAACGCATTCTACTTTAGCAATGCCTGCCAGTTGAGCAGTAGGTTTTTGGCACTGTTAATTTTTAGCGCTGCTATTTTCAGGCGGTATGAACGGAATTATATTCTGGCAGTGCTGTTTTAACCTCAGAATTGTGACATTTTGTATTTCGCACTGTTTGCGATGAGTTCCGAAAAAATGCAGCAAAATCCCTGCAGATTGGCAATGCCATCTTAGCACCGTAATAAACGCGCCCAATAAAGCGCAAGGCCAGTCGCTACAAGTTTGTGGAATTAACTTGGAAAATCCATGTTTTGCCCATGGACAGCTGTATGTAGCATGCTCACGCGTTGGCAAACCAAAAGATTTGTTCATTTACGCTCCACACAGCAGGACAAAGAATGTTGTCTATCCACTAGCATTACAATAAGTTTTTATTTAATTTTTACAGTAGAACACGCTTAAATGCACATCGAATTTCGCAGAATTTTATGTGCATTTATCCGTGTTTTGCATTTATACGTAGCACGGATAAATGCACATTAATGTGCAATTATGCGAGTAAAAAATAAACATGCGACTTTAATATTCCTGTAATAAACATTTAAATTCAACGAGGCTACACAAAAACAAAGAATCTAATTAAGAATTCATTTTATCAAATTAAAATAACAATAATAACTTTTTTTTGGGTAATCACATTTCATTTTTGCACATGTGCATTTAAGCGTGTAAAATTTCATATAATTTATACTTTTGCGGATGTGAAAGTGGTTGCATTTAAGCAAGTATTGCAATTAAGCGTGTTTCATTTATCCGTGTATATTTATATGAAAAATGCTTGAAAATCCTCCAGGCACAAATTTTGCGTGCATTTACACGAGTTTTGCATTTAAGCGTGTTGCATTTAAGCGTGTTCTACTGTACTGGTATTCCAAATAGTCAGACACCTCTAATTCTGTAAGTGTAAGAAATTAAGAGAGGTGTTTATGAATTCGATTAATAATAGGGACATGAATTCAGTATCAAAATCTTTAAAGATGCATTTGACCTGTTTGGTGAGAATTTTTTCTCCATAAAAAACCAGTCTCTAAAAAATTGCGTATTCCCAGAAAAATGGAGAGTCAATTTTAGAATGTTCTAGGATTCTTTCAATGGACAACCGAGAAGTCAACAGAAAATCGATTTTCAAAACGCTTTTAATTATTTATCCGTCACTACTTCGTTATGCGACACACTGAGCCTATAACCTGTTGGGATTGGGAAGTGTGACGGGCAGTGACGTGGCGTGCTGCTTTCAGTAGGGTGTTCAATATTAAGTTTCTGTTAAATGATAGACGTCTACTCTTAGTTTTATCCAGGATCACGTCGGGGACGTGATAGACGAAGATCCAATTTTTCCTCGATATTTAATTGAGAAAATGGTTTCTCAAACAATTTTTCGATTGCGCATCCGCATTCACAAGCCATAATATTAAATTAATTATTTCTCATACACAAAAGCCAACTGAACACCTGTAAAATCAGAAACCGACTGAGCTGATGAGCAAGCAATATTGCTGCTTTGCTTGGCACACACACCCACACGCATCAGCACGTCAGCCGAACGGCCATACGATGGTCGGTTTTCTATTGTCGGGTTTTGCAGCATCGCGGCCAGCAGCAAGCAACATCGCATCGGTTCGCCGTGCGGCTTTTTCTGGAGCACCCAAATTCATCGTTGTGTGCGGTTGCTTCTTGTGAACTTTGTGTGCGGTGAAACGTTTTTTATTATAGACTTTTACTTAGTCATATGTGTTTTTACTTTGCTTTGGTGCGCTGTAAATTGGAGAACACTCGAGTCGGTCGAACGACCGAAAGAGTCGGTATTGCGTTTCGAGTGTGTTTCGCTAAGGGGCGAGTAGGAAAGAAGGCCACAAGCAATTTTTACTTTGGTTCGCTGTAAAGTGGAGAACACTTGGTTGGTCGAAAGATCGAAAGATAAAGAAACTGGTTGGTAATGTAGGGTGCGGGTGCTTTAGGCAACCATTGCCATTGGTAAATTGTCGAAAGAATTGGCACAAAAAAAAGAAATTAATTAACAATAGATTTCCGATACATATTGGATTTCAGTAGGGTGTGCAGTGAACACCCTCGCACCTTAGAAGAAACGTCACTGGTGACGGGATAAATAAAACAACTTTATTTATGGTTTATTAACATTCGCTTTATTAAGGCACGAAGAAGAATAATGCTTGGAGCCCAATGAACGCAACGCGAACGCACAAACTGTCACTTATAAGTTTGTTCCAAAGAAATAATTTGAAGTGAGCACAGTGAACGTTGCAAACAACGCAAAAGTTTGCAAACTTCTAACTTTGCCGCAGCAATTCTGCGTTGACAGTTCATAAAGTGAGGTTGGGGAAATGTCGTTCGAGAAAAAAATTGATAGCCTTAGTGCAATATCATACAAATAACAAAGATAAAGACCAACAAAGCAAATTATCTCTTCAAAATGATCCATTTTTGTAATTTTGCCAACTTTATACCACTTTATATTATATCACTTGCACTACTTCACGAGATGCCATTGGATTCTGCCGCTGAAATGTTGCGCTGCATGACAGCGTTGCAGTTCACAGCGTTGCAGTTGCGTTCGCGTTGCGTTCATGGGGCTCCAGAGGCAACAATTTTAAGTTCACAAATAGAGAGATGTCAGACACTGCGAAATGTTCAAAGTGACGCACCATCTCACGGCAGTGCAAACAATTAAGGCGCTCAATTCAAACTGACTCTGGCGTTGATATCTCCCAAAATACTGTTTTTAGCGACAAATAAATTGTTTAAAATAATGCAAAAAGTACAGAATAGAGGCATGAGAATATTATCAAAGATTAGAGACTTACTAAAGATAAGACACAAACGTGGTTTTCCGTTTGCCGCCTGTAGAAAGAAGTAGTCGACAGCATCATTCCGTAGTCGACAGCATAATTTCTCTCTTTTTATCATTTAGCTCAAATGGACTTGTTGAAAAAAATCATTTTGTAATACTCGCACAGAACAGACCAAAATATTGGACCAACACATACACAAGGGCCGACAGCGGCCTTTCACAATTTCTTCAACTGGCAATGGCGATAGGATTTTTTAGCAAAGAAAACACTTTTATTTCACTTGTTACGTTGCTTAAACAGAAAAAATGCCTGCCAAGGAACATTTTACGGAATGTTCTGCCGACAATACGAAATATCCCGAGAGTTTTGCATTTCTCACACAAAAGCAATTAGTGTCTTTACAAAGCAAATGAAACAGACGACAACGTACTCTTCTTCAAGAAAAAATTTCTCTCGCGTTTCCTAACTATATATCTCTAAACTATGATATTATTAAGATTAAGTAGATTTACATCAAAAACATTTATGTTAAAAACACTAAAATGGTTAAGTGTAGAACAACGAATTCATTCAAACATAAATTTCCTAGGCAATAGTATCGAGTCAATTTCTGTACGTATGTGGTTGCCATCCGTATTTTGTAAGAAACAGAGTAGATTTTAGGTTAGAACTTGTACGTACAGAAAAAAAAACAAAAAATATCTTAATGTACAAAGGATTAAAATTATTTAATGAATTAACAAATAAAGATTTAATGAATTAACAAATAAACAAGGTATAACTGAATTTGTTGAATACCAATTTATTTAAATTGCTACTTGCGCTATAAGAAAAAAGTATTGTGATAAAAAAAAAATTGATTAAAAGTACAAAATAAAATAATAATTATTATTTTTTTCGATTACTTGAGCGGCGCACAGTGTCGAATTTGCTCTAAATTTTGGCCCAAATTATGGTTTTCATGAAAATTCGACAAGCCCGGAATTTTATATTTTTATGTTTTCCTGTTAGATAAATGCCTAAACTAACTAGAAAAAACAATAAAAATATATATATTTATTTTTAAGTATCTTTTATAAGTGCCTTAAGTTAGGCAATTTTTAAATACTTCGAAATATTCATTTTTCTCAAAAATAATTTACTGATTCCAACGATGAAAAATCATAAAAGGACTTACTTGACACTCTTAAATTATTTTTTTTTATTAAACTATGTCCAATTAATGAAGTTTTATGGAAAACAATTTTCTTGTACCTAAACATCTGATTACTAAATTACACTGATATAAAAAAATCTTATTTTTCAACAATTTTCCAGCTTAGGGTAAGCTTACAGTTTTTCGCCCACCTCGGCCCACCATCAAACCTCTCGGAAATAAAACTACTGTAAAAACCCTTTCTTTTGGTACATAAATCATTACCATAACCCGCCATATGAATCTGTGGGAGCATTTTTGGTTTGACAAGACCCCATAAAAAGTTCGTGATCACTAAAGTGAAAAAATGAATTTTTGCGAATTTATTTGGTTTAAATCGACTTTGTGAAAAATGGTTATATACCAAATTAAAGACAAATAAATTTCCTGCAAAAAACTTTTATAATTAATTTGCGTCATACTTCTTTTCTTAAAGTAATTAAGGTCTAAAAGAGAAGGTAAGAGCGCAATTTCTAATTTTTTCCAATAATGTCTTACAACATTGAAATTTACTAAGGGTATTCACTCATTGAAGCATTTGGTTGTGTATCAGTGTATTGGATGTATATTTACTCGACCTAGCAAAATTTTTCATACAAAATCGGTTACACTTTAGCTTTCTATTTGCTTCACTCGAAATCTTGTTTTTGGGTCTTGTATAGTGAGAAGTGTAAATTATGACAGCTGAAACGTTTGTTTTCATGTTTTGTGATCTTCATATTTTTCTCCGGTAAAAAGTGTTTAGTGGCGATAAATCAATAAATATATATAATATGGCGCAAAATGTTATTCAGCAGCGAAAGGGGAAAAGAGAGAAACCCAACTAGAAGTGGAGTGAAGCTGAAATCGCGAGTATTTTAGATTTTTTGGAAGAGTCCAATAACTCGAGTTCCATAACACAGGATTCGATGAGGTAATCCAAAATTTCTGTTTTCACACATTTTTTCGGCATTGTTCAATTTTCTGCAATTAGAGCTGTCAAACTTGCAGTTCAGTGTCATAGTTCACTGGAGCATTTTCAAATGCTTTACATGGTGTTCACGCTTTCTTGTAAAATGCACTTGTATCCATGCTACATTTACACCGATACTCAAAAGAGTGAAAACCCATACTGTTTTTTTTGCTCGTTCCGGAGAGGAAATCTATTTTTAGCTTAAGAATAACGGGACAGCTAAAGGCAGCCAAAGGGCATTCGCAGCAACTCTCGCCACTTTTGACTTTGCGTTTTAAACGGATTTTTGACAAGAACTTTATTAATCAAACTGTACTCAAGGAGAAACTGTGGTTAAAATGGCTGTGTCAGTAAAATATTCGGAAATTTGTGAATTATTATTTAAAAATAAAAACAAAAATTGTTTATTAGAAGTTCTTGTAGTGCAATTTAATTTAACAAAAATTCCAAATTTTTTGTTTAGTGAACTATCAAAAAAAGTTGACCATTTTTATAAGCAATTTTCTAAAAGATGGAATAGTTGTCAAAGGTTTAAAAAAAATGATTTGAAAAATAAAAATTAAAAAAAACCTGGTGCATTTCATTTATTTAAAAAATATTCTACTTCAGCCCCTCAAAAAAATGTTGGACACCCCTGGATTTTCAAACTTTTTGTCTTTATCTGAAAGCCTGATAATTTTTCTACATTACCTCCAAACTTGAAGAATTTATCTCCATCAGAACTCGAGTTTCATAATTTTGACCACTTTTATGGCAAAAATTCACACTGTGCGGCGGCCGGTTTTTCTGTTTTGCTTTGCTGCATATTTGTCTTTGACCTGACCGCGTTCGGCAAAATATCGAGCACATCATCCGAACAATGCAATCGTACATTAACGATGGTCGGTTTCGGTGAAGTGCAAGAAATGAAGTTAAATCTCGAATCATTTTTCGGTCGGCGCGCTGTTGCGCTGAAAGCAATATTGGTTCGTCATTTCCTGGAGAACACAAATTAATTGTTTGATGTTGTCAATGATTACCTAATATAGATGGGAAGTAAACGGAAGTTTCCGTTTACCTACGGCAGAGAAAAGAGATGCGCGATAAAAAAAAGTCACCGAGCAACACCATCTTTCCCTTTTTTTCCTTCATGTCATATGGAGTTAAAGAAAAAAACAAGAAACTTGTCGTTTAGTCAGGGCTAAACCAAGCGAGATTTTCGTATCCTTATAGCAGTCAAAAACTTGTATTATATTTATACAACCCTTGCACTAACACCATCATGCTTCCGACAGCGGCCTGACAGCTCACGAAAATTTTCAAGCAAATTATAACACTTTTTTAGTATTTAAATCGCGAAATACACTAAAAATCAACGAAATTAACACGAAAACTAAATTTTCCACCGAAATTGGTGGTTTGTTTTGATTTTTAACTAACTGACTGCTGAGAATCAAATTTGTGTATTGCCATTGTGCGATTTTTTTATGGTTTTTTCGAGGCGCATTATAACTAATTACGCATTACAACTGAGATGTGGGAACACTTGAGATGAGGCCGCACACATAAATAACTCAGTATTCACACAGAAATTGAAACCGCCAGCATGTCGCTAGTTGTCCCTCTCTCAAACCAAATATTTTAGGAGAACTTTCTTATCTATATTAGGTAATCATTGATGTTGTTGCTTATTTTGAACTTTGTGTGGTGGAACGATTTTCATTATGGACTTTGTGTTTTTACGTTGGATTGGTTCGCTAGGAATTGGCGAATATTCGAAAGACCCAAAGAGTTGGTATTGCGTTCCGAGAGTGGATCACTAAAAGACGCGTCGGTAAAGAACCACAAGCAGTTTTGATAATATTGTTTTCTACTTCAGATTTGGTAGATATTTTGTGATGAGTATGCCAAGTTTTGGATATATCATTACGATCGTGCACTTAAGAGAGAAGAACAAAAGCATAAATTCTCGCTGTATTGCGTTGGTGGATATGGTGTGGTGCGTAGTGTTGATTCGATACGGCAAAGTATCGATACTTTTACTTGGAAGTAACGTCGTAAAAAAGTGTCAATTCCACACTTGATATCTTCGTAAAGTATCGATATCTACTCGGATCAAATAAAAAAAAAACGAAAATTTTTACAATTTTGTTGTGAAACATCAAAATTTAACCAGGAATTTTATTTTTTATAAAAATTAATTTATAAAGACAAAAATATAACTGTCTTACTTTCATTTAAATTTACTGAATTCGATTTTCATAAGAAAATCTTTTTCAATTGAAAAATGGGAGAATAACTAGCCCAGGTTTTTTAGTTCAAATATCACCTTTTATAAATTAAATTGGCTATGCTTCAAATTAAATTGATTCTTTTGCACATCTAAGTGACTTTTTTCAAATCCAATTGAAGATAGTTAACCCTCTAACCGGAATATTTCCGAAAAAAATTCACCAAAATATGACTTTCAACTTGCGACAGACCGTAACCAAGACAACGTACAGGGTTAAATTTTTTCCAGCATGTAAAGCGATAACTTACAAAAGTCAGTGTAACACGTTCCGGCGATTAAAATTGTTACCCGTTATAAACAAGAGAATTCCCTGAAGCCCGTCTTTAGTCGGATATTCCGGCTAGATAGTTAATTCGGCTCGCAGAGTCAGTCAAATGTTAAAAACCTTTCACACTAGTACTTCCTAAAAACAATAATTGTTCAATGTGTTTTCCGGAGAGTCGATTCGGAAGAGCAAAATCAGTTTGGAATGCTGTCACAGTGAACAAGAAAAGTCAAGAAAAGTGGCGAGATAAAACGAGAGTCACGTTTAAGTGGTATATTCCCCAAAAATTATAAAAAAGCCCCTATAGAGCTCCACACATTCATTGGAAAAGTTGGCAAAGAATGCGAGTTTGATACCATGGTCATAAGGGTGAAAATGCCTAAATATTTAATATAAAGTACTCACTTTTCGATATCACCCAAAAAGTATCGATACCTAGTTGATATCGAACCAAAAGGTATCGAATATGTACTCGTATTTACTTGGATCGAATCAACACTAGTGGTGCGGGGTGTTTTAAAGTAACTGTTTTAACTACATTTTCCAAACTAGGGTGCTCATATAAGGAGGATCTCCATTGCCATGACTTCTGTAACTGCAAAAAAATGCAGAAAACTAGAGCAAGATAGACTTATATAGATCTAAATAGGAATGACTGAATACAAGTATAAACGCTATCCCTTCCAGTTTTACAAATTTATAGCAAGCATATCAAACCTTATACTATGGATATAATGTTCAAATTGGCATAGCAATAAAGCTATAGAGCTGTATAATTTTCAACCACTACATGAAAAATGACAGCTATGCTATAATAACACTTTGGATGTGTCCGTGCTTACTATTCACTTACAGAGACAATGTGTGATTGTAGTAGAAATCGCTATAAAAAAGTTGAAGTCCGTCAACTGTAACCATAAAATCGCCATAAAAAAAGAGGAGAAATTATTTTTGCAGTTGCCGACAAAGGTTTGCAGTTGATTCTTATCTCCCTTAAGGTGGATTTAGAAACACGAGCATTTTCATTTTTACTGGAAAAGTGATCGGGATAGCGAAATTCAAATTTACGTGCGCAAAAACTCGATCACATCAGTGTCTCACACGTACTTTCCCTTCCACTTTATGGCGAACTGTCACTGCACATCACCTTCTCACAGCAATACGTTTGTTAGCACTTCAATTTCACCTAACAAAATCATTTTGTGTGATGTTATAATTAATAACATAATTATTATTACCTCCCGTTTCCATTTAAAATTGCGTAGCTTTCAAATAAACATCGAACTTAACCTTACTTTTGCTGGCTGCCATAATTCCCCATAATTCAGGAGTAACATTTTGCTGGCAGGCCGGGGAAGTCCAATGTGTTTGTTGTTGTTTACTGCCATAACTTTCCTATCGTCGACGAAAATTATGGATAGTAAAACCACTACATGCAAGCAAAATTTCCAGTAAAATTTTTACTGAGTGGTTTCCCGTCCCTTTCCCACTTGGTGAAAAAGTCATTAGAAATCTGGCATTTCAATCACTTTGCCAGTAAAAATGAAAATGCTCGTGTTTCTAAACCCTTCTAAACCCACCTTTATTAGCCGCGTTTGCGCAATTTCATATTTTGCTGGAAAAACAATTTTTATCTAATTTGTTACTGAATTTGATGAAAATCTAAATATGTGTTCTAGTTTGTGCCTCTGTTATGGAAATTTGGGCACAATTTTGTGACCGGTATCCGAGGGATTGCAAAAAACGCACTTTCACTAGGACAATTTGGGGTCACAAGCAGGGTTCCCACCCCAAAAGTGAAAAGCGGAGTGTTACTGATCGAAAAATAGTAGTGTCAGAGGGATTTCAGTAGTGTCAACTTTTTAACAGTCATTTAGAGTTTTATTGAGACAACACCCCAAGCAACCAGATAAGGCATAATGACTTGGATTAGGGTGTGGTGTCTTAAAATTGGTCCTTACGACCACACCAAGACCAGCGAATCCGCCTTATAAGGCGTGATGCCTTTCAAGGCTTTTGCAGTGGTCGTCAAGCGGTCCGAGTGACCTAAATATATGCCCTGATAGTCTTAATGTTCGAATGCCTTGTTTTGGCTTTCATGGTCGTAGTGTCCTCCAGACTAGTGCTGTGACATCGACATCGATGTTTTGAAAACATCGATGTTTTCTCCAAAACATCGATGTTTTTACCATCGATGTTTTCTTTCCGATGTTTTTATAACATCGATGTTTTGTGTCCGATGTTTTGTGTTCGATGTATAGCCCTTTCAGACCCACTGTATGCGATTGTGTTAGGTGACGTAATACGTTTATATTTCGGCTAAGACTCAAAATTTCGCTCAAAATCCCAAAAGCAGTGATCGTGTTACCTTTTGTGGAGAGCTTCTATCCCTATCAGACCCAAATTTTTTTTTTAATTTTTTTTGTTATTCTGGTATTGAAATATAATAGTATAGCAATTTTTGTAGCAATCGGAAGAAAAAAATTTTTGAGGCAATTGTTTTTTTGCTAATAGTTAACATATTTAATAAAGAGCCTTTTTTTTTCTTTAAAATGACTTTTATTCACCCACTTTTAAAAGTTCTTTATTTATTGAAAAAACATCGATGTTGCAAAAACATCGATGTTTTTGGTTCGATGTTTTTGTGGCATCGATGTTTTCATTTTTAAAACATCGATGTTGCAAACATCGATGTTTTCTTTCGATGTCACAGCACTACTCCAGACGCCTCCATAGTCGTCCTGCCTTATAAGACCAACCTTCCACCTTTCGTCCACGAAGTGCCTTATAGGGCATAATGCCTTTGAGAACACTCCAATGCCCTATTTGAGAATGCTTCGAGCATGCGCAGATGAATATCTGCTTCGAGTTTATTTCTAGCATACTTCGAATATGCTTCTAGCATTCACGGTGCGAGCCGCCATGACGTTCATTGAAATGAAAAAAAAAAAAACATTCCTACTGAAAATTTAAAATCTGTTTTTAAAGCACAATATGGAAAAACATCGAATAAAAAGTAATTTTATGTGTTTGGGTACACAGCATAACTTTATTTTTACAAGAATTTGATTAAAATCGAATAAAAAAGAAAATTCTTTGAATAAATAATTTTCAAATTATATCACTAAAATCGAGAATTGCTACGGCCCAAGTAAATAGAGCTCCTGGCAAAACCGCTTTCTACGTAAACTTTAAATCGCATGTGAATTGTGACAATAAAATCCACAAAAAACCTTAACATCACCGTATGAATTTATTTTGAAC
The DNA here is from genome assembly GCA_964034945.1 of Chrysopilus asiliformis. NCBI lineage: Eukaryota > Metazoa > Arthropoda > Insecta > Diptera > Rhagionidae > Chrysopilus > Chrysopilus asiliformis. The sequence goes on along the minus strand of OZ035961.1, from coordinate 64,400,138 downwards.
GTTTTTTTCCACAAAATATATCCATTAAACTTTATGATTCTTGTCTTATCTTTCTCTCCTCATGCGGCCTATAGAATAGAGAAAGACAAATAATGTCGCCAGATGAAATGTAAAAAAAATATTTCGTCATGGTAAAACAAGGCCCTATTTTGGCCTTCAAAGTCGTGAAGCCTTATAGGGCGTGAAATAGGGCACTTCGTGGTCCGGCGGACCTTCCCCACTGTCGACGATAGTTCGACCTAGTGTCGACAAAGTCGTGGGGATTACGACCAATGGGGACGCCTTTGAAGACGAAGTGTCCACTTTACGACCTATAAGGTTACTTGGGACATTTTGTGTGTTACCGTTTAATGTTGTATTGCATATTATATCAGTACATTTTTATACCCGTATGGTGAAACCAAAGGGTATATTAGATTTGACTTACCGTTTGTAACGCCAACATTCCGTTATCACACACAAAAATTAATTACATCAGTGTGTTTAGAATGATAAAAAAAAATGAATTTGCCATGCCCGTTGTCCGTATGTGGCGCGGATTGCGCGCGCACGGATTGAGCTAGAGACTTGAAATTTTGCGCAGATCCGTTTTTCGTAAAATGCGAGGCTAAGTTCGTTAATGGGCAAAAATGGACTATTAGAGGGGGTACCCCCCATACGAACGAAAACGTTTTTTGTGAATATCTCAAAAACTGTGTATCTTATCAAAAAAGTGCAAGAACCAAAGTTATTTAAGAAATTATTCTACATAAAACTGCCATACATCAAAATCCGATTGGACTAAATTTAAAAAAAATTTATTGGAAAGGTTGACTTCATACTGGAATTTTGATAAAACTGTTCGCCGTTCACTTAAACTTCGAACAATGCCATATCACCATACGGGTTTTCAATAATTGCCAGATTGGCAATTATAGCTTTGGTTATGTTTGTTAACTAAGTATTATGTCTCTTTTGTTCAAGAATTGAGTAAACGCACTCAGTCACTTTTTCATAGGGAATGCCTAAAGTACTTAAATATTTTAGATAAAGAGTCTGAATGATTACATATTACATATTTTTTAATTTTCCCCAGATAAATGAACTTTTCAAATCTAGAAATTAACTTTCTTTGTAGCACGTTTTTTATATGGCGAAAAAGGTAGTGTTTTGGGTTTTTCAGTAGTGTAAGTAGTGTTAGGTCAAATTAGGTCGAAATAGTAGTGTAAAACTACGATAGTAGTGTAAACGGGATCCCTGGTCACAAGCCTCATAAAAGTGGTTTAAAATTACCGCTGACACGGTTTTAATTACAAAATTTCATTTTAAAATTTTCATATAAGCTTACTTTTCTGACGAAAAAAAAAACTTGAGCTACAAACCAATTTTTCTTATGAGCCAGGGGTCCGCGCCAGCGAACCCCCCAGAGCGCACAAACTTTTTTGCCCCATCCCGCTTTTTCCCACCGCCCCGACTAGTTTTTGTTGATTTTTTCACCGAAAAAATTGGCAATGTGTTACACCGCGTCTTGATTTGGGATTTTTCATCGCAGAGATTTTTGATTGACCAATCAGAGCTCGAGTTGAAGGCGATAAAAAATCCCAGAGATAGATTTCATGAAATCTTGCAATTGCAAAATTTCATGGAATTGGCCGATTCAAGATGGCGGAATCTAAATTCTCCCGACAAGTAGTTGCGAAAATAACTAATTTTTACAAACAATACGATACAAAAAGCTTTGGAAGAGAATATATAACATTAAGAGGTTTTTCTTTTCGTCTGTTCTTCTGTTTCAGCCTTTTCAATTTCACGTATTGCATTAATTGCGAGAGCGGCGACTATCTGTTTTCTTTTCATTGCCATTTTGAGTACTAAATTTCAAGAGATTTTCGGCCCAGCTGTCAAAAAAATCTCATTGCGGTGAGATATTTCTTGGGATGAAAAATGGTTAATCAAGACGCGGTGTAAGACCGTGCATCCACTTGGGATTTTTCATCGCAGAGATTTTTGATTGTCCAATCAGAGCTCAAGTTGACGGCGATAAAAAATCCCAGAGATAGATTTCATGAAATCTTGCAATTGCAAAATTTCATGGAATTGGCCGATTCAAGATGGCGGAATCTAAATTCTCCCGACAAGTGGTTGGGAAAATAGCTAATTTTTACAAACAATACGATCGAAAAGGCTTTGGAAGAGAATATTTAACATTAAGGTTTTTCTTTTCGCCTGCGTTTCTTTGTTTCTGATATTTTGCAATAACTGTGACGAGTTGTTTTAACTTCAAAGGCATACGAAGAAATGAAATTCCATGAAATATCTCTGCCCACCTGTCAAAAAATTCTCATTCCGGTGAGATATTTCTTGCGATAAAAAATTGTCAATCAAGACTCGGTGTCAAAGTAGAGGTGAAACTGTCCTGTCTCATACAGGTACTCTAGAGAAGGCCAACCTTAAAGGCCCAACTATGATAGGCATAAGAACGCATATGTAAATGTCAAATTCCCAACGAATGTTGACATACATAGCTCTCAACACAAAAGCTAATCTTGATTTTACCTCAAGTGGAAATTAATATGGCACCAATTTTAATTCACACTAAAATTTTAGGTTATGTTCACTATTTACATATGCCAGTTCCCTTTGTATCGAATTATTCATGCTTAACGAATGTTTAACGAAGGTTTGAAAGTGGCAACACTTTGACACATGTCTATTGTGGGCACAGAAATGTATCCCATAGAATGCGCCTTACTTGAAAAGCCCGTATAAAGAAATCGGCCAAAAACACTAATGCTTTCTCTATTTTCATAAGCCTAAAATTTATTTGCATACCATAGTGAAATGAATCCAGAATTGGCAACTTTGCTTTTATTAAGTTTCAAATTAAAAATGAATTTTAGCTTTTAAGTGAACTACAAACACGAAGCATGATATATTTATCTCCTTTCCCCATAATAATATTTTGACATTTCAGTGGCCTATTTGAGATAGCAAAACACGATATCTATTCTAATTCCGATATCTGTGATTGTGGGTAATAACATTGACTTTCTTATTCCGTAAATGATATATGCAGCTACATATGCGTTCTTATGTCTATCATAGTTGAGCCTTAACTGTACTGGGTCATAAAAGAACGCAGCTCTGGGCATGAAAAGGTTCCTTCATGCTGGGAAGCATTCGTAGACAGGCACCATTAACGTAAACCAAATTATAAAGAAATTTGCGTCACGGTCGATTCTGAAGGGGTGAGTCGAGCAGTTGAGGCCCTGTAAAATCTGAAAAAGAAAGCCAATGGTTACAACTTTTTCAAAAACTAACCATTTGTGTTTGGAGTCAATTCATTCGCACTTTTCATCTAAATTTAAAGCTAGGGATTCATTGTGATGTGCACGGCTCGACTCATGCATCGAAAAGAACGCGTATAACAAATTCTTTAGTGCTGGTTATTTTGATCGGAAATTGTATTGTTTTCGTGCCCCTTTGACGAAAATGGAAGATAATTTGGAAATGCTTCCTACTAAAAGTATTCGCCCAATCGGAGGACATATTGTGCACCAAATTTGTTCTGGACAGGTACATAAAAGTTTTGGGAATTCAAATTTTTTTCATTAAATTTTTAAAAGTAATTTTTAGGATATCCCTTTAAAACCTATGTTCTAATTTATAAATGACACTCACGATGTCATAAATGTCCATCTTGGACTGTGTTTACATTGGGATTAACTTTGAGGCGGCACGTCTTTCCTCATTTTTGTGCCGTGTGCACACGGTTCGCTTCATCTGAATTCACTAAACCGGTTTCATCAACAAAACTAAAGAGCCAAATACAATGATACCCACACAACATTTACGGCTACAGATTACGGCGACAATGTCGCCGTCCATATACAATGGCGCACACTTTGTTGTTCTAAACATAATTTGCTTTTCACAGATAAAACTTTTTATTCACGCACGCACTCAATTAATTGTTCTTCGAAATTCATTTTTTCATTCCTTGGTCTTGATTATTCTTTATTTCTTTCATTTGAATTGTGACAGTCAGTGAGCTACATATAACATTTCTTGTACCCAATTATCATAAAATCTAAGCAACACAGCATACGAACTATATTTCCTAATACTTCCTTTAAATGACGAAATTTAGATTTTATGACATCCCCATAAGATTTCATTTTGAATCAACCATGAAATTTTGTATGCGAGCTGGCCGACAAAAGTTAAATTCAATTGAACTTTTTACGACGACAAAGTTGGTCGGATTCATTGTATATAGAAGCACGGAGTCCTATGAGTTTAAAACCTGAAATGTCGCCGTAAATGTTGTGTGGGTATCATTGTATTTGGCTCTTAAAGCCACAGGTTCCAGCGACCAGACTCAAAAACCGGTTTGCGACCGTGTGCACACGGTTTCCCTCCCCACTGCGTCCCTTACCATCACTTGGCCGGAGGGAATGACGTGTCGCCTTGCGAGTTTCGTATTGGAGAGGGTTTCCGCAGAAATAAATATTTAAAAGAAACAAAATAACTATCTATATATATAAAAATGGATGTTTGTCTGTTTTTCTGTCGGTCTGTTTGAGATTACAAAACTCAAAAACTACTGGACCGATTTTTACGCGGTATTTTGCAAAATGGTCTGTGTTGCCAGGAGCAGGTTTTTAGCTATGTTTGATTTTCAAAATTCGGAACGGAAGGTCCTGTAAGGATAATGAAAATATCCTTTTTCCCATTTTTCCCCGGAAAAATTGGGATTTTTGGGGTCGCTGATCGCGAATCCGGTGTTAGATTTTTAAAATTCTAAATGGACGGGGCTGAAAGTATAACACAAATATCCTTTTTCCCATTTTTCCCCGGAAAAATTTCCATTATGAGGATTTTGGGATCGCTGATCACGAATCCGGTACTGGACTTTCAAAATTCGAAACGGAAGGTCCTGTAAGGATAACGTTTTTTCCGAAAATTTTTTAAGTTATTTATGGTTTTTTGGCATTCTAAAATTTATACAAAAAACTTTTAGCTGCCAACGAAGGGTCTGCTAGTATTCTATAAATTTGTTTTATTACTAAGAAATGTTGGTCAAAACAGATTTTAATTTTTAAATTTCTCTGAAATAAAAAATCAACATAACAAAAAATGGAAATCGGCAATGCTCAACTAAATCACACTTCGTACGTGCAGCTAACTTCACACTCATTCAGTTTTATTCACAAATTTTCGGTTAGAAGCATTCGGGAAAAATTCGGGTAAAAATCTAGTGTTTAAAACTTATACATATGAATGGATTTTAAAATTTGTCATCAATACCAAACTATGCCATAACGAGAAAATGCGTTCTTTTAACAAATGGAAGTTATATTATTTGTTTATTTTTCTAGATGTTATCACTAAAAGTTATATATATTTACGACTGTTGTGCATTTATTGAAAATGTGAAATGATTTTCGACTGTGCTTTTATATGAATTAACAATTGTTTTATTTTACCCTTATCAGTCTTGAGACTTTTTCTCTTAACCTGCAATCTGTTAATCTGCAATAGATACAGTGTAGCTATGGAATTGCGTTATTATTACCCTGTAGGTCACGTTTCGGGCTCAAGAGACTGATGACAACACGATCTACACGGTAATAATACAATGATCCAGTTGTAATGGACCTTTTGTAGGTCAACAGAAGGGGGCTTTCTTTTTAAAAAGCTTTTACTTAGATAAGCAATGTGTCTGTTTTCCCGGGTCAAATTTTGCAATTTAATTCTGATCCAATTCCGCTCAACCGATTGATTAGAAATTTTGCACACGTCCAATGACAATACAATATCTTCACTTCGTCCTTGTAAGGGTAGATAATGTATGGATAACGTGATTATCATTTTCCTCAAATTTACCTTAAAAAATCTCATCTAGGGGTTCTTGGGATCGCTGAATTCGATTTTGGCATTAAGAAATATGTAAGGATAATGGAAGGTCCAGAAGGTATAACGTGATTATCCTTTCCCTCAAATTTTCAGGAATTAATTTCATCTGCTGATTTTTGGGCGTAGCTGAATTCGATTCTGGAGTCAAAAAGCTCGGAAGCATATATCAAAGGCAACAATAATATAGGATATCTCACAGGTAAAAATATATATTATATATATATTGGAATTTCTCTTATACGTCTGCAAAAACAAAAACTAATATAACAAAAATATTATATTATTTTTGTGGATGTTTTCACATCCAATTTCCCCCCAATAGGTCAGGCATATCTGCCCTGAAAACCCATTAGGAGCCTGTTTCTGGTATCGAAGTTGGCTCACTGTCATCAGAGCCTGCTTTACCAGCTTCCACGCAGGCTTACAGGATTTTGGTGGAGTAAAACTCGATGCGAGTGTTTATACTCCGATGCCACAAACCTTGTGCGAATTATAAGGTTAAGCTTGATCCACACTACACGATGTACGGGGTACGAAGTACGAGGTTTTTGGTTTCCTCGTACATGGAACTGCATCCACACTGCACAGGGTTTTGCTCATTCGTGTACGCGGTTACCACGTACGAGGATAATCAAACAGCTTCTGATTTTACTCACTAGGTGAAACCATGTGCAAATTTCCCATCCAAACACTCGATGTTCGGGGTACGTGCCAACCTCGTACCCCGTACATCGTGTAGTCTGGATCAACCTTTAGGGCAACATAGCTCCATCAAGCCAGAGCGAATTATTTGTGTTTAACCATTGAACCATTTCTGATTCATGGTTTTCTCGACCTTCTAGCAATGAATAATCCTATTGGTATTTCTCGGCTTATAGGTCACCAAAAACAAAAACTAATATAACAAAAATATTATATTATTTTTGTGGATGTTTTCACATCCAATTTCCCCCCAACAGGTCAGGCATGTCTGCCCTGAAAACCCATCAGGAGCCTGTTTCTGGTATATATATTAGGCCAGGTCAATTTGTTCGGGACGAAAAAAATTGACAAAGGCAAGAAAAGAATCTACGGGCATTTCTAAGACTTTTTGCCGAAGGAACCATGGGTCTAAAATCAATATCGAGCTGCCGGTTTTTTCATTGAAGTTTGGAAGTCGGAAAATGCTAAAAAATTGTACATTCACATACAAATGAGATAAAAAAAATATTAATTTTTTTATAAAAACTTGCCATAGGGGGTTTTTTGGTATGAGAAATCTATTTTTGATATTTATTTTTTCCTAAGGGGTCCGCCAGATGGCGCTACAATGGAGTTTTTCGGGTTTTCTTCTATTTTAAAGCGAAAAGTTATTTTTTTTTAAATTTATTTTTATGCGATTAATATACAATAGAAAAAAGGAAAATTTAATTATTTTTAATAATTTTATATAAGGAAAATTTAATTATTTTTAATAAATATTGATTTTTTTTCATTTTTTCCTCATTTAATTTTAAGTATTAGTTTCACAATTTATCAAGTTATAAATTTTGTAAATCTTTCTTACTTTCCATTTTGAGTACTTTACATCGGCTTTCCAATGTCGTTGCCATAACCATTTCGCGATTTTTCTCGGTAACACGTCGTGAAGTGCCACTTAACCCTTAAAGGCTTGGTGGTACACGCGATGTACCACCTTTTTTGTAACAAATCCTGCACGGTGGTATCAAAATTGTACCACCAATTAAACCGTCTTTCTTTGCCGTATGATACTTTAAAATGGTACCACGTGAAAATATTTGCTATTTTTCTGTGCCTCTAAGGCAGGGGTGGGAAACCTCCGGCTTTGATCTGGCCCACGAGCAATTTTCGGGAATTTTAAGCCTCAAATGGGAATTAGGGAATTGTCTCTGAAATATGGGAATTTTTATTATTAAGATACTGTTTTTTTTTCATAATAAAATAATTAAATACTGCATTTATGAACTTCTTTGTGATTAAAACGAAGCATTCTGGAAATAAACGAAGAGTTATGTTCTTTTGTATGTTTAGCAGAAGAGTGTTTAGTGCGCGCAGTGATAATACGCCGACTGCTGACAGATATCGTGTGAATTTTTCCTTGTTGCACATGCGTGACTGTTCGTCATTCTTTGTGGTTCTTCGTGCGCAAACGTGAGTGATTTAGAAATTAAAACATATATATTCTACAAATGGCGAGTATAAAGAAAAGAAAAGTGGATGCAGAATGTCGGTCTTTTCAAGAAAAATGGACACATGATTATTTTTTTGTTGAACAATAAAAACTAAAAAAACTATTATTATTTGTCTGGCCCGCGAATGATGTTATAAATTTCCAAATGGCCCTTGGCAGAAAATAGGTTCCCCACCCCTGCTCTAAGGGTTAAGCTCGATCCAGACTACACGATGTACGGGGTACGAGATACGAGGTTTTTGGTTTCCTCGTACATGGAACTGCATCCACACTGCACAGGGTTTTGCTCATTCGTGTACGCGGTTACCACGTACGAGGATAATCAAACAGCTTCTGATTTTACTCACTAGGTGAAACCATGTGCAAATTTCCCATCCAAACACTCGATGTTCTGGGTACGTGCCAACCTCGTACCCCGTACATCGTGTAGTCTGGATCGAGCTTTAAGGGGTTATACTACCCAGGCGCGCTGAACAATTAACTTTTTTTTGAGATTTTTTTTCTCGATTACTAAAGAATGGATTAAAATATAATTTTGAGGCTTAATTACACATGTATTTAGATATACAAAAAATTTTTTTTTTCAATTTTTGATACAAAATGGCGCCGTGGCACTATATTACTTGAAAGTATGTTTTTCAAACTTGCGGTGTCAGAAACTCAATCAATTTTTATCGGATTTAGTTGAAATTTTAATTGTAATTTTTCAGATAGATTGTCTATAGAAGTACACAGGGTTTTTAACCCTTAATTTATGAGGTGAAAATCATATGCGTAAATGATGAGGTGGGGTTCAATGGACCCACATGATCCAAACGCACTACGTTCTAATCACATACCAAATTCGTGCTTTTAAAGCCTAAACCCCAATTACGCGTTCGTGCGTGCGGCATGATTTTGTTCTGGCATCTAGTAGTTGTCACCGCGTCTAAAAGTAGAAACTGAGCCTACTCTACGCGGCACGGACGCGGCAACGCGTCTGAGCAACGCGCAATTATACATTTACTCATTTAAATTCGTAGTTTTTACCTTCACCGCGTGGGTGCCGCACGCACGAACGCGTAATTGGGGTTTAGGCTTAACTCGGCATGCAACACCATCCATACTGTATGAAGGTACTGAAGAGTTCAGAGTCACTGTGCTGAAAACATGAGAGATAGCAACGAGAGAAAAAGTCAATGTGGGTCCACTGGACCCACCTCATCAATTAAAGGTTAAGATTGATAAAAAATTACATTTGTGATAATCGATTTAAGGTTGATTTTTTGCCAAAAACACGAAAAAAAAATTAAAATTGATGCCAATTTATGAATTTTCAAAAAAAAAAAATTAAAACCTTGTGTACTTCCATAGACAATCTATCTGAGAAATTACAATTAAAATTTCAACTAAATCCGATGAAAATTGATTGAGTTTCTGACACCGCAAGTTTGAAAAACATACTTTCAAGTAATATAGTGCGACGGCGCCAATTTGTATCAAAAATTGAAAATTTTTTTTGTACATGTGTAATTAAGCCTCAAAATTTCATTTTAATCCATTCGTTAGTAATCGAGAAAAAAATATCAAAAAAAAGTTCATTGTTCAGCGCGCCTGGGTAGTATAACCCCTTAAGTGGCACTTCACGACGTGTTACCGAGAAAAATCGCGAAATGGTTATGGCAACGACATTGGAAAGCCGATGTAAAGTACCCAAAATGGAAAGTAAGAAAGATTTACAAAATTTATAACTTGATAAATTGTGAAATTAATACTTAAAATTAAATGAGGAAAAAATGAAAAAAAAAATCAATATTTATGTTTGTTAAATATAAAATTATTTAAAATAATTAAATTTTCCTTTTTTCTATTGTATATTAATCGCATAAAAATAAATTTAAAAAAAAATAACTTTTCGCTTTAAAATAGAAGAAAACCCGAAAAACTCCATTGTAGCGCCATCTGGCGGACCCCTTAGGAAAAAATAAATATCAAAAATAGATTTCTCATACCAAAAAACCCCCTTTAGCAAGTTTTTATAAAAAAATTAATAACTTTTTTATCTCATTTGTATGTGAATGTACAATTTTTTAGCATTTTCCGACTTCCAAACTTCAATGAAAAAACCGGCAGCTCGATATTGATTTTAGACCCATGGTTCCTTCGGCAAAAAGTCTTAGAAATGCCCGTAGATTCTTTTCTTGCTATACCCTTTGTCAATTTTTTTCGTCCCGAACAAATTGACCCGGCCTAATATATACATATAATATATATATTCGAGGACTGAAAAGTATATATAAGCGTGGCGAAAGACCGACGTGATTTTGGATTTTTAGTCATACTAAAAAAATTTAAAATGACTAAAAAGGATTCAATTTAAAAAAAAAATATAAAAAAATCTTTTACTGTGTAACTCGGGTATAAACGACACTGTTATAACGTACTTTCGTTTATATCTTACCCAATATAAAGTTCTCAGAACCGTTTATTCATGTAAATCGTATCTTTATAGCGGCTTACTGTTATTACGTACGGAGATTCACTCCCCCATGAAGTGTGTTATAACCGAGATACACTGTATTTGAAAAAATGTGCAAAAAAGGTAAAAGTAATTATTTTGTCGCTTTGTATCAGAAATAAAAGCGAGATAGGTTAGGTTAGGTTAAGAAGACCGTGCGCGCCCTGGCGCGAGCACAGCGCTACACTCGGAGGCCTACAGGCCCATTGTGATGTCTTCAGTACTTATACCATAGAATAAGGAATCATAGAAAAAACTCTGCTGAACAAATTTTCGACAAATTTCCCCGTCGAAGGGGGGGGAAAGGTCCCTATCATTTACTAGCTACGGCCTAAAAGTTAAATACTTTTAGACTAGGGAGCACGAAGCAGAGAGAATCATTTTCGTCGTATCTATTCAATGAGATGGAGGAATCGAATGGATAATTTTTTTGCGTGTTACATCGGATCCTCTTGCTTCATCTCACAGTGGAAAAATTTTCTCTAAAAATTTGTTCTAAGAGTTTATTCTCTAGATTCTTTTTTCTCTGCTTATACGACCTTTCATCAAACTTGCTGATCCTATTTCAACCAGCCCGACTTGTTAAGGAAGCTCAGCATATCCTCGAATGAGTGGTTGCCAAGCTCCGTCCGGCTACTATAAAATCTGGCCCAAGCGTCCCATATCGGCGTGCTTGCAGGGCTGGACACTCACAGAGTAAGTGTTTCACGGTCTCCGGGTCCTCCTTGTCATCACAGCTGCGGCAAAAATCATTTGCGGCCGCGCCCCACCTTCTGGCCATAGCGCCAAGGGGGCAGTGCCCCGTGATTAAGCCTGTGAGTAGCCTTACGGAGGTCCTGCTGAGTCTAAGAAGGGTGTCGGTTCTATTCCTATTAAATCTAGGCCAGAGCGACCTCGTGATTACACAATGGCTCCTTGTTTGCCAACGGATATTTATGTTGTTCATCCCTTTCCTATCAATTATACTTTTTGCGCATTCGATCGGCATTTTGACCGAGCGGTCCGCGCTCTCCATAGCCATTTCGGTCCCAAATTTTGCCAGTTCGTCGACTCTCTCATTGCCATATATGTTGCTGTGCCCGGGGACCCCAGCAAAGTCTAACGGCATGTTGGAGGCCTACTTGATTAAGTGCTCTGCGGCAATTAGACACGGTCTTTGACTTGATCGTCAACGAATCTAGTGCCTTGATTGCTGCCTGACTGTCGACGTAGATCTTAATCCTTGTTCTGGGTAGTTCTCTCGTCATTATCAAGCTTGCAGCCGCTCTTATGGCATAGATCTCAGCTTGAAATACACTGCTCTCGTCAGGCAGTTTGTAGCTCCTTTTAAGGTCCAGGTTATCCGAGAACACTCCCGCCCCGTGCCTTCTTCAGTTTTAGATCCATCAGTGTAAACCGAGACTTCTTGCTCGTCTATGACACTGTTGAGATCCCAAAGCCTCCTTTCGAGAATCAAAACCGAGAAGTTCACATTCGTATTCAGGTGAGGAATACAGTAATCCGTAGAGTCCGGGATTTCTCATTCATCGCTTTTAAGGATGCTATTATGACCGAAAGTACTGTGCTTCCAGAGGACGGACTCTCTAAGGCTTAGTGCACTCTTAGCAGTAGTGCACCTCGTGTACTCATTCAGGGGAATGAGGTGCAGTAGAGCTTCCATTCCCGCTGTTGGTGTTGATCTAACAGCTCCTGTGGTTCCTAGCGCCGCTAGTCTTTGTACTTTGTTAAGGGTTTGATATCGGCAGTTGACCTTCATGGTCGGCCACCAAACCAGGCATCCGTAAGTGAAAATAACCAATGGGTAATGCGCGGTGATGTGCCCCAATTCTTGCCAATCATTTTTTTACATGCGTAAAATGCGCACAACGCTTTGTTCATCCTCTCTTCCATATTCCTTTTCCAAGAAAGTTTGGAGTCCAGAATTAAACCAAGGTATTTCGCCTCAGGAGAGAGACTGAGTTGCGTTGTTCCTATCTTTGGAAGTTGAAAGGTTGGTACCTTCCTTTTTCTTGTGAAGAGCACTAGTTCTATTTTGGAGGGGTTAACCCCAAGACCGTTGTGCTCCGGCCACTTTGAGATATTGTGTAGTGCTGATTCCAAGAGTTCGCTTAGTGTAGGGAGAAATTTTCCTGTTACCAAAACGACCACATCATCACCGTACGCAACAACTTCTATTCCCTTTTCTTGTAACGATAGGAGGATTTCGTTCAGAGCTAGATTCCACAGAAGTTGCGATAGGATTTCTCCCTGCGGTGTTCCCCTACTGATCGCTCTCTTAACGTTACTTATACCAATGGTGGCCGAAACTGTTCTGCCGTTGAGCCACTCAGTTATCATCTCGTCGACACTGTGTGCCCTAAGTGCACCCACTAAAGACCTTGTGTGTACGTTTTTAAACGCACCTTCAATGTCCAGGAATGCTGCTAGTTGATTGGTTTCATTTATTCTAGAAAAAGAATTCTACATTTTGGAAGTGAGGCTTACGGCGCACTATGGGGCCAAAGTGTCATTCGGCGGCCAAAAATACATAACTTTTGAACGGATCAATATTTTTGAATGAGGTTTTTTTTGTTCGCTAGATAATGATCTAAACTTTATTTCCTAACAATCTGATCACCCCCTCCCCCACCCATTTGCATTTGAATTCAAAAATTATCAAAATCTCGAGAACGGTTGGTCGTACAGAAAAAATCATTAATGACGAAAATATTTAGAATGCCATTTTACATACTATATCGTCAGTACATGAAAATCGAATAGGAGCAACTTTAATACCCTATATGATGAAATAATCAAAACTATAATATTTGTTGTTGTAATATTTTTTTGGTTTTGTTTTAAAATTATTTTTTAAATGTCATAAAAAAATATAGCATTTTTAAAGACAACTTTTTTTTTAACACGATTATTTTAATACAATTTGATACAAATACACATGGCTAAAATTACATTAAGTTGAGGAAAAATTACTTTCTAATAATGTCTTGATCTACGTCGAATTTTAACAATTGTAGGATTTCTTGATCTTCCTCGTCATCCAATTCATGTTTTGCATTTGTCCATTAAGAACGCAGAGAAGCCAAAAATTGATCTGACAATAGAAGTAATATATTCATCAAATCTTCATTTTGGTTGATTCTGTCGTTTTTTCTAGTGTTGTTTAGTCTAAAATGTCTGTAGTCTTTATTTTTCGATTCCTGAGCTTCTTCTGAAAGCTCCCCAAGTGGAAAAATGCTTTTTTCAATTATCAGCTTGCCATGGAAAAGCTCTTTATGCATTGTTGCAGACATATTTATCCAATTGTAATGTCTATTATACAAACCAGCTGCGGACTTGGCATATGATTCGAATTTATCTGAATTTACTGCCTGCTTGCTTGAAAGCACCGATAATATAACTTTCAATCGTCGAATTAATGTAAATTTCTTAATATTCTGTTGTAGCATACATATATGTATACATATGTACATTAGGGTGTCCCTTATTTTTCAATGTCAAAATTTTTAAACGCAGACGTTTTAATTTTATTCCTTTTGTGTAAAAAACAAGTGTAAAATAAATTTCACGACATTTGGAATATCGTAAACCATGCCGACTTGCTTCAAAACATGGTAGAGCACGTTACACTCAGGTAGTCCCGAGTTTTATTGCTAGTTGTTTACGAGTTTAATTGCTATTATGAAAATACTTAGGTAGTCGTATACGGAAATGATTAATTAAACAGAGGAAAATCCCGTCTCTTAATTTCGAGTGGTGTTCGCTGGCTAGGCTGAGTAAAAGAACCGATTAATATTCAGTGAGACCCAGCGCGAGAAAGTTGTCTGAAATATTATTTATTGAAAAACGTGCGATTCAGTTGTCATTTTTAAACGTTTTTTATTCTAGTTAGTCGTATTTTTTTACATGTTTAATATGTCTGTCGAATTACGCAGTGCTACAAAAAGTACATTTTTGGTGGGGAACGTAAACCATCAAATAACAGGGGTTAAACTGTCATCTAATCGTCAAGTTCTTTCGGTTTTATTTTTTAACATTCGCGAAGTAAAATTAACTATTAGTGAAAGCGCGAATCTTGTAATTTGAGAGTGTATAATTTTTTGAGAAAAGGCAAGAATACCCACAAAACATCTAAAAAAACTTGTTAACCTGGGGCCTTATTACCGAACACGATTCGAAAGTTCGCTCGATACGATTTTCATACACGAATTTGTTTTGAGTTGGTATTACTGAACGCGTTCGTAACGTGTTATTAGTATTGCCGCAGTTTGTCTCGATTTTCACAATCACAGCTAACTTCATACTGACTTTATATGTCAAATAGTACCAGCACGTATTTCAAAACTTTTAATTTCGTGGAAAAAGGAACGATGTTTAGTGTGGCGAATTTTGAAATGGATTCGGACAGTGACGAGGAAAATGTTGCTCTAACTCGAAAGAGAATACGGGACAGTTCAAACCCTATAGAGCTTCCAAATTCCAGGTAAAGAACAAAAAAATATTCGTAAAAATTGAACTTGAAAAAATTTCTTGTACCTTTTTGTAAGGTTTATCAGATTATATCGAATTTCAAAGGAGGCTTTTAAATCCCTGCTGGATGAAATCTCTCCACATTTAAAACCAGTAGGTAGATCATCATCCATTCCTCCGATACTGAAAATCGCAGCTACTTTAAGATTCTTCGCAGAAGGAAGTTACCAACAAAGCTGCGGCCAAGATTTGACAATTGGATTTTCTCAATCAGCTATTTCTGAAAGTTTAAAGGATATTTTAAACATATTTGAACATTGTATTTGTTCTAAATGGATTACTTGCCGTTTAACTGACGAAGAGAAAGAAGAATCGAAGGGATTTTTCTATAGGAAAAATGGTTTTCCAGGAGTAATTGGTTGTGTAGACGGAACTCACATCAATATAATAGCGCCAACTCAAAATGAGCACCTATTTTTCAATCGGAAGGGTTACCACAGCATAAATGCAATGATTGTAACAATTGCTTTAAAAACACTTGTAGATATTTTAATAATCTATTTAAAATTAGGTGTGTGATCATAAGATGAGAATTCGGTCAGTGGATGCCAGATTCGGGGGTTCGTCCCATGACTCAATGGTTTGGGAGGGCAGTGACCAACGAAGGCATCTGGAAGAACAAAGAACTGCAGGAGATAAAAACAGTTGGCTTCTTGGTAATTATTATGAATTCCACGTGTGATAAATACTTAATAAAATATTGCTTGCAGGTGATTCAGGTTATCCACTAGAACCGTGGATTATGACTCCTTTTCGATCAGCAGTTGAAGGAAGCTCCGAATCCCGTTTCAACACCATTCACTCAAAAGCAAGAAATATTGTCGAAAGGACAATTGGGCTTTTGAAAGCTCGGTTTAGATGCCTTCTTGGAGCACGCCAGCTTCACTACCGCCCGGAAAAGGCTATTCAAATTATAAATGCCTGCACAGCACTGCACAATGTTTGTATTTTTTACAAGGTCGAACAAAACTTCGACCTTTCCAATATTCAAATTGATGAAACAGATGGAATTCCTTCCGAGGAAGTGAATGATTCATCTGGCACTTCCGAATCGCAACGAATAAGGAATAATATTATGCAAAATCTTTTGAATTAAACTCATTGTCATAAACTTCAAATAAATATTTTATTTCAATGATCACATTTGTTTTAAAATTCAAATAAACTTTATAGCCTTATATATCTAGAGCCTTAGCTTGGCCCCAGATTGACCAAATAGTGGCGCTTTTAATGCGAAACTAGCCTCTACGAGGCCTGTTCTAAAGTTATCATGTCACAAACTGTTGTTTGGAGAAAAAGTAGTAAGTGCTAGAAGACCGCAAAAGATTTCGCCAGCACTTAGTGTTTTTCTCAAAAAAAAATAGTTTGTAACGTGATAACTCTAGGGTAGGACTCGTAAACGCTAGTTTCGTACTAAAAGCCCACTGTTTGGCTAAACCCAGGCCAAGCTAGTTTTATTTCAAAATTGGTCAATATTTAAGTTTTTCGTTTGATTCAATTTACTGAAAACTGAAATATCTTATGTGAGCAACATAAAATGACTTTCCTATGCACTATTTAAAGTTACGGAAAACATATGTAAAAAACTATTTTTTCAAATATTTCGAGAACCGTTACAGATATTTTTACCGGCGAAGAAAAAATTTCCCTTCCCGGCGTCCACTATATTGTATACCTATATAACGAACGTCCAGTATAGCGAACAGCAGTTTCGAATTATTATTACGTATTATTATTATATTATTGTATTATTATTATTATTATTATTAGCATCTCTATAGTGAAAGACGAAAAATTTTGTTATTCTATATAACGAAAAACTATTTGTTTCGTAAATAATGTGTGTTATACGTGAAACCGTCGCGAAAAATTAAACTTTTAAGGTAATGTAATCAGTGTAAGTTGGATTTGTAACTCTTATACATACATTAAAGCATTATCCCACATAAGAATAAATCGTATTAAAATGTACCTCAATCTAAAATCTCATTATGATAATGTTCATAAAAACATATGTGGATCTTTAATGCGCCTTTCGTTATAACGAACCCGATTTAACGTACGGGCTGAATATTATAAATGTAGGTCTTTATATTGGGCCTCCACTGTATTTTGCAGTCACTGAGTTTCAGCTCATACAAAATTATTGGGCAAAGTGACTGTACTACCGAAGATAGAGGTAAATCTTTTGCGATCTTCTAGCACTTACTACTTTTTATCCAAACAACAGTTTGTGACATGATAACTTTAGAGCAGGCCTCGTAGAGGCTAGTTTCGCATTAAAAGCGCCACTATTTGGTCAATCTGGGGCCAAGCTAAGGCCAAGCTAGTTTCACCTTAAAATTTCACCATATTTAAGTTTTTAGTATTTTAGTTGTAATTTTTTACACAATCTGTTCTATTCTAATATAGGTTGTCTTTAAACTTTGATTGACATACACATTGTGTGACACAAGGAGGTAATAGTAAGCCTCGTAGAGACTAGTTAGGCCCTATATTCGCCATTAACATGAGTTTTTTAAAATAATGTATCAATTGGGTTATTTACTTTAATAAAAAAAAGTATGAATTCAAAAAAATGTATACAATTTTGCTGTGCCATACCTTTTTTAATTGTATAAATTATTGTATTTTGAATTCTATAAATCCAACTTCCAACTGCGATTTTTCTAAATCCAATTTGATAGGGTACTATGAGAGTAAAAGCGTTACAATTTTTATCACAAATAAATACATACATACTCACATACACATCAAAATCTTTGAGGTTTTCTTAGGGTATCTCAAACATATTTATACAGATTCACACATTATTTGATATTCGCTATTGTCATGATTAGTAAATCTCCCTGGGAAAAGCATTTCTATATTTTATTTCAATTTTCAAGACCTTTTTAGACGTAAGAAAAGTTGAAATTAAAAAACAACGAAATTCTAGCTATTGACACAAATAAATTACCTGAGAGGACAAAGTATATTTGCTCGTGGGAGAAAACGGGCTCGTACAACACAATCCCCACTTTGTCAAATGTCTGGCCCTGAGATTTGTTGATGGTCATGGAAAACGCAGGTCGAATAGGAAAATACAATATAATAATAGCTTTGTCAAAATTTGCGCTTATAATTAATCATTAAAGCTAAATTTCCAACAACGGCAGAGTATTGAAAAACTAAGTTATTTACATAAGTTTTAATTTTTAATGAAAAACTTCATTTCATTAAAACTTATGTAAGTTTATTTGAGTAAAATTATGAAATCAAATTTATTATTTTTCACATCGAATTGACCATTCCTTAGATTTTTTAGATACAGTTAAACCTGTATAAGCCGGGCCTTGTATAAGCCGGAAACCTACCTAAGCCGAACAGTTTTCAAGTCCCGTGATTTTGAAGTGGTTTTCCACGAATCTGGATAAGCCGGAACCTGCTTAACGCGAACCCGGACATAATTTTTTTTGTATAAGCCGGAAACTTTTTTCTATATAAAAATGTTTTTAGAGTTAGTATACCATTTCTAAAGCATAGAACAAATTGCCCGATCAAAAAATTAGTTACAGTAGTGTGTCTAGCATGACATAAAAATTTGATTTGCCCTAGTCAGTGGGTAAATCGGAATATTTGCTCTCCCCTCCCCCATACAAATAAAAAAGTTTTTAGGATTTTCTGAAAAATACTTTGAGCCAAAAAGGTTCTAAAGACCAAAATAAATCTATAGTTTGAATTCTAATTGGAGTTCTATGAACATTTTAACAGAAAAATCAATGTAAAATGATTTTGTTCGTTTCCAAGCTCCGGAAGGGTTATTCAACCCCACAGCAACAGTTTATGCTAAAAACCATATCCGCAAGTTTTGAAAATGCATAAAATCTTGCACAAAGTTATTAACTTATGTTATAAAAAGACGCTTCAAGTAGATCTTGTTTCAGCAAGGAGAAGGGAAGACATAGTTTAGAGGAAAAATTTCTTTCATAAACATAACAAAAGCTATAATTGCCAATCTGGCAATTATTGAAAACCCGTATGGTGATTTAAGTGAATGGCGAACAGTTTTATCAAAATTCCACTATGAAGTCAAACTTTCCAAAGAGATTTTTTAAAATTTGTTCCAATCGGATTTTGATGTATGGGAGTTTTATGTAGAATCATATCCTAAATAACTTTTGTTCTTGGACTTTTTTGATAAGATGCACCGTTTTTGAGATATTCACAAAAAACGTTTTCGTTCGTATGGGGGGTACCCCCCCTAATGGTCCATTTTTGCCCATTAACGAACTTAGCCTCGCATTTTACGAAACGAATCTGCGCAAAATTTCAAGTCTCTAGCTCAATCCGTGCGCCTGCAATCCGCGCCACAGACAGACAGACGGACAGACAGACAGACAGACGGACAGACAGACAGACAGACAGATGGACGGACATGGAAAATTCAATTTTTTTTATCATTCTAAACACACTGGTGTAATTAATTTTTGTGTGTGATGACGGGATCTTGGCGTTACAAACGGTAAAGCAAAGTTAATATACCCTTTGGTTTCACCATACGGGTATAAAAACGTCAGACAACAGTTTTATTGCAAGTATTTTTCATCTCTCGACTCTAATTGAAATCAATTCGAAATCTTCCTACTTTTTATTGTCACATGTATGTCGAAGAAACATATTTTTTTATAAACCGGATCATTGTTCAAGAACTGGGACATTTTTAGGCTCAAAAGTAATGCACAAATTCAAAAGTTTACACTACGAGGTTTCATAGCATAGTTTTGTATATAGTTACATTAGGTCATATGCATAAAAATTAGAGTTTACTTTACTTTGCTAAATTTACACATTTTGGAGTAAATGCTCAGTTTAGTATGCGAAAAAATTAGAAGTGAGTATTAAGTATTCGAACACCTTTATTGGTATGCATAAAAGGTCACTATGTGAGTATTTACTCCCGAAAGTCTGAGTAAGGTCTGCAGCATACTCAAAGACGTTTACTCCATAAAAAAAACTTTTTATTGAAATTTTTCAATATTTTGTGGAATTCGGTGCATATATTGTGGAAAATGGATTCAAATGCTTTTTCGTTACCTATGACAGCTGAAAAAGATTTGGATAGTGATGAGGATAATAATCCGAAAGTCTATAAAAAACGTCGTTTGGGTGACGAAAATAATTTTAAAGACTTACATATATCGCTTCAAACTTGAAAATGTGAATTTTTTTGCAATTGCAAACCATATAAGAACTGAATAAAGTAAGAAAAGAAAGTTTAAAAATTTAAAAAAAAGTTTTATTTTCCGTCTTTTTTATCTTTTATCATTTTAAATTTTGTTGAAATTAATTTTTGTTTTTGATCCAGGATCTCCATTTCTCTATGATGCCGTTGTTTTTGTTGCTCACGTTGCTCTTGCAGTACCGTTTTCTGTAGTTTTATTACATCTAACTGTGCCTCAAGAATAACGCCCTGCAACTTTTTTAAATCGCGTTTTATAGCACCACTCTACCAAAGATAATTTTAAGAAAATAAATATTTTTTACATTATGTAATATAAAATATTGCCGATTTTGCAGCTGTAGACCTATTATTTTTGGATGCATTCGTCGCAGAACTTTTGATTTCTAAATCGACAGTCTCTATAACCACCTCATCTTCTTTCGGTTTTGGTGACATATCTAAGACTAGCGGTGCTGATCCCTTCTCCTGAATATCGGAATTGCTCTGTCCAATTGATAATCCATCTTAAAAAAAATTCAGAACTCAATTAATTAAATTAATTATATAATACATTTTAAAAATAAATAACTTACATGGCACTTTCGAAATACTGGGATTGTCCACACCTCCTAGCATCTCAAATAATATTGCTTCAGACGCGGTCAAAATAATTGCTTCATTGCCAGTTTTTTTTAATGTCTACCCTAATCTTAAGTCTGGCCTTCATGTTGTGTAATTTCTTCTTAATTTGGTCCGAAGTCATTGAGATGCCATGTTGGACCATTAATTCATTGGCCATAGTGTTCGCTGCAGCTTCTTTTTGACTTTTTGCTAGCGGGGTCTTTGATTTTTCCAACAAAATTTGACCAATCTTCTTGACCATTTCAATAAATTTTAAGTCCTCATCTGTTTTTTTAAGTATCCGTGACCGTTTGATAGGGACTTTTTTACTGCTCTGCGATTTTCCTGAAAAAAAAAAACTTATTTAAAGAAAATAATCCTCTTCTACATATTCCGTGTGGAAAATTATTTACTCATATAAAAAATAGAAACTTACCTCCATAATCCTCTTCCACATATTCTGTGTCGAAAACTTCAAAATTGTCCATTTCACTCAACAATATTTCAAATTGTATAATATAATTCAAAATGACAACTAAATCATGGGTCTATAATGAGAGCAAATTCTCATTTCGAATTTTCGAACTTAATTGAGCAAAGTAAACTGTTTAGCATAGCAATTTAAGCAAATGCTCAAGTAGTTTACTTTGCTCGTGAGTAAACCCTGATTTTTATGCATATGGGCTATTATCGTAAAACAAAATAAAAAACCCGCGTTTTTTAGTCCAACCTGTATAAGCCGGAAATCTGTCTCAGCCGGACAAATTTCTTGGTTCTGTGCGAGTCCGGCTAATACAGGTTTTCCTGTATATCAGGTTTTCCTGTATTCGATCATTTCAGATTATTTTCAGCGTTCATTTGATGTTTAACAAAAAAAATTAATATATGAATATATTCAAAACTCGATAAAAGTTCAAATTTTGTCATGGGACTGAAAAATCTGCAATTAGGCCATAGCTTTCGCCGTGTTGCAGTTGGCCTGCCCTTAAAAACTTCGTCCAATTCGGTTGAGTACTTCTCAAATTTTGAACACAAGCCTTAAAACCTATAAGGTTATTATAATATATGAATAACATTTAAACAATAAAATCAAAAATTTCACAAAAAAAAATCCCACATTAGAAGTTGAACCCACAGAAACATTTACTCGGAGCTAATCATTTCCACGCTACACTATTCAATCACTCAAAAAAACTCTGTTGATTTACCCGTAAAACATAATATTTTTTGAATTTATAAATACGTCAAACACTTTTTTGAATTCATGATTTCGATCAAAGTTTGCTTAATTTGTTGCACCTATAATACATTTAAACAACTAATGCCAGAATTGTGAGTGGCTCAATCGCTATGCCTGTTGGAGTGCAAGCTATTGGTCCTTGGTTCGAATCCTATGTGCGGCGATTTTTATTATTTTTAAAATGAGCTTGAGGGTGAGGGGAGAAGTGGGAGCGGGGTCGACTTATTTAAGAAAAACGATTTTGAAATAAGCGCCTTTAGTATAATAGGAAAAGAAATGAACACATAATTCTTTGTAATATTGCATAACTATTTGCAGATTACTCCAATTGTAATTCCTGCAAATCTAACTCACGCTTTTTAAGCTCTATTTTTACAACAAACTGATTTTGTTGAATAATACTGTTGGCCTGAGTCTCTTGCAATAACTTTAATTCAACCTCGTATCTTTTCTGCTGTATTTCTCGAATTTTTTTGAGCTCCGCATTTTCTTTATTGTTTTTAATTATTTCGTCCAAAGAAGACTTGATATCGTTATATAAGTTAGCTTGTATATTTGTTTGCTTCTCGAGTAATTTGTAGTGGTCTTCTTTAGACCTTTTATGGCTACGTCTGATTTCTGGAATAGAATCATTTTGATTAATTTCACTTGGCGAATTGTTTCTTGGAGGTGAAAGGCTGTGAATATCCTGTTCAGGAATCGTTTCTTCATGGCTCGCAGAAGGTCTGACCAGAGACAAGCTGGGCACAGGTGTTGCACATTGCGCACCAAAAGATTTGGCACCTAGCACGCCAGTTACAGCAGCCCTCATGTCAACCAACTCAATGACTTCTTCCTCTAGGTGAGAGAAACTATATTGTTTATTTGGACCACCGCCAGTTCCACTTATTTGGTTTTTATTGTGCCTCAACTTTTTTTTAATGTGGAATTTATAATCTGACCATACCTGGAAATATAATAAAACAATATGTACGGAAGTAGAAGGAACTTGACAAACTCCTGGGAGCATTCTGTCTTATAAAATTGCTTTCAGAAGATATATTCCTACAAACCTTCTTCCACGAAATCCTATCACGTTTGGGTGGCCCATTTTGGTTTAATTTCTCTGAAAGCTGTTCCCAAATATTTTTCATTTTTTTTTGCCATCTGGTCCGCTTGCATATCCCACAGCTATATCTTTATGCTCTTTCATGCAATCTACTATGATTCCAAATTGCTTGTGATTTGTAAGCTTCGCCCTAAAAGTTAAAGTATATTTCTTGTACACAAAATAATGTCCTCTAAACATAAAATATAATTTGTAGAAAATTAGGCAAAATACCAACAAAAAACTTACATTTTATCACAGCGATATTCTTCATAGCCATCACTCGTTAAGTAAAATGTCATCGAATGAAATACACGATCAAAACGAGTGAGTCACATACGAATTCATGTTCCATGATACCATTTATTCGAATTCGTGTGCCACACGTTTCGAATCGTGTTCGGTAATAAGGCCCCAGTATAACACGTGGGGAGATTTGCAAAAAAGATACTTTAAAAAGAAAATATTCACAGTAGTTTTGTATGGTTGTTTGACATTTAATCTTAAAAAACAAAATTTTTTTTTTCTGATTGGATTACTTTAACGTCGAATCATTGCATATTCAGGTTACGTGATCAAAAAATAAACCAAAAATTTCTACTCTTCATTCTAGTCGGCACGGGTTATCGTTATCCAAGACAAATTATCTTTTAAAAATAAATGAGAGTAATTATTTGGAACATATTTAGAGGGTCTACGTAGAAAAAAAAATTTTACCACATATAAGGGACACCCTAATGTACATATGTATATCGTAGATATTAATTTTTATTGCTCTAATTATTCATAGTACCAGGAACACCGAGCCATCTCAAAATCCTCCTTCTGCCTCTGGCTCTGAGTAATTGAATCCGATTGTAATTGCAACATGATTCGTATAATGAGGTTCAGGGAACTTGATTGTTTTGTAATTACTATTTATCGCTGCCGATAGATATCTAAAAAGTGACATTTTTAGAATGCATATCGAAAAACCTTACTCTCTAGCAATATTGCGAATTTTCATTAAGATACCTTCACGTAATTCGAAGACACGATACCCCGAGGGGAGGATAAAGTTAGGTTTGTAGTGGAAAAATCGAAAGCCCTTGGCCCCTTTAATAATACCGTAAAGTTTCATTAAGATCGGACCACCCAATTCGAAGATACCACGCGAGGGGTATCGAGGGGAATTTTCTCAGAGGTGAGACCTATCTAGATTGGTTTTTTGTCTCCGAAAATAACCCCCAAGTTTCGTGAAAATCGTTAGGCGGGTTTTCGAGATCGTTGTGCAAACATTCCTCGTATTATATTAAAGGATAATATTATCAGTTTTAAACGGTTTTACTGTCAAGAAGGGTGACATTTGATGGTTTCACTGTATGCTGGTATGTAAAATATTCTGCTTTAATGTGTACAAGCAGACCCTTCGTTGGCAGCTAAAAGTTTTTTGTATAAATTTTAGAATGCCAAAAAAATCATAACTTAAAAAGTTTTGGGAAAAAATGTTATCCTTACAGGACCTTCCGTGTCGAATTTTGAAATTCCAGATTCGTGATAAGCAACCCTGAAAACCTCCCAAAGCCTGTTTCTGCGAGAAAAATTGGAAAAAGGACATTTCCGTTATCCTTACAGGACCTTCCGTTTAGCATTTGAAAAATCGAACACCAGATTCGCGATCAGCGACCCCGGAAACCCCCTTATGCCGATTTTCCCGGGAAAAACTGGAAAAAGGATGTTTGCGTTATCCTTACAGGACCTTCCGTTTCGAATTTTGAAAATCTAATACCGGATTCGTGATCAGCGACCCCAAAAACCCCATAATACCAATTTCTCCGGAGAAAAATGAGAAAAAGGATATTTGCGTTATCCTTACAGGACTTTCAGTTTAGAATTTTCAAATTCCAAATTTAGAAAAAGGATATTTGCGTTATCCTTTCAGGACCTTCCATTTAGAATTTTATAAATCTAACGCCGAATTCGCAATCAGCGACCCCGGAAACCCCCTTATGCCGATTTTCCCGGGAAAAACGGAAAAAAGGATATTTGAGTTATCCTTACAGGACCTTCCGTTTCGAATTTTGAAAATTTAATACCGGATTCGTGATCAGCGATCCCAAAAACCCTATAATGCAAATTTTTCCGGGGAAAAATGGGAAAAAGGATATTTTCATTATCCTTGCAGGACTTTTCGTTTTGAATTTTGAAAATCTAATACAGTGTAATGTGTTTATCCGTATAGCTCTATTTTTATTTTAACCAGCTGGCAGAGTTCCAGCTATTTAATACTCGGCGTCTAAAAAGACAGCCAGATTTTGAATTGAATAATTATGACTGATGATCAGTGTAAGAATACTTTTCGTTTATTATTCGACTACTGTTTTATAGGTAAATATTGATGACTTAACTTTTTACATTGATAAATATAATTCTTAATTGCTATGGCCATTCGCGTTAGTCATAATTGCATTACAATGTTATTGCTGCGTAAGCAATTCATACAATTAATTTTGTTCTACTTATAATTATGCTTATTACAGTGCTTTGACCTTACCTTTGCTTTCTCCAAAGTCAAAGTGCTGTAATGCATTTTATTGTATGTTGATTAATTCTGATATACCCTAACTGATGTTTATTAAGTAGGAAATTGTATTGCAAATACACTACACCCTGGCCCTTAAGTTAAAAATTTATGATTATAGAAATTTTTAATCAACTAAACATATATGAAAATAAAGTATCTTAATTATGTTAATTTAAGTAATCATTAGGGCTGCCAAAAATATGCACTAAAAAAGGCGAAATATGCGCATATAATATGCACTAAAAACGGCAAAATATGCACTTAAATATGCACTTTAAAAACATTCAAAATCCGAAATATACAGGGTGGGCCAGAATAGACGCGAGGGTTTGAATTCTTTATAAATTTTTTATTTTAGCGAAACCTATAATTTTTTTTTTCAAATACATGTAGTTGATTGATGGGGAATATTTTTGGTCTAAACATGGAAAATTATATCCCGCAAGTGGTGGCCATTTTCTGCTTCGCAAATCCGTGCTCTTTCCAAGGCATTTTCCATAACCTTTCGTGTTATGGCCTCGATTTCACTGCGAATGTTGGTTTTCAATTGGCTGATGGTTGTTGGCTTGTTGACGTACACCTTTTCTTTCAAATATCCCCAAAGGAAACAATCTGGAGTCGTTAGATCAGGTGAACGCGGAGGCCAATTGAAATCGCAACTTTTCGAAATAATGCGTCCGCCAAACATGTCTCGTAAAAGAGCCATTGAGCCCACCGCCCACCGGTTCGTTGTTCTATTGTGTACAGGTCCATTTTAAATTGCCCAAGTCTTCTTAACAAAATGCTGAAACAAAATAAAAAAAATAAAAATAAAAAAAAAGTTATAAAGACTTCAAACCCCTGCGTCTATTCTGGCCCACCCTGTAGTATATTTCACCCAAAATAGTGAACGGAACTTGTTAAAATGTGGTTAATTCGACTTATGTGGAAAATAAAAAAATTGAAAAAATAATAGTCTGTAAAAAAGATTGACATTTTGACTGAGAAAAATTTTTTTTAACTTGTTTCTAAATCTGCTACTGCGGACTGTTTTGATATTATGCTAGTCCGCAAGACCTGGGCATCAATCGTGTAACGTGACGCAGACACGAAGTTGCGTCTTTCATTAAGAAAAGCAATCGTGTATGACGACGCGTCGTTGCATACTAGCGACGTGTCTTTTCGTTCAGCGACACAGTTCGAGGCGTCGCTCAGTGTCATTTCGTCTGTAATTTCACAATGGAGGAACCAAAGTAAATATAAGTTAAATTATAATAAATTTATATTATTTTAGGAAGATAATGACTGAAAACCAGTTTTAAGGTTCATGGATGATCATAATGCCTTAGCGAAGGGCGCGTTTGACACTGGTGCCTCCGGCAATAAAAAGAAACAATTTTTGTGGGAGGATTTGATTTTTATTCACTTCAAGAAAAAGTCTATTAATTATACATTACTGTTTTGAGTTGAGCTGGAACGGATCATTTTTGTCGTGAGCAAAACTGGTCCGTATTGTGCACTTGGAAAGCTTTATTTAGCATGACCTATAATCGATTTAAGAAATTCAATCCATTGAACGTTCAAACTTTTTAGTGTCGCGATACAAGATTAGAAAAACGTGTCTCGTCGATGTCGCCGTCTCAGCTCAAAGACGGAGATGCGTCTCGTTACACGATTGATGCCCTGTTTTTTAATTTCAAGTCCGCATCTATTTGGCTGCGGACTCACCTTTTCCACTGACATTTTGAGATTAGGAGAAAAAAAAAAATAAAAAAATTTTTTTAAAAAAAAGCTTTTATTAAAAAGAATGCACTAAAAAGAAAAAAATAATTTTCTGGACGCTGTGTATCACAAATATAAAAGCTTTTGAAAAGCGAGAAAAATTTTTATTTTATTGTTTTATGCTTTATCTCGCTTTTTAAAAGCTTTTATATTTGTGATACACAGCGTCCAGAAAATTATTTTTTTCTTTTTAGTGCATTCTTTTTAATAAAAGCTTTTTTTTAAAAATTTTTTTTTATTTTTTTTTATTTTTTTTTATTTTGTTCTTTTTAGTCTTCGAATATATATCCTTACATTTGAGATGTCCTTACAGGCTTTTTAACTTGAGAATCGTATTCAGCGACCCCAAAAACCCCCAGAATAGATTTTTTCCGGAAAATTTGGAGAAAAGGATAATCACGTTATCCTTACAGGACCTTCCGTTATCCTTACAGACTTTTTGGTGACAGATTCGGATTCAGCGACCCCAAAAACCCCCAAAATAGATTTTTTTCCGGAAAATTTGGAGAAAGGGATAATCACGTTATCCTTACAGGACATTCCGTTATCCTTACAGACTTTTTAATGGCAGATTCGGATTTAGCGACCTCAAAAACCCCCAGAATAGATTTTTTTCCGGAAAATTTGGAGAAAAGGATAATCACGTTATCCTTACAGGACCTTCCGTTATCCTTACAGACTTTTTAATGGCAGATTCGGATTTAGCGACCTCAAAAACCCCCAGAATAGATTTTTTTCCGGAAAATTTGGAGAAAAGGATAATCACGTTATCCTTACAGGACATTCCGTTATCCTTACAGACTTTTTAATGGCAGATTCGGATTTAGCGACCTCAAAAACCCCCAGAATAGATTTTTTTCCGGAAAATTTGGAGAAAAGGATAATCACGTTATCCTTACAGGACCTTCCGTTATCCTTACAGACTTTTTAATGGCAGATTCGGATTTAGCGACCTCAAAAACCCCCAGAATAGATTTTTTTCCGGAAAATTTGGAGAAAAGGATAATCACGTTATCCTTACAGGATTCTGTTATCCTTACAGACTTTTTAATGACAGATTCGGATTCAGTGACCTCAAAAACCCCCAGAATAGATTTTTTTCCGGAAAATTTGGAGAAAAGGATAATCACGTTATCCTTACAGGACCTTCCGTTATCCTTACAAGGACGAAGTAGTGAAAATATTGTATTGTCATCGGACTTATATAAGTGTGCAAAATTTCAAGTCAATCGGACAAGTGGAAGTGGGTCAAAATTGGGTTGCAAGATTTGATCTGACAAACAGACAGACAGACAGACAGACACGAAGGTAAGCTAAATAAAAGCTTTTAAAAAGACTGTGTAAGTAAATGATTTTTTTCTTTTTTATATATTTACTAGCTTGCAAAAACCCGGCGTTGCCCGGGTAGTATTATAATAATTTTTTTAATATGAAAAAACCTTTTTTTTCAATAGTATTTTGATGTAGGGGAGACTGGTCCTAGTTGTCACAAAAATCATAAAAATCCTTCTTTCTGGAGACAATGAAGTTAAATTGCCAAGTCAAACGCATAAATCATATATTCGGGCTTTCGTCCTTCATTAATTGTACAAATTATTTAAAATTTCAAGTAATAACGTCATCAAAATAATGTAATAAAAATTTAAGTCTACTGTGACAACTTACCCCAAGGCTGGGGTTGGTTGTCACAACGTGCGGTCCTCGTTGTCACAGGTCATTCCCGGCGTAATTACGGTAACAAAAAAAAACTCTTTGCTTCGCAGATTTTTCATGAGCCCACAGTCTGCATTTGATGCACTGAACGCACCCTGCATTGGGTTTGGTACTTGACTAAGTTTTATAACAAACCACGCACAGTAGTTCTTCGTTGTCTTCGTCTCCATCGCTGTTAACAACTCATTTCTATATCTCAAGTCCTTTATTTTCCTGCTTCTTATGTTTCTTGGGTTTTAGATTCTTCAGATTTTTCTGCCCTGCAGATTTTCCTGCTCTGCAGTAGCCCCTGAGACAAACAAATAGCCCCTGTGACAACTAGTACCGACAGACAAATAATTTTTGACAGCCATTTACACCTATAACATTTAAGGTAAAACCTAAACACTCAAAATTACGTTTAAAGTCCATCAATGTCCTAAGAAAAACCAATCAAAACACACTTCTATATTAATAATGTATGACAAAAAAACAAAATCAATAAATCCATTAGAATTTACTCACTAACGATATTTTTTGATTTCGAGTTAAAAAACGTAACACATGAGGTCGATCGCCAGGACACTTTCTGAGGTTGGTAGTGGTGGAGTGAGCTTCGAAATTGCCGAAGAACCGATTTCAAAAATATTTCTGAATTAAGAGATATAGCCATTGTGACAACTAGTACTTGTGACAACGAGGACCAGTCTCCCCTATAGAAAAATTATGCAGTAATTATCTTTCAAATAATTTTTCGTTCATAATTTTTTTTGGTTTGACGCACTGTTTTCAAGAAAATTATCGCCAGATACTTAAGATTTTTGCATTTATGTTGCAACATATGTTGACCATCCATAAAATAGTTTGAGAGATAGCTGGGGAGGGGATTGGTCGAAAATTGGTTGTCTCTATGCCGTGCCTAACACTGAAAACCGTATTCAAATCCGAAGATAACAGGCGAGGGGGTGAAAGGGGAGCCGATATCGCGACCACACCTAACTATAAATCGTGGTCATGATACATAGTATATGTTGGTGCAGTAGTTCTTGAGTTTATACGTTACGCCATCTCACAAATCAAAAAAATTTATAACTATCTCACAAATTAAAAAAAAATGCTCTCGCACCCCAATAAATTTGTTCCCGCACTCCAGATTCTCCACACTATATGAGAATCATATTGAAGTATATTAGATTTAGTTGTAGCGTATCAAACCAATCGCTGGACACAAAAATGAACTACACCAGGGTGTTTGGGATGACAAAAGATTTTGATTTTGGCATGTCCGATCGCCTGTCTGCACATCTGTCTCTCTGTCGTCTGTCCGTCTATATATCTGTGAATATCATAGCTTTCGGAAGGATTGAGCTAGAGATTTGAAATATTTACAGTTGCGTTTCTCGTAAATGGCAATGCTAAGTTCTTGAGCTGGCAAAATCGGACCATTCCCTTCTCCATATAAATGAAACTTTTTTTCGCAATTTTCTCGAAAACAGTGAATTGCATTGAAAAATTTATGAACCTAAAATGTCTTTTGAATATGATTTTACATAGCTTATCTATACATCAAAATTCAGTTAGACTACCTCTTTCCCCTCCCCGATACAAATTGAATACTTTTTCCTTATTTTCTCGAAAACGGTGCATCGTATCGAAAAGTTAATAAAGACGAAATGTGTTTAGAATATGATTTTATACAATTTATGTATCCAGTTGGACCATTATATATATATAGATAGATTGCTTTGTTAAAAATATTTTAAATTAAAAAATGTTGATTTCTGAATCGTTCTTTGTCAAAAAACATAACAAAAGCTATAATTGCCAATCTGGCAATCATTGGAGACCCGTATGGTGATATTCGTATCAAAATTCGAACAGTTATGCCAAAATTCCACTTTGAAGTCATACTTTCCAATAAGATTTTTTTAAAACTTATTCCAATCGGATTTTGATGTATGGAAGTTTTATGTAGAATCATATCCTAAATAACTTTTGTTCTTTGACTTTTTTGATAAGATGCACCGTTTTTGAGATATTCACAAAAAACGATTTCGTTCGTATGGGGGGTACCCCCCCTAATGGTCCATTTTTGCCCATTAACGAACTTAGCCTCGCATTTTACGAAAAACGGATCTGTGCAAACTTTCAAATCTCTAGCTCAATCCGTGCGCCCGCAATCCGCGCCACAAACAGACAGACGGACAGACAGACGGACGGACAGACAGACAGACGGACGGACATGCAGAAATTAAATATTTTTATCATTCTAAACACACTGGTATAATTCATTTTTTTGTGCGATGACGGGATCTTGGCGTTACAAACGGTAAGGCAAAGTTAATATACCCTTTGGTTTCACCATACGGGTATAAAAAGTCAAATCTCTACTTGAACAGAATATTTTTTATTGCACAAATCTATATATATAAACATAACAAAAGCTATAATTGCCAATCTGGCAATCATTGGAGACCCGTATGGTGATATTCGTATCAAAATTCGAACAGTTATACCAAAATTCCACTTTGAAGTCAAACTTTCCAATAAGATTTTTTAAAATTTATTCTAATCGGATTTTGATGTATGGGAGTTTTATGTAGAATTATATCCTAAATAACTTTTGTTCTTGGACTTTTTTGATAAGATGCACCGTTTTTGAGATATTTACAAAAAACGATTTCGTTCGTATGGGGGGTACCCCCCCTAATGGTCCGTTTTTGCCCATTAACGAACTTAGCCTCGCATTTTAGGAAAAACGGATCTGTGCAAACTTTCAAGTCTCTAGCTCAATCCGTGCGCCCGCAATCCGCGCCACAGACAGACAGACGGACGGACAGACGGACGGACAGACAGACAGACGGACGGACAGACAGACAAACGGACGGACATGCAAAATTCAATTTTTTTTATCATTCTAAACACACTGGTGTAATTCATTTTTTTGTGTGATGACGGGATCTTGGCGTTACAAACGGTAAGGCAAAGTTAATATACCCTTTGGTTTCACCATACGGGTATAATAAACATAACAAAAGCTATAATTGCCAATCTGGCAATTATTGGAGACCCGTATGGTGATATTCGTATCAAAATTCGAACAGTTATACCAAAATTCCACTTTGAAGTCAAACTTTCCAATAAGATTTTTTTAAATTTATTCCAATCGGATTTTTATGTATGGGAGTTTTATGTAGAATCATATCCTAAATAACTTTTGTTCTTGGACTTTTTTGATAAGATGCACCGTTTTTGAGATATTCACAAAAAAACGATTTCGTTCGTATGGGGGGTACCCCCCCTAATGGTCCATTTTTGCCCATTAACGAACTTAGCCTCGCATTTTACGAAAAACGGATCTGTGCAAACTTTCAAGTCTCTAGCTCAATCCGTGCGCCCGCAATCCGCGCCACAGACAGACAGACGGACGGACATGCAAAAATTAAATATTTTTATCATTCTAAACACACTGGTGTAATTCATTTTTGTGTGTGATGACGGGATCTTAGCGTTACAAACGGTAAGGCAAAGTTAATATACCCTTTGGTTTCACCATACGGGTATAAAAATGAATCGTGGTCAGTACGACTATCCAGAACTCGGCTGAATATAATCCGATTGGCATGGGGATTTTTTTGTTGGATTCGGAAATTTCCACCGGAAAAGTCGAAAAATCTTGAAAAACCGAAATTGCATACTTTCACGGGTTGCTGGTGGCAGCGGTTTTCTGGCTTGAACTTTCAGTAATTCCAAATCAAAAATCCCGATTCTTTTTTCCTTTTGTTGGAAAAGTCGAGACGAATTTTGGGGAAAAGCGGGAATATCGGATAATTTAAATTATTCATTTTGGGGAGAACGAATTTAAATAATGTATTTTGTCACCTACTAATTCGTTTATTAAAAAAAATCTATTTGTATGGGAGAGGGAGGTAGGAGTGGTCCAACTGGATAGATAAATTGTATAAAATCATATTCTAAACACATTTCGTCTTTATAAACTTTTCGATACGATGCACCGTTTTCGAGAAAATAAGGAAAAATATTCAATTTGTATCGGGGAGGGGAAAGAGGTAGTCTAACTGAATTTTGATGTATAGATAAGCTATGTAAAATCATATATAAAAGACATTTTAGGTTTATAAATTTTTCAATGCAATTCACCGATTTCGAGAAAATTGCGAAAAAAGTTTCATTTGTATGGAGAAGGGAATGGTCAGATTTTGCCAGTTCAAGAACTTAGCATTGCCATTTACGAGAAACGTAACTGTAAATATTTCAAATCTCTAGCTCAATCCTTCCGAAAGTTATGATATTCACGGATATATAGACGGACAGACGACAGAGAGACAGACGACTGAGAGGCAGACGGTCGGGCATGCCAAAATCAAAATCTTTTGTCATCCCAAACACCCTGGTGTAGTTCATTTTTATTGTAAATTTATGGTGTTCACAGAATAACGCATTTAATAGCGATACAGTTTATTGATATCGAATATAAAAACCGCACTTAACTGTGAAAAAACTATTTTACGAATGATTGATAACTGAAATTTATTTACAACGTGAACTTGATTTCAAATAAAAACATGACTTTAATTAACAAAATCAATAATTTTTGTGTCCAGCGATTGGTTTGATACGTTACAACTAACCCCCCAATTCTAGGTAACAGATGTTAAGAGATATCTTAATTTATAATTAAGAGATTTTAAAAGAATTTAGTATTCTGAGTAAGAGATTTTGGTGAGTTTCGATTTTAGCAAATTAAGAGATTCACCACGATGTCTTCATCTGACAGCACTTACTCATAGACGTCAAATTTGGCTGTTTATTGACCTTCGATTTTTTCTGAAATTATGAAGTGTCCAAAACTAAGTAAATTCAAAAAATTGTTTAAAAAAGACATTGCGGATCTTGAAAAACATGTGAATAGTTTTATAAGCCTAGTACGCAGTTCGAGTAAAATGAAATTTTAACGCGGTCTCCAAATTGGCACATTAAAACCGAAGTAAAAACTGTTTGTGGAGAAATCAAATTGACAGCTAAGATTTGTGGAGAAAAAACATTGACAGCCGAGCAAGAAGTTTCTGATTTTTGTGTATTCTGAATTTTAAAAGTTAATAATATGGATGACAATCTGCTAGACGACATAATTGTTTCTGCATCATCACTCGTAGTCCAAATGCTTGAACTGGACAGCAGAAGACCGCCGCACGTTGGGGCCAAAGTGCTATTCGGCGGCCAAAAATACAAATTTTGAGTTCTGCCTTTGAAGGATTTCGGTTATGTCATTGCGTTGAGAATTCTTAGGAACCTAGAAATCCAAAAGGACACTCTCCTGGGACAAGTAATTTCCGAACGCCATGGGGTCAAAGTTGGTAAAAATTCTGGTTTTTTCAATTTTCGAATTTTGAACAAATTTTTTGAACTTTATTACAGAAAAATCGATTTTATCATCAACCTGAGGACATATTTAGGCAATTATAATAAAAATTAAAAATTTGTAGTACTACATTTTTTTTCTTAAAATTGTTATCCTGGAATTCTGGGCATTCTAAAAATACAATTTTTTTCGCGAAATTTTGTATATATATGGCTCTGCAAAATCTGATCCGGCTTGATCCGGTCAGGTGCAAGTTGGAAATTATAGCCAAGGTCAATACCTTTCAAAATATCCATATTTCATCTGCTACTACCTGCAACTCTGATCACCGTAAACAAAAGTCTGATTTCTTACATATTATTTAAAAAAAATGTCTTATTTTGTCATAACAAAGAACAAAGATTTTTCGTCTTATATGCTAGGAAATTGTTATAATTATTTTTAATATACATTAAAGCGGAATATTTTACATACCAGCATACAGTGAAACCATTAAATATCACCCTTCTTGACAGTAAAACCGTTTAAAACTGGTAATCTTATCCTATAATATAATACGAGAAATGACGGCACAACGATCTCGAAAACCCGCCAAACGATTTTCACGAAACTTGGGGGTAAGGGATTTTCGGGGACAAGGAATCGATCTAGATAGGTCTCACCTCTGAGAAAATTCCCCTCGATACCCCTCGCCTGGTATCTTCGAATTGGGTAGTCCGATCTTAATGAAACTTTACAGTATTACTAAGGGGGCTTAGGGCTTTCGATCTTTCCACTACAAACCTGACTTTTCCCTCCCCTCGATACCCCTTGCTTGGTGTCTTCGAATTACGTGAAGGTATCTTAATGAAAATTCGCAATATTGCTAGAGAGTAAGGTTTTTCGATATGCATTCTAAAAATGTCACTTTTTAGATATCTATCGGCAGCGATAAATAGTAATTACAAAACAATCAAGTTCCCTGAACCTCATTATACGAATCATGTTGCAATTACAATCGGATTCAATTACTCAGAGCCAGAGGCAGAAGGAGGATTTTGAGATGGCTCGGTGTTCCTGGTACTATGAATAATTAGAGCAATAAAAATTAATATCTTAGATATACATATGTACATATGTATATATGTTACAACAGAATATTAAGAAATTTACATTAATTCGACGATTGAAAGTTATATTATCGGTGCTTTCAAGCAAGCAGGCAATAAATCCAGATAAATTCAAATTATATGCCAAGTCCACAGCTGGTTTGTATAATAGACATTACAATTGGAGAAATATGTCTGCAACAATGCATAAAGAGCTTTTCCATGGCAAGCTGATAATTGAAAAAAGCATTTTTCCACTTGGGGAGCTTTCAGAAGAAGCTCAGGAATCGAAAAATAAAGACTACAGACATTTTAGACTAACCAACACTAGAAAAAACGATGGAATCAACCAAAATGAAGATTTGATGAATATATTGCGTTCTAAATGGACAAATGCAAAAGATGAATTGGATGACGAGGAAGATCAAGAAATCCTACAATTGTCAATATTCGACGTAGATGAAGACATTATTAGAATATAATTTTTCCTCAACTTAATGTAATTTTAGCCATGTGTATTTGATACAAATGTATTAAAATAATCGTATTAAAAAAAAGTTGTCTTTAAAAATGCTATATTTTTTTATAACATTTAAAAAACAACTTTAAAATAAAACCAAAAGAAATATTGCAACAACAATTACTATAGTTTTGATTATTTCATCATATAGGGTATTAAAGTTGCTCCTATTCGATTTTCATGTACTGACGACATATGTAAAATGGCATTCTAAATATTTTCGTCATTAATGATTTTTTCTGTACGACCAACTGTTCTCGAGATTTTGATAATTTTTGAATTCAAATGCAAATGGGTGGGAGAGGGAAGGGGAGGGGATGATCAAATTGTGAGGAAATAAAGCTTGGATATTTATCTAGCCAACAAAAAAACCCCATTCAAAAATATTGATCCGTTCAAAAGTTATGTATTTTTGGCCGCCGAAAGGCACTTTGGGCCCATAGTGCGCCGTCGATTTGGGTTAATCCCTATTTAAAGGAACGAAAAACAAAGGGGGTTTTTTGTCGACAACTGAAAATTGTTTTGTCTGTTCCTTATTTTGTTTTCTTCTTGCTTTGGGACGGCTGGCCGGTATTGGCTTTTCGGTTTCAAATCTGGTTTACGCCGAAGGCTCGAAATCATAAGCAACGTCCAATTCCTCAATTTCTTCAAAATCCAAATATTCTTCCATTTTTTTAAATTAACAAACCACACTCGTTAAGAAAACTGGAAACATAACCTCTATTATTTTCATATGTCAAATTTTTACCTCGAATTTAATGTACCGAACAGTAAAAATGCTGGTAAAATCAAGTGGAGACTATAACAACGCCATCTAGTGTAGTATAGTGTAAAATGAATTTTTCACATCATTTTACCAGCGAACTTCTGAGGTTAAATTTAAGCTCAGCGTTAAATTTGTATAGGAAATTTCATTTTACTCGAACTGCGTACTAGGCTATATCTGTTAAAAATAGCTTTCTACGGTATTCAGACCGTTTGAAATGAAAATGATATAAAAAATATTACGTAAAAATTGAATCGACAGTTTTTAAGTTACACAATATCGTTTTTAAATGATTTTGTATAATTTCAGAAACGCGCAAACAAATTTATGGTTAAATAAGTCATTGCACTCATATAAATATTTCATTTGATAGACATAAAATAATGAAGTTGCAGGTATGCGTTGAAGTAATTCGAGCCAATAAAAAATCGTTTTTTTGTGTCATTAAAGGTAAACAATTCCACGAAGACACAATATTTCATAAGTTTTCCAGAAATACTATAAAAACTCTGGTTATTGCAGCTTTTTTCCTCGTCCTCCATGCAATGCAACTTTTTCTACAATTTTCTCCAAAACGGAGAATTTAATCGAAAACCTTTGACGTAAAAAACGTTCAGAATACAATTTTACACAACTTGTCTACACATAAAAAAAATATTGGAGACCTCCCCAACACTGATTTTTCGAGTTTTAAATGCAACACAAGAGTTAAGAGGTCGTAAGAGGACATCGGCGAGGTCCTCTTAAATTAAGAGGTTTTTGAGGTTAGAACCGTCTGCTAACTTTTCCCCAGAATATGAAAACCGTTTACAAAAATTCACCACGAAAATTAAGAGGTTGACATCTCTTAACTATTATCAGGAATACCAATTTCTATTAAATTTCCTCTAAAGTCCAGTTAGCAGTTAAGAGGCTCTTATCTATTATGCAGAATTGAGGGGTAAATCTAATATACTCCAATGATTCTCATATAGTGTGGAGGTCCCCAATCTGGAGTGCAGGAACAAACTTATTGGGGTGCGAGAGCATTTTTCTTTGATTTGTGAGATAGTTATAAATTTTTTTGATATGTGAGATGGAGGAACGTATAAACTCAAGAACTACTGCACCAACATAGACTATGACCTATCACCATTCTTAATTGTTTTTCCAAAATTTTTGAAAAATTGATTTTTACATGTCTTGACGAAAACTTATCAACATCGATTTGCGTTAATCAACATGGTTTTCGTAAAAATAAATCCACCCTAACTAATCTCCTGGAATTTACAAATACCGTAGCTGAAACTCTTGAAGCACATGGCCAAATCGATACCATTTACACCGATTTCTCCAAAGCTTTTGATTTAGTAAATCTCAAGGTCTTATTATCCAAGCTAGAGAAATACGGTGTAGAAGGTAACCTACTGTCTTAGCTTGCATCCTACTTGACGAATAGAGAAAACTCTGAAGTAGTCAACAATAATATGTCTAAATGTTGAAACTAATATGTCTAAATGTCCATGTAGTGGATAAACGCAAGGTCGTTCTGTATTGGGTCCTTTTTTGTTTTTAATTTTTATAAATGACTTGCCACAATTTTTATTAGCTGACTCTCTTTTATTTGCGGACGATCTTAAGATTTTCAAAGTGATTAAATCTATATCAGACTGCGAAACCTTACAATTTGACCTTAATTCCTTATGTATGTGTTGCAAAAACAATGATCTTAATTTAAATATATCCAAGTGCAATAAAATGACCTATTCCTTACTTAAAATTGTGACGAAATTTAAATATAAGATTGACAATACATTTTTGACTGAAATTTACAATGTTTCTGATCTTGGTGTGATATTTGATGCAAAGCTAAAATTTGACCACCATATACAAAATATTACCAATAGAGCACTACGACTTTCTGGTTTTATTTTTCGTTCTTCTGTTTTCTTCAGTAATCCTCGTACTTGTATTACTCTTTTCATAAGTCTTGTTCGTAGCATACTTGAATATTGTTCTGCTGTATGGTCTCCGTCATATATGTGTTACATTAAGCAAATTGAACAAAGGACGCCTAATACACCTAAGCTTACCTAGTTTAGTAAAGCGGCAAATATTTCTCGACGAGTACACCCTCTTTAAAATTTTTAATGGTTGTTTCAATAGCACTCTAAGCAATCGCCTTAATCTTAGACACTCTAATTTTCCCAACAGGCTTACCCCTCAATTCTGGATAATAGATAAGAGCCTCTTAACTGCTAACTGGACTTTAGAGGAAATTTAATAGAAATTAGTATTCCTGATAATAGTTAAGAGATGTCAACCTCTTAATTTTCGTGGTGAATTTTTGTAAACGGTTTTCATATTCTGGGGAAAAGTTAGCAGACGGTTCTAACCTCTAAAACCTCTTAATTTAAGAGGACCTCGCCGATGTCCTCTTACGACCTCTTAACTCGTGTGTTGCATTTAAAACTCAAAAAATCAGTGTTGGGGAGGTCTTCAACTATTTTTTTATGTATAGACAAGTTGTGTAAAATTGTATTCTGGACGTTTTTTACGTCAAAGGTTTCCGATTAAATTCTCCGTTTTGGAGAAAATTGTAGAAAAAGTTGCATTGCATGGAGGACGAGGAAAAAAGCTGCAATAACCAGATTTTTTATAGTATTTCTGGAAAACTCATGAAATATTGTGTCTTCGTGGAATTGTTTACCTTTAATGACACAAAAAACGATTTTTTATTGGCTAGAATTACTTCAACGCATACCTGCAACTTCATTATTTTATTATAGGCTCGTAACGATAATTAAACAGCCAGTTCGTTTAAACAATATTTATTTATTCGACTACATGGAACGCCGACTGAAACCAGACTGCCATCTAATACGATCGTCGGGGTTAATTTCCGATCTTAGTAAGCCAGGTGGCCTACAGACTCGACCATCCTGACTTATAATCGTCTCGATTATCTCTAACGAGTATTTTCGTTTACAAAGTACTATTACTATTTATTGTTCTCTGTAAGAGAATTCTCTATCGACTACAGATTGTGTTAGTTAACGCAACCACACAATAATTGAAAATGGATACAAATATTACGTTATATACGAGAGTACATAATTACATTTGACTGATTTAGATTTTGAAAACTATTACACTGAGTGCCCTACACTAAAATCTTATTCGTCTATCGAACAGTAACGACAGATTAATACTTATTACAGCACATTATTCGAATTTATCTAGTGATAAAACTTAAATTTTACATAAAAAGAAGCAACTTAAATGGCGTGATTGACATTTACTGAATGGACAAGCCTAAGAACTTTCGAGAGTATAATCTTTGGTTACTTCTCTAATCGAGTAAGGTTTCATATTGGCTGGACACGAAACCCCATGGTAGGGTACTCGCGAGATTTGCAAATTTTCCGGGTCTTTTATGACATACCGATCGTTCGGCAAGACTTTAGCGACTACATATGGTCCCTTGTATTTTTTAATCAATTTTTTATTTACACCCGCTCCAGTGACAATGTTTTTTATTACTACAAGATCGCCAACTTTGTACACATTGGCGGTTTTATGACGTTTATCAAAATTGACTTTGTTATAGCGCTGCGATTTCTCGATGTTTGTTTTTGCCTTTTCACGCAGTTTTAATAAATCCCGCGATTCGTTACGTAGGCTTTCGTCTCGTATATACTCAGAAATTTTATCGGTCATTTATCCCTTTTGGTTCACTCCAAATAGCAATAAGCTTGGGCTTGAGCCTGTACTTCGGTTAATGGTGTTATTAACAACGTATTCTACTTTTATCAAGTGTTTTTTCCACGCACCCGGGTCCGACTCTGATTCTTTTGATAACATTGGGTTTAGAAGACGGTTATACCTTTCTACTTGGCCATTTGACTGTGGTGACCCGGTAGCTACTTTGACGTGCTTGATGTGGTGATTTTCACAAAATTCTGCAAATGCTTCCGAAGTGAAACAAGACCCCCTATCGGAGATGATTTTCGAAGGTCGGCTATATGCCTGGAAGTATGACTCCAAACATTGGATCGTTTCTTTTGTGTTAGTCGTCTTAACTGGGAAAATTTTAAGAAATTTTGTGAAGCCGTCAACCGCGACAAAAAGATATTTATATTTGTTGAGAGTAGTTGGCAGCGGACCATAATGATCCACATGTAGAGATTCAAACGGTAGACTAGACTTAGGAATATTATGTAGCAAGCCCTCTATTTTCCCAGACACAGGTGAAAAATGGATGCACTTGAGGCACGTTGCTATGTATTCTTTGATTTTCTGTTTAAGGTTTGGAAACCAATAAGATTTTCGCAGAAAGTCGTAACATTTGTCAACTCCAACGTGACAAAGAGCATCGTGATGATTTTGTATTACTTTTTCCTCTAACTGCTTGGGGATATAGAAGAGGACCTGGTCGTTTACTTTCCGGTATACTAAGCCGTTAATAAGCTCATAACTTGAACTTTCTTTTTTCTCCAATTCTAATGAGATGGCTTTAATTACTGGATCCAATTTTTGGTTAACGGCTAGAGCATTTTCTAGAGACTCATTTTCGATTATGAGAACATTATGGCACCTACTTAAGGCATCAACGTGAGACATCCTATTGGCCCCTCTGTGCTCGATTTTGTAATTGAATTATTGGAGTTCCAGAGCCCAACGGGAAATACGCGGATTTAACATCTTTTTGTTCAGTGTCAGAGTAAGTGATTTACAGTCTGTCACGATCTTAAACTCGACTCCTAAAAGGTATATGTGAAATCTGCATAAAGCATATATAATTGCGAGAGTCTCTAGCTCGTAGCTATGATAGCGACTCTCAACTGCGGTCGCTCGCTTGGAGAAAAAGTATACCGGATGAAAACGCTTGTCGTTTTGGCGTTGGAGTAAGATAGCCCCGAAACCCACGGTGCTTGCGTCACAGTGGAGTTCGGTTTCGGCTAAAGGGTTATAAACTGACAATATCGGTGACGTTTTTAGTTTGTTTATACCCGTATGGTGAAACCAAAGGGTATATTAACTTTGCCTTACCGTTTGTAACGCCAAGATCCCGTCATCGCACAAAAAAATGAATTACACCAGTGTGTTTAGAATGATAAAAAAAGTTGAATTTAGCATGTCCGTCCGTCCGTCCGTCTGTCCGTCCGTCCGTCTGTCCGTCTGTCCGTCTGTGGCGCGGATTGCGGGCGCACGGATTGAGCTAGAGACTTGAAATTTTGCGTGGATCCGTTTTTCGTAAAATGCGAGGCTAAGTTCGTTAATGGGCGAAATTGGACCATTAGGGGGGGTACCCCCCATACGAACGAAAACGTTTTTTGCGAATATCTCAAAAACGGTACATGTTATCAAAAAAGTGCAAGAACAAAAGTTATTTAGGATATGATCCTACATAAAACTCCCATACATCAAAATCCGATTGGAATAAATTTTAAAAAATCTTATTGGAAAGTTTGACTTCAAAGTGGAATTTTGATACGCCGTTCAA
The DNA here is from genome assembly GCA_964034945.1 of Chrysopilus asiliformis. NCBI lineage: Eukaryota > Metazoa > Arthropoda > Insecta > Diptera > Rhagionidae > Chrysopilus > Chrysopilus asiliformis. The sequence goes on along the minus strand of OZ035961.1, from coordinate 64,357,616 downwards.
TTAAATCACCATACGGGTTTTCAATAATTGCCAGATTGGCAATTATAGCTTTTGTTATGTTTTTTTATACCCGTATGGTGAAACCAAAGGGTATATTAACTTTGCCTTACCGTTTGTAACGCCAAGATCCCGTCATCGCACAAAAAAATGAATTACACCAGTGTGTTTAGAATGATAAAAATATTTAATTTTTGCATGTCCGTCCGTCTGTCCGTCTGTCCGTCCGTCTGTCCGTCTGTCTGTCTGTCTGTGGCGCGGATTGCGGGCGCACGGATTGAGCTAGAGACTTGAAAGTTTGCACAGATCCGTTTTTCGTAAAATGCGAGGCTAAGTTCGTTAATGGGCAAAAATGGACCATTAGGGGGGGTACCCCCCATACGAACTAAATCGTTTTTTGTGAATATCTCAAAAACGGTGCATCTTATCAAAAAAGTCCAAGAACAAAAGTTATTTAGGATATGATTCTACATAAAACTCCCATACATCAAAATCCGATTGGAATAAATTTTAAAAAATCTTTTTGGAAAGTTTGACTTCAAAGTGGAATTTTGGTATAACTGTTCGAATTTTGATACGAATATCACCATACGGGTCTCCAATGATTGCCAGATTGGCAATTATAGCTTTTGTTATGTTTTAATGTTTCGAACGATTGTAACTCTTGTTTCCCAAAAATAAATTTAGAACTGTTTTTTAAGAGCTCGTGAAGAGGCTTTGCTATAACTGCGAAATTCGCTATAAATTTTCTGAAATATGAGCATAAACCCAAAAAGGACTGCACTTCTTTTGGGTTCTTAGGGACCGGAAAGTTTTGAACAGCCCGCACCCCTTCTTCATTCGGGCGAATTCCCTTGTAAGAGACATGATATCCCAGGTAGGTTATTTCGTCGAAAAGGAACTTGCATTTATCATGGCGCAACTCTAGATGGTATTCACGGACTACTGTCATAACTTCGTTTAGCACCTTGAGATGTTCATCGACCGTCTCGGTGGCTATCAGAATATCATCCATATATATAAGAACATTACCGTTTTTGACTAAATCTTTAAAAATTGTGTTAACATATCTTTGAAACAACGCCGGCGAATTTTTGAGGCCGCACGGCATTCGCAAAAACTCGATTTTTTTTTTTTTTTTTTTTTTTTTATTTAACAATATAAAGTAGGTTTTTACATGGTATAATATAATGTTAATATTAATGACCCATTGGTGTTACAAATGAAGTGTATTTTACCGATTTTTGAGACATTTTAACGTGATAAAATCCACTTTTGAGGTCAATGACCGAAAAATAAGTTTTTCCCCGCAGTCGATCCAAATGGTCCTCTATTAGAGGAAGGGGGTAATTGTCTTTTGCGGTGACTTTATTCAACTCGCGAAAATCTACACACATTCTGAGCTCCCCGTTTTTTTTCTTTACTAATACGATGGGTGAGGCGTATGGGGAATTACTTTCACGAATTATGCGATTTTTCAATAAGTCGTCTATAATTTCTTGCAATTTATCCTTGTGTACAAAGGGCAATCTACGCGGAGTGCAACTAAAAACCTTGTCATTGTTCAGTCTTATAACCATATCGAATGAGTCGTCGTTTGCTTTATTGAAACATTTTTGGGAGAAATTTTCTCCTACCACAATTCTTTCAATTGCCAATTGCGTATCTCGCGGTAAATTCTGGGGAGTATTTAAATCAAAATTCCGGAAATTTAGCAAATCTACGGATAGATTAAAAATTTCTGGCAAATAATTGCCATTACAACTTTCGCTTGTCATTTCGCGTTTCTCCTCACGATTATACTCCGAAAATTTTACATGTTTCTCTACTAATTTTAATTTTCTTAATTTAACAAAATCACGACCTAATAATACTGGATATGACATACTTAAATTTTCTACAACTATTAGAAGTAATTTAACCATTTTACCTTTAAAAAAGACGTTACAATAAACTTGCCCTACGAGTTTCAGTCGGCTATTATTGATGCCGCAAAATTTCAAGTTGTTTTCTGGTTGTAGTGCAGACATCGAACTAGCGGAAATCGAAGAGTGTTGTATAAAGCTTCGTGGACTTCCTGTGTCCAACAGCGTCAAGAGGGTAGTCGGCATTACTGGATCAGTGGTGGTGGCTCCCTTAAGGAAAACGTACCTAAGTGAAAATTCAAATTCGTTAGTGTGGAAAAATTCTTCATACTCATTACTTCCGTCCGAGGCATTATTGTCGTATACACCGCAGTTTTGTGGTTCATCATAGACGTCGTCATCTAAAGTCAAAACCGAAGACACGTTTTGTGGACATCGACTAACTGTGTGTCCCGGTTTCCCGCAACGAAAACAGGTTCCGATCTGGCGTTGTGATTTTGGACAATTGCTGCTGAAATGTCCTAAGTTATTACAATTAAAGCATTTTACAGCTCTTCCTTTTGTTTCCGCTGGCTTTGTGTCCTTGTACTTTGTGTACTGAAGTGGTGAGCGTTGCCGTTGCCAATTGTTTTTCATTCGTTCGTATTTGTAGAACGCTTGCTTCAGCTCGAACAGATTACTTGCGCCATATAAAATGGCTTTATTGAATTCGTTGTCTTGGATACCAGCGATTATGTATTGTATTATATCTTCCTCGGCTACGTCACCCAATAAACCGATTTCCCGCATGACCAACATGTATTGTTGAATCGTTTCGTCTTGGCGCTTCCTCCGCCCGCGTATCCTAGTATGGACCTCTGCACTGGCAATTTTCCGGTCGAATTCTTTCCGAAGAAGGCGTTTCAATTCGGTCCAAGTTTTACAGGACACTGTTCTTAAAAACAGCTTGGCTGTGCCCGTCAAAAGTCTTTTTGCATATACTAACGTCGTTTTAACGTCCCAGCCCATTACTTCCGCAGATTCTTCAACCGCGTTTATCCAACGCAATATTGTAAAATTGTCGTCACCGCTGAAAGTTTGTGGCGATTCCTCAATTTCTCTAAAGCTGAACACAGGTTTACACACATTCGGCATTTCGGTTTTGCTGAGATTAGAAATTTGTTTTCTCAACGCAGCGATTTCAGTTTGCTTTTTTTTTACTTCGTTTTTATTCCCTTGAACTTTTCTTTGATGTCTGCCATGTAGTCAAATCAAACGTCAAAAAGAAAAAAAAATTGGTCAACCGATTGACTAGGTAAATTTGTGACCGATCACTCAACTTAATTTCTCGATTAATGGTATCAATCCCACTTCTGATATTCTATAGGCTCGTAACGATAATTAAACAGCCAGTTCGTTTAAACAATATTTATTTACTCGACTACATGGAACGCCGACTGAAACCAGACTGCCATCTAATACGATCGTCGGGGTTAATTTCGGATCTTAGTAAGCCAGGTGGCCTACATTATGTCTATCAAATGAAATATTTATATGAGTGCAATGCATTATTTAACCATAAATTTGTTTGCGCGTTGCTGAAATTATACAAAATCATTTAAAAACGATATTGTGTATCTTAAAAACTGTCGATTCAATTTTTACGTAATATTTTTTATATCATTTTCATTTCAAACGGTCTGAATACCGTAGAAAGCTATTTTTAACAGATATAAAACTATTCATATGTTTTTCAAGATCCGCAATGTCTTTTTTAAACAATTTTTTGAATTGACTTAGTTTTGGACACTTCATAATTTCAGAAAAAATTGAAGGTCAATAAACAGCCAAATTTGACGTCTATGAGTAAGTGCTGTCAGATGAAGACATCGTGGTGAATCTCTTAATTTGCTAAAATTGGAACTCACCAAAATCTCTTGCTCAGAATGCTAAATTCTTTTAAAATCTCTTAATTATAAATTAAGATATCTCTTAACATCTGTTACCTAGAATTGGGGGGTTAATCTCATTTTTACACTGCCTCGAGCTACGATAAATCCATATTTTCATTCTCCACTAGTACGGCTACCAAGAAATCATGATAACTTTCAATTTGGTTCTTTGGATATACCATACTTAACTTTTCGCCGTAAACTAATTATTTGGCTAAATGAAGAAATTTTGTAATTTATTTTTATATATATAAATTTTCATTTTAGTTAATTTTTCTAATATTTCTATCTTATTTTTGTACGCTATTGAGTTATTGGAGTCTTATCTGTTTCGTAGCGAAATTGTAAATAAATAAACTATGTATCACGACCACGGTTTATAGTTAGGTGTGGTCGCGGTATCGGCTCTCCTTTCACCCCCTCGCCTGTTATCTTCTGAACTACTGAAGGGATTTGAATGCGGTTTTCAGTGTGGGGCAGGTCAATCATAAAATAAATTTTCATCCACTCAAACTACTCCGCTCTACATGATGAGAGCTCCCTCTCCTGCTATCTCCTAGACTGCAGAACGGATTTTTATACGATTTTTAGTGTTGGATAGGTTATCTGTCAAGGTAAATTTTCGACCAATCCCCTCCTCAGCTATTTCTCACAAAAAATTATTTGAAATATAATTACTGCATAATTTTTCTATACATCAAAATATTTTTGAAAAAAAAGGATTTTTTCATATTCAAAAATTTGATACTACCCGAGCAACGCCGGGTTCTTGCAAGCTAGTTATCTATAAAAGTTGGATCTATGGTCATATTGACTGGATATCATCGATATCCTCCAGTGTTGCATTTCAATTTTCTTCGCGTCCTGGTCAACGCCGTCTTGCCATCTGAGATTGGGTCCACCTCGTTGCCTTGTTAAGAACCAATGCCGTCTGCGTATGCCAGGAGTTGTATCGACTTGTAGAGGATAGTTCCTCTTGTCGCGATTTCCGAGTCGCTGATCACCTTCTCCAATGCCCGGTTGAAGAGGATTCAGGCCAAACCTTCCCCATGTCGGAGCCCGTTGTGGATGGTATATTGGTCATGGTCATCCTACACAGTCTTATCAATTTATTTGGGATGCCGAATTCTCTCATGGCTTTATAAAGTTCTACCCTGACTATGCTATTATAGGCGGCTTTAACCCTCATACTGTCCTCGGGTCATTTCTGACCCAAATTCGATTTTAATTAAAAGTATCTTCTCAACTACATTGTTCCTGTAGTATGGTGTAGGCTCTGTGAACAAATTTCTTTTGAATACCGAAAACAATAATCTATTTGTTCATATTTTAATCCATTGAAGAGCACTGTAGTCTTCATGGGTCATAATGGGTCATTCTTGACCCACGAAGACATCATACGTTATTTTTCTTAAGGACAGTATGAGGGTTAAAGCCGCCTATAATAGCATAGTCAGGGAAGAACTTTATAAAACCATGAGAGAATTCGGCATCCCAAATAAATTGATAAGACTGTGTAGGATGACCATGACCAATATACCATCCATGAAGATGTAGTGTAGCACTATACCGTGCTCTAGATATTTTTCCATCGACTGCTTAAGGGTATAAGTTTGGTCTGTTGTTGATTTTCCTGGTATAAAGCTGCATTGGTATGAACCAACAGTTTTGTTGACGAATGGAGAAATCATCCATTGCAGGATAGAAGAAAGTATCTTATAGGTGGCACTCAACAACGTAATACCCCTATAATTGCTGCACTCCATGATACTTCCTTTTTTATGTATAGGGCATATGATACCTCTCTTCCACTCGTATGGTATCATTTCCTCATCCCACACACACAACAATTCATTGAAGTGCTCTTCCCATGCACTCTTTTATTTCACAGACGATTACTTTTTCCCAGGCTTCCTTTTTGCGTCTGTAAATACTTTTTTTCCTGTCTTCTGAGTATGCAGCATTCTTACGTTCAGTTACAAGTTTGCATTCATCATCGAACCAGTTGTTCCGATTTGGTGTACAAATGCAGCCTAAGATATACTCGAGTGACTCAATGACAAGATCTCGGGTGCGTATCCAGGGCCCCTATTCGATAACTCGTACCGAGTGAAATATTTGCCAAGTGCGACAAAAACGAATTCTTGAACTCGGAAAGAAGCGCTTTCTTGTGATTAAATACTCGGTGACGTTTAGCCTACCAAGTGAAATCATTCTTTTGATAAAACCACTGTTTTGATTTGGTTTTTTTGTCATTGGTCACGTGTTGCAAATTTTATTTTCGAAAAATTTCAGCATCTCAGTGACCGTTCGACTCATCGAGGGGTGGAATAATCCCACACAAAAATCTTGTCTTGAACCTTTTTGGTAGCTTCCTTCAGCCGCGAACCTCGAAAAGGCACATAACTTTTGAATATTTGTTATGGAAGAAGAGCGGAACCTAGATGGGAAGTAACTATCCATTTCTGTCAATATGAATCTGAAACTATTTTTTAACAAACGAAATAGCTTTATGAGATTATTGATACAATAAATTTCACATTTCAAACATATGCCACAAAACTTACAATGCATTTGGTAATGATAATGGATTTGATTTGTCTCTAATTTCTTTGTAACGAGCACGGATATTTTCTTCATTACTATCACTATCGTCAGACAAAAAAGCTGCTATACTTTCCATTGTAAAAAAAATCGTATTCGAAAATTTGCACTGCTTCACAAAATCAAATTTCCATCAATATTTTCCCGCTAACATTTCAGAAATTCGCGACCATATTCTCCATACATCAGACTTTCTTCCCTAAAAACAAGTAAGGGATGTTTTCACTTTCCACGAAATTAGGTTAGAACATCAATTTGCTATGTGAAGTTGGCCACATTTCAACAATTTCATATAAAATTTAATTTTTGTGGTGGCAACACATTTGGTCGTACTCGGACCGAGTTCGAGAATCCCAATTTTTAATTTTATCCGAGTAGCACATACGAGTCGAATTTACTTGACTCGAGTTCCTGAATAGGCGCCTAGATGTTTTCGATTTCGGGCCCCTCTCCTCCGAGGTTTTGAACGAGTGCGGACACGACGGATCTGCCCTAGTTCCGTCTGACAGTTTCGTCCTTCAGAGCAGCCGTGTTGAGTCTCACCTAATTTCCTTGCATAACACAGGGGAACAAAAAAATTGTTTTTTCCTGCTGCCTAATTTTATGGAGTCAATCTAGATACATATGATTATGAAGTACTCAACCTATTAATTACTTTGTTTGAATTGACTCTGGTTCTCATGATAAACCGTTCTATCAAAAATACACGTTTTTTACTAATCCCCTCACATAGATAGGCTTTGAGATGAGACTTTTCATATATAGCTCAAAAAAAAGTTTGAAATGTGTGTTACTGCATAACGGAAAAAAATTAGCTGTGATCCCGATAGGTAATTCAACTACACTTAAGGAAGAATATCAAAATATTAAACTTGTTTTAGAGAAAATTTCATTTCATTAACATCAAGTGTGTGTAGATTTAAAAATGGTAAATTTTTTATTGGGTCATCAGAGTGGATATACTAAATATCCCTGTTTTCTTTGTCTATGGGACAGTCGTGCGAAAAATGAACACTGGAGCAGGAAAGACTGGCCGTCGAGAATGAACTTGACTGTAGGAAAAGCTAACATCGTTCATGAACAATTGATCAGTCGAGAAAAAAATCATTCTTCCACCACGACATATTAAACTTGGGCTTATAAAACAATTTGTGAAAATTTTAGATAGAAATGGTGATTGATTCAAATATATTTGTAAATCAGTTCCTGGTCTCATTATAGAAAAGTTAAAAGCAGGCATTTTTGAAGGGCCACAAATCCGTACTCTTATAAACAAGGATAACTTCACAAATCATATGACTCAGGTTCAATTGGAAGCATGGACAAGCTTTGTATCAGTTGTAAAAATTTTTTTGGGGAATCACAAAGCTGAAAATTATTCCGAAATAGTAGACAAAATGCTCCAGAACTTTCAAAAACTAGGAGCTAATATGAGTATCAAATTGCATTATTTTCACGGTCATTTAGATAAATTTCCGGACAACCTGGGTGATTATAGCGAAGAACAAGGGGAACGATTCCACCAGGCCAGGACATCAAGATTATGGAAGAAAGATATCAAGGCCGGTGGGATCGCCATATAATGGCAGACTACTGCTGGAACTTACAAAAAGACTGTCCGGACCAAAAATACCATAAAAAATCCCATACAAAGCGATTTTCTTAACCCCTGTTGATATGTTTTTGTTTTTTGTGATTAATTTTATTATTCTTTGTATCATTTATAGCACTTTGTTCATTTGAAGTCATTTGATAAGTTTAAAATAAACGTTTTAAAAAATATTCTCCTCTTTAAAATTTAATTTCCAGTATAAATGGATTGCGTTTATCTCAAAAAGTATAGTCAATTCAACAAATCTATTATTATTTTCGTGTTCAGTAGACCAAAATTATCTAAAATTGACTAATAAATCCCATGCCGCAGAATCAGTGTTGCCCTGTGTAATCTTTGATTTTCTATGTATCGTAATCCTTGCTCGAACCACTACACCAACAGGATAGTGCTCCGAGTCGATATTGGCCCGCGATAAGTCCTTATCTGCATCAGGCTCAAGTAGTGGCGGCGGTCTATCAATACGTGGTCTATTTGGTTGCGAGTGACCCCGTCCGGTGATATCCAGGTTTCTTTTCGCGCAAACCGTGTACTAGCAACGACCAAGTTCTTAGATGCTGCTAGCTCTATTGTCCGTTGCCAATTGTCATTGATCATGCACCAAGGATGATTTTTACGTCACTTGGACAGGTGTCTAGGACCCTTTCCACATATTCGTAGAAGGCTTCCTAGGAGGAGGCCTCTTCTGTAGGACTGTGAACATTGATCAGGCTTATATTATGTAAGTTACCTCGCACGCGTAGGTGGCATATTCTATCCGATACAGCTTCGAATCAGTAAACTTCATTCTCTTGCAGACTAGCAAGTCTACTCCGAGCATGTGGTGTGCTATAATAGAGGTTATATCTGCGCTTCTGTAAAACACCACTTCCTGTCCATCTCATCTCCTGCAACGCGATGAAATCGGCTCTATATTGTGACAAGGTATCTGCTAATTGCTGTAAAGCTGTGGCTCTGTACAGGGAACATACGTTCCATGAGAAAATTCGTAAATCATTATTATGTGTTTCTAGCCTGGGTCGTTGCGGTAGATCCATTCTAGTTCCGAGGTTATTGCCGGCTTTCCTGATAGTAGTTTTTAATGGGCAAGGTTATCAGGCCTGCGCCAACTTAACTTGGACGGGACTAGCTCCTTCGTGTTTTTACGCTGCACACCCTGTTGGGTCCCGAAGGAACTTGGTAAATCCAGCAGTTACAATCCCGGTCTACTGTTTCGACATAAAGCCTTTTTAGCAATACGGTTACGCGAAGAGAATTGGTATGCAAAACTGGAGGACATAGGCACGTGGCCGGGACCTCTAGCGAGAGACATCGCGGCAGGCCAAACTACCCTCCTTTCGCAGCTACCCTCCTTTTCCAGCCGGGCTTGGGGCCGTCCTAGGCGGAGTTATCCTTTTTACTCGCCATTTCGAGTTATTTTTCAAAGCTCTTTTATTTAAGACCTCACACGATAGATACTCGTTTATTCGATTTGGACAAAATGGCATCTGCCGGCAAATGATGAGTGGAAGTGGGTCAAAAATAGAACAAGATTTGACACTAACATACAAACTGTTGGTTGTATGTTGGGTCGATAGCGCTGTAACAAAACAAACCAAAAATTAACAAGAGAAATTCTTTAATCCAGGTATACGTAAAGGCCATAGAGGGATAAGGGAACAAAAAGTGCCCCCAGAGATAGAAGCTTGCCACCATTACAACAAATATTTTCCCAAAATTTCAGTCCAAAAAAACTAGTAGTTTTGGAGAAAAAAAATAAAATATGAATTTTTTGAAAAAATTCTAGCTCCGTAACGGGTTAACCGATTTTGATGCAATTTTTTCGTTGAAAGTCATAGTTTTCAAAAAAAATTATAGCAAAGAAATTAAGTGTGAGGAACCGTTAGGAAAAAATATTTTTTGTTTTTAAAAAATTATAACGGTAACTTAACGGTTTTGCACTACTTTTATTTTTTTCTCAAAAACTCCTTAATCCCTGACCTACAAAACAAAAAAAATTACAGGGCAATCGGAGAGGTACTTCATATTCAAAAAGAATAAAATGTGAAAGATGAATCAATTTGTGAACTAAAAAGTTTAGGCGAAGAGGTAAAGGAGGGCGAAAAAGGCAGATACTTAAAATCCGACATTATATCTGTGCTTTTATGACAAAGTCAATTAAGTCGAAAATCGGCATTTTTCAGGAGAGCGATTTTAAGAGTAAAATAAAATTCTGAAAAAACTATAAGTATTTAACACATGTGAAGTATAAGTACCATTCGATAGCCAAATGGGAGCTCCGTATTTCATCTATAGTATTTGCATATCTTGTTTTAAAAAAGCGATACTATTAAAATTATAAAAAAGTTCTTTTGACTTATTAAGAAATACAATGAATTCCAATCCACGAAAAACTGTAACACAAAAGCCTTTTACCAAATAAATGACATACCAAAACGTTGTTTAACGTTAACTTAAGTTGTTTTGCGAAAAAGATTTTATGTTTCAATAACCTTTCGAAATCATCATATGTAAACTTAGAAGTAAGCTTGTAAGCATTCTTAATTTGGTTAAAACCACAATTTCGACTTCCGAGGTTTAGTCAAAACGAAAAATTACAGTTAGACGGGTTTTTTTTGCGAGAAATTTTTGACATGAGTATTTTACCAGAATTATTTTTAGAAGCTAACTATGTACAAAATAACTAATATATACCTAAAATATTTTTCGAAAACCATTGTGTATCAAAACTCTACTTAACCCTTTGTAGCGCAACATGTTAGTTTTGAAGCAAATTTAGATTTTTGGCTTCGTTTTGCATAAAAAAACATTTTGTTCAGCAAAAAAAACGCAATTTTTTTTTGTAATTTTTTTGTTGCACATATGCAAGGCACCAAAACTCCATTGTTCTGAATATATTATTCATTATTCTGAATACATATGTTTTTCAATTGTTTTTTTTTTCAAATAATATAGAAAAATTATACTCACTTCTTCGTATTTTTTTTCAATCACTGTTTTTAATGATTTTTAATAATTTTTAAGATTTTTTCAAAAGCGCATTTCTCGACCGAATTCTAACGCACGCCATATGCTGCCGACCAAAAAAAATTTTTTCAGTAGAAGAAACGTTGCGTTATTGCAACAATGCGTTAAAGCGTCGTTAAATATCTCTCGGCCTTTTACAAGAGAGGTTTTTAGGTATGTTGCAGAACTACAACATGGCGACACAAAGGGTTAAGTTATTTAGGCGGTTTAATATCTCTGTATTTATTAGTCGTAGAAACATACCGAAAATACCAAAATAAAGTTCTTTAAGAGCATAACACGATTCTTGACATAACTCGAAATTTGCTTAAGTCGACTTAAGTGACTTTGTCATAAAAGCACAGATATAATGTCGGATTTTAAGTATCTGCCTTTTTCGCCCTCCTTTACCTCTTCGCCTAAACTTTTTAGTTCACAAATTAATTCATCTTTCACATTTTATTCTTTTTGAATATGAAGTACCTCTCCGATTGCCCTGTAATTTTTTTTGTTTTGTAGGTCAGGGATTAAGGAGTTTTTGAGAAAAAAATAAAAGTAGTGCAAAACCGTTAAGTTACCGTTATAATTTTTTAAAAACAAAAAATATTTTTTCCTAATGGTTCCTCACACTTAATTTCTTTGCTATAATTTTTTTTGAAAACTATGACTTTCAACGAAAAAATTGCGACAAGTTTCATCAAAATCGGTTAACCCGTTACGGAGCTAGAATTTTTTCAAAAAATTCATATTTTATTTTTTTTCTCCAAAACTACTAGTTTTTTTGGACTGAAATTTTGGGAAAATATTTGTTGTAATGGTGGCAACTTACGAAAAAAATTTCAAGCTTCTATCTCTGGGGGCACTTTTTGTTCCCTTATCCCTCTATGGCCTTTACAGCTTCTAGATATAATTTGACAACGACTATCAGTGATGCCAAGTGATTAACAATTACTTTTTAACACCCTCACTCATCAAATTGTTAAAGCCTATGACATGATTATTTCAGCTTAAAAGTATTTTAATTATTGCTATCCGTTGCCAGTCCTATATTACTGGAAAATTTTTTTTTTATTTCCGATTACAGCTTTCGTGAAGTTGTCTGCCAACATTAGTGATGGGTTAAGTACGTAACTGTTATGATCCGAAACACATTCGTTACTTTTTATTCGGTTTTTTATCCATTAAACAAATTCTGTAGAAATTTGCCATGACTAGATAACTACAATTTTCAAAAATTCAACGACGCAATTTAAACATAACAAAAGCTATAATTGCCAATCTGGCAATTATTGAAAACCCGTATGGTGATATTCGTATCAAAATTCGAACAGTTGTACCAAAATTCCACTTTGAAGTCAAACTTTCCAATAAGATTTTTTAAAATTTATTCCAATCGGATTTTGATGTATGGGAGTTTTATGTAGAATCATATCCTAAATAACTTTTGTTTTTGGACTTTTTTGATAAGATGCACCGTTTTTGAGATATTCACAAAAACCGTTTTCGTAATGGTCCATTTTTGCCCACTTTGAACGAACTTAGCCTCGCATTTTACGAAAAACGGATCTGCGAAAAATTTCAAGTCTAGCTCAATCCGTGCGCCCGCAATCCGCGCCACAGACAGACAGACAGACGGACAGACAGACGGACAGACAGACAGACAGACGGACAGACAGACAGACGGACGGACATGCAGAAATTAATTATTTTTATCATTCTAAACACACTGGTGTAATTCATTTTTATGTGTGATGACGAGAAGTTAATATACCCTTTGGTTTCACCATACGGGTATAAAAATTCCAAAAAAATGGAATTTTATTTTAAACGTTAATTTAAACTTTAAAATAATCAACAAAAGAAAAATTATGTCATATTTTTTTGAAATTTTTAAATTGCTTCGTTTAAAATTTGAAAAATTTAGTTATCAAGTTACGACAAATTTCCCCAGAATTTGACATTATTTTCAACACTTTAAAGAAGGATTTACGAACGAATTTAGCACAATATTAATTTTTCAGGGTAGGGATAAAAATTTAGCTAAAACATCTGATGAGAACAGCACATGAATTCTTATACAAAATCTACGTTGATGCACAAATTACACTATAGCCCAAACAATAAAATATTAGTTTATATAAAAGGATGAATTGTTATTTTACAAAATCTGATTTATCTTGATAACGGTAAAACATATTCATTTACAGTAAAAGGCAAAAATGTACAGGGTGCGCCATCTATTCCTCCGGTATGAGAATGTTGAATAACTTTTGAAAGAAACAATAGATTGCAAAAAATGGTGTTTTTTTATTTAGTTCAATCCTTTACAATTTATGTGGACTACTTTTTGAAAACAACATCGATCAAATGACCACCTTTATTGGCCACCGCAAACTGTGCTCTTTTTCGGGCATTTTCCATCACTTCTTCGAGCATCTCCGTCGGTATGGCAGCTATTTCGGCACGAATATTGGTCTTGAGCTCGTCAATGGTCTTCGGGTTGCTGGCGTAAACTTTACTCTTCAAATAACCCCACAAAAAGAAGTCTGGGGGGGTTAAATCAGGGGATCTTGGTGGCCAGTCAATATCGCCTCTTTTCGATATCACACGTCTAGGGAATTTTTGTTGCAAAAACCGTATTGTTTGGTCCGCTGTGTGGCATAGCGCCCCGTCTTGCTGAAACCAGAAGTCAGTCAGACCTTTTTCACGCATTTTCGGACACACAAAATGTGCCAACATCCACCGATATCGATTACCATTAACTGTTTCACCTTCATTGAAGAAAAATGGCCCAATGATGGTTTTTGCGCACACGCCGGCCCAAACAGTCACTTTTCGATCATGCAATGGTATTTCATGAATCTCGTGAGGATTTTCTGTCGCCCAAATGCGGCAATTTTGTTTATTAACACCGCCAGAGAGAGTGAAATGTGCCTCGTCGGTCATTAAAACTTGCATCCAAAAGTCCGGCATGGTTTCCAACATTCGGCCGACTAATTTGCCGTATTCTATACGACGCGACTTGTCTGTTGCCAATATTCTTTGAGTTAGTTGTATTTTGTAAGGAAACAAATGGAGATCGTCCTTTAAAATGCGCCGCAACGTGGTTCCACTCATTTTCAACCGCTGAGTTCGGTGGCGATACGAGACATTTGGGTCCTCGGCAACACTCTCTCTCACGGCTTCAATAATTTCATTGGAACGTCTTGGGCGTGGATGATTATAGGTTAGATTGCCTACTGTTCCGTGCTCAAAGAAATTTTTACCCAGCGCCCGAATTGTTTTGTCGGTAGGCGCTTTTTTGCCACGATATTTTGCACGATATGCACGTTGAGTTAGCACAATTGAACGACTATTTTCAATGTACATCGTCACTATTTCGGCGCGTTCTTTCGGTGTGAAGCGGTTCATGGTTAAAATTGTACTGGTTTGACGTTTCCAAAACGTGTCTAGGAAAGCAAATCGGTTGACAAATGGCGAAGTTATTGAATGTTTACATACCGGAGGAATAGATGGCGCACCCTGTAGATTATTTTACATAGTATCTTTAATTCTTCCTTTAACTGTTTTTTCGAAAAATATCTCAATAACGCTAAAATATAGCGGATAACAGTGGCAAACATTATTATCTTCAATTCACCTCACAATGAACCACCAAAAACCCGTTACTTTTCGATATAATCGCAAAAAACTGATTTTTTTAAAATTACAGCATATCGATAGCTACTCGAGATATGCAGTCCTTAAGACTACTCAAAAATACGTATTTTCGGAATAAATTGCAAAAAACGAAATTGTATTTTTTAAAAAGCCGCCATTTTAGTTACTTCCAATTAACGGTTTTTCACCAAAATTTGATAAGATCGTCCTATTCCAGGACCAAACTTCCATATAAAGTTTTATTGTTCTAGCTCCAGTAGTTTTTGGGAAATGTTATACACCGAATATTCTTTTGGTGAAAATCTTTAACCAGGAGGAAACAACGTGGCGGTTATTTAAAAATCGCAATTTCGTTTTTCGCGATTTACTTCGCAAGTACGCGTTTTTCAGTCATCTTAAATATGACAAGGGTTGGAGACGAAATTTTTTTCTACATTTTTGCCTTTCACTGCTTATTGCAAGCCGTTACAGAGATATACCGTTATTTCAAAAAATAAGTGTTTTGCAATTATCTCGAAAAATTACGAGTTTAATATAAATTAATGAGAATGGCATTCTTCTCAATTTTGTTTCTTACTATTATCCGTTATCTTTTACTGTTATTGAGATATTTTCATTAAAATGTAAAAAACATATTTTTGCTTGTAAACTAACGTTTCGCCGTAAAAATAGTTGAAGGAAGAACTAAAGATATTAAAATTCTCTATATTTTTGCGTTTCACCATAAAGCGATATCTTTTACTTTGGTCGATATTTCAAAATTTTGTAAAATTAAACTGCATAGTTTTATATAAATTAAAATGTTTTCGTCAAAAAAAGTCATATTTTTTAAAAGCTTTATTTTAGTTTGCCTTCGTGTCTGTCTATTTGTCTGTCTGTCTGTCCATCTGTCAGGGTCAAACCTTCCAATCCAATTTTGACCCACTTCCACTCATCCGATTGACTTGAATATTTGCGCACATACGTAAGTCTGATGACAATACAATATTTTCACTACCTAATAAGGTTAACGGAAGGTCCTGTAAGGATAACGTGTTTATCCTTTTCCTCAAAATTTCCGGAAAAAAATCTCATGTCGTTGTTTTTGTGTTCGCTGAATCCGATTCTGGCATTAAGAAATCTGTAGGGATAGCGGAAGATCCTGTTAGTATAACGTGATTATCCTTTTCTCATATTTTACGGAAAAAATCATCTGTGGGTTTTTCACATCGCTTAATTCGATTCTGACGTTGAGAAGTCCGCAAGGATAACGGAAGGTCCTGTTAGGATAAATAAAAGTGAGATAAATATTTTTCTCGCTTAAATAAAAGCTTTTTTTCACATTTAAAATAAAATTAAATATATTTTTCGTTGTGGTATAAATTGCGCAGGAACGTACATTCTGTATAAGAAAGTGGTGTGCGGAATGTTTAAATGTGTGCTTGGTCATTGTTGTAATTACGAGGTCTCTAAGTTCGCAGTTGCTTGTTCCCGAGTGAAATTTGATCAGGGTTTTGTTTCAAAAATATGGTATTTGTGATTCGTGCCAAATAGGTATCGATAATTGGGACCCGATACCAAGCATAGTATACTTTTGCGCGATACGGCTGATACTTTGCGGTATCCAATCAACACTAACTGTAGTAGATAGAAAATTACAGAACTTTATTACATAGTGTGAGAAATTTTATAATAGAACGATATTGTTTTTGTCCAATTCTGTTATTTTCATAGAGGTAAATCCTCATTGGAAGCACAGTAGAAAACCAATTCTGCTATTTTCATAAAGCTAAATTAATGTTTCGCCTTGTGATTCGGCAAGAAAATTATTGAATGTATTTTGCTTGTAAATCATACTAATTAGGGGCTGCAATACCGGAAACCGGTTTACCGGTTTTACCGGCCAATTTTACTACCGAAATTACCGGTAATTTTTTTTAAAAAATACCGGTATTTCGGTATTTTTTTGTATTAGTTTGGCGGGCTTAGCGGTCCAATTTTAAGAAATAAAAGCAAAAGTTGTGTTTTAATTTTCCAGCCTGACGTTTCGAGCCTTGTTTTGGTTCATCTTCAAAGGCGTTAAACGATCATTTAAATGCAATATGTTATAACTGTTAATATTTAGCCGTAAAAACTTTGTGGAAATGTTACATTAAAAATGAGCCAAAACAAGGCTCGAAACGTCAGGCTGAAAATTAAAACACAACTTCTGGTAATTTTTTTTTCTATGAAGACCTCGGTGCAAAAAGCGGTCATCCCCACTTTTTCAAATTTTTCAGGAGAGACAAAAAAGATATTAGCGTGAAGTTTTTGCTCTGGGACAAAGTTAAAAAATTACAATTTAAATCAAACATGTATTCTTACATCGTTTTAATTTGAGATAAATCTATATTTTTTTTTTTCGAAAAAGTTATAGACATTTTAAATTTTGGAGATAGCTGTTTCTGGCACCCAAGAGGATATTAGCGGTTTTCAAAATGCATTATTGGCTACAAAATACAGTCCAAAATATGTTTAATAGCGTTTAAAAATAAACAAATAAAAAAATATTCAATTTCACAAAACAAAACTCAGAAAAAATTAAAGATTTTTTGAAAAAAAAATTCTGCGTCAAATTATATGAAACAATGCTTTCAGTCGTCTCCTTTTCTTTAATAACTTTTTACACAGTCCTCCAACGAGTCCGGAGTTTGCAGCCAAATATGCGCGGAGTTTGCAAAAATTTTATTCTTGCGCCAACTGCAATAACTCATTTTCGTCAAAAAGTGGAGGTGACCGCTTTTTGCACCGAGGTCTTCAAATGTTTTAATGAAATAACTTATGATAATGGGCTTTTCTGATAATTCAAAAATGTCAAAATCGTAAATTTTTTTGTAAAAACCTTAATTATCGAAAAAGCCCAATATTTACAAGCTTTCCGAATGTAAGAGCAAACTGAAGTATACTTCTAGTATATGTACATAAGTAAATGATAAAATATGTAATATGCAATATACATATCGTCGGCTAAAAGTGAAATTGTGCTAAGTCCATTATACCAAATTTGACAGAAGAGCAATAAAAACCCTTGTTAAATCATTTTAATTTTCATTTAAAGAACAGAGTCTCATTTAAAGAAAACTGAGCCCAATTTTTCTCATTTAAAGAAGACTCAGTATTATTGAAAGAGAATTAAAACAATGTAACAAGGTTTTCATTGCTCTTCTGGAATATTATACCAAATGGACTTAGCACAATTTCACTTTTAGCCGACGATATTACATTAGAGAAAAAAAATCAAAACAAAACAGAAAAGAAAAAACAACCATATTTGGCATTTGTAGCCGTAATTAACGTATTTTGGTTTTATTATTGAATTGTTATAATTATGTGTTCTTGTTTTCTTGATTTTATGATTTACACTATAAATATTATAAAATTATTGTTACTTATTTCTTCGTACGTTTTTTTTCCTCTCACTGTCACTAATATGCTATACATGATTTGTTTTATCTAAATAGCGATTTACCGGTAAATACCGGTAAACCGGTTTTTACTAAAAATATTTACCGTTTACCGGTAAATCCGAAACCCGGTATTTTTGCAGGCCCTAATACTAATATATAAAAATGAGTTGGTGTCTGTTTGTTCCTCTTTCACGCAAAAACGGCTGAACCGATTGTCTTGAAATTTGGCATGAGTGTCTGTGGTAGTTCTGGTTCCAACATAGACCCATTAAAAAGTAGCCCGAGAGGTAGGGGAGTAAGGGGAGGGGGTAAAGTGATCTCAAAACTTAGCTCTTCCTCTATGTCACCCTTTCGCGGGAAACTACCGAGCCGATTGGCCTGAAGTTTAGCTCCAACATAGACCATCAAAAATTTTTTTGAAAAAACTTAACCCGGCAACGACGGGTATGCAAGCTAGTTAATAATAAATTAAAATGCGTTATAATTGATTAAGTCCCAAAACTTTAGTGGACCTGTACTTCTACTATTTATTATTTTTAGGTTGTTCTGGACCTTGCAATTGCGGTGAAGGAGCTTGTAGAAAATTCAATTGATGCTGGTGCTACGTTAATTGAAATCAAATTAACTGAAAGTGGTTTTCGCACTGTGGAAGTAGCGGATAATGGCTCTGGAATACGAAATTCGGATTTCCAAGGATTAAGTAAGTCGTCTAATGTACTATATCTACTATATAAAAAGGAATGTCGTTATGCACCTTTGTACGTATGCAAAACTGTATGCCACAACTTGGAAATTTTGATTTAGTACTGATTTTGAAGCCGTATCACCTACTAAACTGTCTCACCAGGCTTCTCGATAAATATTTTGTCACATAATGCAATATCTGAGAGGGCAGAGGCGAGGAGATCTGCCAAAACTTCCCGATGCCTTCGTGTGTCTTTGGGTGTTACGGCTTCAATATCTGTACACATGACAAGAACTCATAGATTAAAAGATAAAAAATCTAACATGAACTAATTAAATAATAGTAAGAAAAGATAATATTAATTATAATTAAAAGAAACCAAGTTTATAGCAGAATAAAAAGAGATTGTTTAATACAGACAAGAGTTAAAAGTGAATTGTGTTTCGTTTTCATCACCCTTACTTCTAATCCAGCTAAACACCACATTGTGGCGCAGCCGGTATGCGAATTGCCGAATATTTTGGTCAATTCTAATCCGAATCTACTTTGACAGTGATGTAAAGAAGTTTTGGTGTTGCAAACGGTGAGAACGTTTTATGTATTTATTGAAAAGTGCGGAAGGAGACATATTTTTTCGAAAACATTTATTTTTGGTCAAATAATAAAAGTTTAAACGAACCTTTGTGACAGAGAAAATATAAAGTGAATTGAAATTGTTGTTGAAAAGTAAAATATTTTTTTCATTTCATTTATTATTATTATCTATAAGGCAAGTTGCCTTGTTATACAAGTTATAAACAATTGTAACTTAACTAAAAACAATATAGGTATGAGAAAGAAACTTAAAATTATATAATGTACAAATATATAATATAAAGCTCAAAGAAATCTATACAATTCAAGAAGGTTCATTATTAATTACATTATTTACTTGGTTTGAACCATAAATGGCCAAGTGCCTCTAAATTAATTCACAGAGAGTATAAAATAGAATCAATAAAGTAAGTTCAAAAATAAGTTCAGGAACAAAATGGGTAAAACATTAGCAGGAAAACAATTTAAAAGATCAATACCCAGCAACTTAAATAATACAATACAAATCAATACTCATTTAAGATTATACCAAGCACAAAGCCTTAACATGAGATCAAATAATTCTATGTATATGATTAAAGTAATATAGTATAATATAATGTGAAAGATAATATAAAAAAAGTCGATATAAAAAAATAATAATAAAGGAGCTATAATAAGCTCATAAAGATAATTAGAAAGCCTGTGCCCCCGCACGAACCAATTCCAAGAAAAAGAAAATATATGAAAATCATAAAACTGAAATCAAGAAAACCGAAATTAAGTCTATTGGAGAGGAATCGCCTAGAAAAAGATGTCAAGCAAAGGAGAATATCACAAGGGCTAAGCAGAAAAATTTCCATAGTCCAGATCCACCCAAGACTAACCAACAACAGATGTAGTACCCACAGATTCAGGTGGACGAGCCAACTCAAAAAAATACTTTTTCTTAAAAAGATTTACGTTTCTAAGTGAACGAAGTTCCATTGGAAGGACAACTCCATTAGTTTGTGTGAATGACGGGGAATTGAAATGAGTTTGACCCGTCGAGAAGTCAGAAAATTAATATATTTAAGCAGATAGGTAGGTGAACTGGTCAACAAAATC
Organism: Chrysopilus asiliformis; assembly: GCA_964034945.1. Lineage (NCBI taxonomy): Eukaryota > Metazoa > Arthropoda > Insecta > Diptera > Rhagionidae > Chrysopilus > Chrysopilus asiliformis. Next base: position 64,337,151 of record OZ035961.1, on the reverse strand, counting down.
TTATAAACGAAAACCAATGAACGATAGTTAAAAAAACGCTTTCAGATCACAACCTAGAAATTCCAAGACATAGGAAGAAATATGGTCAAACTTGCGGATTCCGTTAACGAAACGGACAACGGAGTTGAGGCATTTTTTTAAACGCTGTAAATTCTCAATAGAGCAACCGGAATAAACCTCACAACCATAACTGAAAAAAGGTACAATTAGAGAAAGGGCAAGTCTTTTCCTTATGATCAGCGGCAGACGGACATTCAAGGAATTTAGTCTACGTAGAACCCCTATAGATTTAGAAATGATGGAACTGATATGGTCATTCCAAGTTAAAGATTCATCAATAATGAAACCAAGGTTTTTTACTTTAGTACTATAAGGAATAGGTAAATCACCCACAAATACCTCAGGCAGTAACCCCGATATAGATTTCCTACTAATTGCAATGGCTTGAGTCTTGGCAGCATTGATTCTAAGACGATTTTCAGAAGACTAAACCATAAGAGAGTTTAAATCAGCATTAACCTCGTCAACACATCTGACACAATCAGAGCGATTTCCAATACAAAGAAACTGTAAGTCATCAGCGAAGAGATGAGGTTTACCGAAATTAAAAACCCCCGCAACATCATTCAGAAACACCAGGAAGAGAATTGTACCCAGAATAGAACCCTGAGGCACACCTGAAAGTAGATCATTAGGACTTGATTGTCCTAGTTTAGTACGTACAATTTGGGAACGATTTGACAGAAAGCTGAGGATGAATTTACACGCCGTTCTGGAAAATTTGAAAAAGCTTGCTAACTTATTCATCAAGATACAGTGATCAACGCTGTCAAAAGCCTTGCTGAAATCGATGAGAACAAGGAGAACAAACTTTTTGCAATCAAGGGCTTTTCTACATTGTTCAGATAAATCCATAATGGTCGAAGTAGTGTTATACCCTTTTCTAAAACCAGATTGACACTCGTATATAAGATTAAAGCTATTAAGATGATCCACAATCTGAGATTTAATTAGTGTCTCAAGAATCTTAGATAAACAGGGAAGAATGCTAATTGCACGGTAATCATGAAGTGATTTAGGAGAAATTACCTTATTAATAGGAGTTACTAATCCAAGCTTCCATTGGTCTGGGAAAACAGATTGCGTAATTGCCGAATTCAATAAGTAGAGTAAAACTCTATCAATCACAGGAAGAATCAATTTAATGAATTTCAAGGGTATGCCATCAGATCCTAATGCACTCGAAGTAATCTTCGACACAGCAGAATACAAATCAAGTAACCCAACGTTGCAAAAAGAAAAACCATCAGGATCAACCAAAGATAAGTCAAAAACTACTGGAGAAGCGAAAGAACTATCAGCACCAGGTGCAAAGTAATTATTAAAATCCTCCGGAGAAAAAGGAGAATCATGAGAAGAGTCTTTACAGACTCCCAATTTACGAAGGGTCTTCCAAACAGTAGAGCTTTGTTGATTAGGAGGAAACAGAGATATTGCATACGAACGTTTGGCATCACGAATAAGCGTGTTAACACGATTTCTGTGCTTGGTGAAAATTACCCAGTTTTCTGCTGTCTTGCAATTTTTAAAAGCACGAAAAGCCGAGTCTTTATCTGAATACCGTTTAATACCTGAGATAACTGCGAAACTATAGCTTGGCATGACGCTACGTTGTCAGAATTTGTTATGTTACATAGGTTGTTCAACTGATTGATGCAATGCAGCAGTCGATTGTACTCTAGCCAGTAATTAGATAGATCATAGTAGACTACGAGATCCCACTCATCGGTTAACAATTTCACTTGACCCAATCCTTCAAAGTATATTCCCGGATGATCCTTGAATGGCTTGATATTGACGAATTCCCTAGTTCTCGAATATACAGGTAATATCAAACACGAGAGTGTAAGTAGTGAAATTAATGATGATACGTTTGTTTTGTTCGATCCTCTAGCTGTACGTGGTCGCTCTTTTGTGTTGGAAGTGCTGTTAGCGATTGAAGTCATTTTATCATCTTCATCGTTTTTAGAGGTTTGACCTTGAGATTCTATTGTATTGCAGTTTTGGATTGGAAGTGGACTTAACTTGTGAATTGCCCGACGGAAAACACCTCTCGAGGTTTTGACATCAGCAACTCTGATTAATCCGTCATTTCCAGCAATTACGCGTTCAATTCTGCCCATTTGCCATTTTAAGGGTGGCAAATTTTCCTCATGTAGTAAAACGAATGTACCGGGGGAGAGATCATGATTTTGTTGTCGCCACTTAGACCTGGTTTGTAGTTCGTGGAGGTATTCCTTCTTCCAACGATCCCAAAATTGCTGGCGTATGCCCTTGACAAGAGCCCATCGGCTTAGTAATTCTAACTTATTTCCTGTCAGTGGTTGTGGTATAGCGGTCAATGGTTGGCCAATAAGGAAATGACCCGGAGTTAGCGCCTGTAAATCGTTAGGGTTTGAGGGTAGCGGGGTGATCGGACGAGAGTTGAGTACTGCTTCGATCTCTACCATTCCCGTCGACAATTCCTCGTATGTGAGTGACGCTCCTTGTACGACACGCGTCAAATGATATTTGGCCGACTTTACCGCCGCCTCCCACAACCCTCCGAAATGAGGTGATCGGGGTGGTATTGGACACCATGTGATACCCTGTTGACTGCAGTCCCGATAAATCTCGGACTCATTTTCCTCGATCATGTGCTGTAGGTCCCTGAGTTCTGCACGTGCTCCAACAAAGTTTGTCGCATTGTCGCAGAAGATCTTTTCTGGTTTGCCTCTTCTACCTACGAATCGCTTGATGGCACCTAGAAACGCCGCTGTGGTCAAGTCCGAAACAATTTCGATGTGGGCTGCCTTGGTTTCAAAACATACAAAAACAGATACGTATGCTTTGGTCGGTCTTTTGCCACTTTTTTTGTAATGAATATAGATAGGACCGCAAAAATCGATTCCAATGTCTTCAAATGGTCGTGACTGTTGCACTCTTTCTGGAGGGAGGCTTCCCATTAGTTGTTTTATGCTGCGGGGGCGAGCCCTTGCACATATCAAGCAATTGTGCACTATTTGTGTTGCAATTTCCTTCCCTCTTAAAGGCCAAAAACGTTGACGCGTTATGGCTAATAATGCCTGAGGACCCGCGTGTAAATGTTCTGCATGAAGTTGTTCCAGCAGTAATCTCGTGAACATATGCCTGTTGGGAAGCAGTATGGGATGCGTCGCATCGTAATTCAAGTTCGCTGCTTGCAGCCTGCCTCCGACCCTAATTAATCCTTTTTCATCTAAAAACGGGGTTAAGCTGACAAGTCTACTACTCTACTACTTAGCTCCTGGGATTTGCTCAGTTGGACAAACTCTTCACTAAATACCTCTCGCTGCATGCCCTCAGTGATGGTAAAGAGGCTATTCTGCAGCTCGCCGGGATCTAAATTTTTGCTCGATTTCCGCTGGACTTTCGGAAATCTTAGGTTATTAATAAACCGCAACATATAAGCAACGACGCGTTGCAGTCGGATGAAGGAATTCCGATGATCAATCTTCGAAATGACAGAGCTGTCGATCTGAGCCGACAAAACTATTTTCATGGGCTTCCTTTCATTATCTGTGGTTTTGAATGATGTTGCTGATTTATATGGCCATTCTGAAGCACTAACTTTCAAGAATTCTGGTCCTTGGAACCATAATGTTGATTTTAAGAGCTGTTCTGGGAACACTCCTCTAGACAAAATATCAGCTGGATTCATCTTAGAGCTTATGTGAAACCATTGCGATGGCTCACTTACTTCTTGGATGGCGGAAATATGATTCGCGACAAATGTTTTGTACTGCGACGAAGTAGATATGATCCATGATAGGACTATTGTAGAATCCGTCCAGTAAAAAATGTCTGCGATAGGTATGCAAAGTGTGGTCTTCAAACGATGTACCAGTTCTGCCATCATTTTTGCTCCAGAAAGTTCCAATCTTGGCAATGTTGTAGCTTTAATTGGGGCGACCTTGGATTGAGCACACAGTAAATTTACCATTACTTGCCCGTTTTCATCGTCAGTTCTGATATAGATCGCGACGCCATACGCCCTTTCGCTCGCATCGGAAAAGGCATGGATTTGAATTGTGCGAGGTTGTCCCTTGGGCATAATGTGTCTTGGGATCTGGATGTTTTCCAGTATGCTCAGCTTGCTGCGAAACTCGACCCATTTAGTATGCAGGTCTTATGGCAGGGCGGCGTCCCAATCGAGTTTTAGTATCCACAATTGTTGGAGAAAGATTTTAGCTAAAACTATAACTGGGTTAACGATCCCTAGCGGATCGAATATGTGAGCAACGTCAGCCAATATAGATCTCTTTGTCACACGCCCTGGAATTTGAGCTAGATTCGTTTTGATCGAAATAACATCGTTTTTTGGAGACCATGTCAATCCCAACGTCTTGACTGTATTTGACATATTTGTAACTGCCTCTAATGGGAGTTCTAAATCCTCCTCCGGAATGTTTTCCATTAAGAATCGAGACTTTATCGGATGCTTACGAAATCCAACCATTCAACATCAGCTATAAGCAAAGAATTGCGAAAGTTGTTGAGTGGTTCAGTGACCGTTCTAGTTGCAAAATATTGCTAACATCGTAATTTCAAAAGAAAGTCGTTAAGCAACAAAGACTCATTTTAGAATGAAGACTAAACGTCAACGTTGCTATTTCGAAATATTGATTTATTGAAGTTACGATGTGTCAACATCCGATCGACCTAATATTTCCATATTCCCATGGGAAAGTATAGTTATTGATTTCGTGTTTTAAGAAATGTTAACGTAGGTTCGAACCCCTACTGAATTCAACAAAGGAAGAAGTCTAATTTAGGTATGGAATAGATCGACAAAAACCAATAGTTAATCAGTAGTCAAGGAGGAGAGTAGTTAATTGGTAGTCAAGAAGTACAGTAGTAGAAATATTAAGTCGGAAGTCGACTGTAGTGAGTAGAAATCAAGTAGTCAATAAGTAGTGAATTAAGTGAATTTTGTAAAAGAAGATCGGTTTATAAGATTATGAATAAAGAAAAGAAACCAAGTTTACTGTAAGAAAGTAAGTTTATAAGTTTATACAATAAAATAAAGTGTTAAATAAAGACAAGATTATAAGTGAATTGTGTTTCGTTTTCATCACCCTTACTTCTAATCCAGCTAAACACCACAGTATTGTATACACCGAAAAAAGATTAAAATTTAATCTCGCGAAAGATTATTATTTTTTCAATCTTTTTTTATTAAAACGTAATCCAAATAAGTAATTGATTTGAATACTTTTTTTTATTAAAATTTAATGCAACTGCATTTTTTTAAATGCGTTTTCCGATTACGCTGTAATCCAAATAAGCTATTTTTTCAACACTTTTTTATTAAAATTTAATGCATCCGCATTATTTTTTTAATGCGTTTTTATGCGCTATTTGAAAAAAAAAAAATTCAAATTTAATATTATTAAAATTTGATTTATTGAAAGTTTGATTAAAAATGTAGTTAATCATTTGAGAGAATTGAAATTTAATAGAAAAAGCATTAAAAAAAATTCCGATACCTAGAAATGGGACTAAAAGTTAGTCCAATAATTTTAACCAAGTACTGGACTATGAAAGATGTGTTATTTTATATAATCTAGTGTAAAATTACAATTTTGGAGAATTCTACAAAAAAATCTGTTGATGTGATTATAATAGGGTACTGTATATACTGTATACAGTATGGAAACTCTCGTGACTTACATAGTAAATCTATGTAAGTAACCGAAATCAGCTGATTCTCTCTCTCTTTCTAAAAGTTGTTTCTCAATTGTTCAATTTACTGGAGAAAGTGCACTTGACATACAAAAGGCCAAAAAAGTCGATTGAATCGAAAAGTTATACCAAAAATAAAATAAAAACTGTAGCGTAATTATCGCAAAAACTATTTTTGTTTTAGAAAACTAGACGAGTTGAGAAAGACATTTAATTTTTGTTCGCATTTGTTTGCCCAAAAATTAAATTCAAACCACGAATTTTGGCAGACAAACGTTAACTCGCTCTCTCTCGCAATGCTCGGGCTTATGTTCAGTTACAAGTTTGCATTAATCATCGAACCAGTCGTTCCGATCTGGTCTACGACTGCAGCCTAAGATGACCTGGGCTGACTCAATGACAATATCTCGGATGCGTGTCCAGGTGTTTTCGGTTTCGGTCCTCCTCTCCTCGGAGGTTTTGAACGAGAGCGGACTTGACGGATCTGCCATAGTTCCATCTGACAGTTTCACCCTTTAGAGCATTTAGATAATCTTTGAGTTTTTCTGTACCGTAATCCTTGCTCGAACCACTACACCAAAAGGATAGTTTTCTGAGTCTAGGACCCTTTCCACATATTTGTAGAAGGCTTCCTTCTCCTCGATGGAGGTGTCTTCTGTAAGACTGTGAACATTGATCAGGCTTATATTATGGTACTTGCCTCGCAGGCGTAGAGTGCATTGTCTATCCGATACAACTTCAAATCCGATAACAGTAAACTTCATTCTGTTGCCGACTAGCAAGTTTACTCCGTGTGCTATAATAGAGATCATACCAGCGCTTCTGTAAAACACCACTTCCTGTCCATCTCATCTCCTGCAACGCGGTGATATCGGCTCTATATTGGGACAGGGTATCGGCTAATTGCTGTAAAGTTCTGGCTCTGTACAGAGAACGTACATTCTCTGTACAGAGCCAGGAATTTAGCCTGGGTCGTTGCCTTAGATCCAGTGCAGTTCCGAGGCTATTGTCGGCTTTCCTGATAGTAGTTTTTTTACGGGCAAGGTTATCAGCCCTGCGCCAAACTTTATTGGAAGGGACGAGCTCCTTCGTGTTGCACACCCTGCTGCACACCCTGTTGGGCCCCGAAGGAACTTGGTAAGTCCAACAGTTACAATCCTGGTCTACTGTTTCGACATAAAGTCTATCCAGCAAAACGGTCCCTGAACTGGCTCATCCCGCAGCTACCCTCCTCCTTTTCCAGCCGGGTTTAGGACCGTCTTTGGCGGGGTCAAGCCATTAATTGTTTTTTTTTTATTCGACAAACCGTTAGTTTCAAAGCAATTCGCAAAAATCTATATTTTAAATATTTAATGATAATATCTCGATAACGGTAAAATAACGGTAAAATACAAAATTATGGCAAACATTATCTTCAATTCATCTCAAACGAATTTTCTATCCATTTGTACCGGACCTGTCAGTCAGATCGTCTTTCTGTCAGTCAGTCTGTCTGCCTGTTTGTTAGTGTATCTGTTTGTTTGTCGATTTGTCTGTTAGTCTGTCTGTGTGTTAGTCTGTGTGTATGTTAGTCTGTCTGTTGATTCACCGGGTAGGTGAAAGAAACGTAGATCAGTTTTAGTTTTAACAATAGATTTTAATTTTAACAATAGATTTTAATTTGTCGAAATCTAGTAAAATTTTAATTGAATTTTTAATTTAGTTAATTGTAGTTTCAATCTTTTTTTTAAACCGCGTGGTTGGGAGGTCGAAGTCTTCTCTTCCTACAAAAAAACGTTATTTTTCTCTCCTCGTCCATCCGTTCAATGTCCCACGACCAGCAATACACCCCAGATCCTCCTTTTTCCATTCATCTCGCTGAGCGAGTTTGCCAAATTGATTTGATCGTAACATGTCTGTCTGTTAGTCTGTGTGTCTGTTAATGCATCAGTTAATGTGTCTGTTAATGTGTCTCTCTGTCAGTCGGGTAATCTGTGTACAAGATTTCTCAAAAACTAATACAGCTAGAGCCATAAAATTTTACAAACATGTTTGGTCCTGGATTAGGAATATGACCTATAAACGTTTGGTAGAAATCAGATAACCGGGTGTAACCAAAATGTTGAGAATCTTTAGAGATACAATTTAAAAAGTTAAAGCGGAAAATATAGAAAATTTTATAGGTATTCTTTAAAATTGGTTATACTCATATTTTTCCAAAAGCGCATAGGTTTCGAGAAAATTTCAAAATACTTTTTTTAAAGAATTGTATGGGATATACCCGTTATAACTACCGTTACTTTTCCAAAAGCTGATAGATAACTAGGGTTTTTGTAAAACTTATTTGCAAAAAATTTCAAGTCGCTCGGTCAACGTGTCAACTTTCGGTCAACTTTATCTTTGGAATGACCAAAAACGATTAACACAGTAAAAAGCCATACTTGGAATTCAATTTCTAAAACGTTATAACGAAATCTTGAAGAAAAACTGGAAAATCATTTCGTTATAGCGTTACGTTTCGAAAACGTTTTGTATCCATCATACAGGGTGGGCCAGAATAGACGCGAGGGTTTGAATTCTTTATAAATTTTTTATTTTAGCGAAACCTATAATTTTGTTTTCAAATACATGTAGTTGATTGATGGGGAATATTTTTGGTCTAAACATGGAAAATTATATCCCGCAAGTGGTGGCCATTTTCTGCTTCGCAAATCCGTGCTCTTTCCAAGACATTTTCCATAACCTTTCGTGTTATGGCCTCGATTTCACTGCGAATGTTGGTTTTCAATTGGCTGATGGTTGTTGGCTTGTTGACGTACACCTTTTCTTTCAAATATCCCCAAAGGAAACAATCTGGAGTCGTTAGATCAGGTGAACGCGGAGGCCAATTGAAATCGCAACTTTTCGAAATAATGCGTCCGCCAAACATGTCCCGTAAAAGAGACATTGAGCTCACCGCCCACCGGTTCGTTGTTCTATTGTGTAGAGGTCCATTTTAAATTGCCCAAGTCTTCTTAACAAAATGCTGAAACAAAATAAAAAAAATAAAAATAAAAAAAAAGTTATAAAGACTTCAAACCCCTGCGTCTATTCTGACCCACCCTGTATTTAACTATTAACTAAAAAAATCTGCTTTTTACAGCTATTTTTATAGCGCTTATATGATTTTTTTAAAATATTATATTATTCAGATGTTTTTAGGAATAACTAAAATTTGTTATGAAAATTCCATAGCTGCCAAATATTATACATCAAAATTAAGGGAATTTGTTGACTTGGAGAATATATCAACACTTGGATTTCGTGGAGAAGCTTTATGTTCGTTGTGTGCACTTTCAAATGTAACAATTATAACTAGACATACATCAGCCAATGTCGGTAATTGAGGTATATTTTTTTGTGAGAAGAAAATATTATTTTTCTTAATTCACAGGCACAAAACTAGAAATCGATCATTACGGTAATATAATTAAGAGTTCACAATGTGCACGATCTGTTGGTACAACAGTTATTTTGACTGGTTTGTTTTCGACTTTACCCGTACGGCGGAAACAATTTTCTACTAATATTAAAAAGGAATGTAACAAAATGATTCAAATTTTGCATGCGTACTGCATTGTATCTACTGGAGTACGTTTTATATGTACAAATCAATTAGAAAAAAGCAAGAGAGTGACATTATTTTGCACGTCAGGATCAAATTTAGTAACAGATAATATTCAGGCCATATTTGGTGCAAAGCAATCATCTGAAATAATAAAATTAAAGGAGCATACAGAAGGCGGCCAAAAATTTTCTTTAGAGAGCTTAATGGATCATGTAGATCCAGAGTCTACTTTAGATATTAATTACAAAGATATAGAGACGCTTAACTCATTAAATTTCAAAACGGAAGGCTTTATATCTTCATGTAGCCATGGTAGTGGAAGAGGTGCTAAGGATCGTCAATACTTTTATATCAATTCAAGACCATGTGAACCAAAAAATGTAAAAATCAAATTCTGCTTTCTAAGTAAATTCTTATGTCATAATTTTTTTAGGTAATTAAACTCGTCAATGAAGTCTACAATTATTACAATCCAAAGCAATATCCTTTTATATATCTCAATTTAAAGTTCCATCCATCTAACGTTGATATAAACATAACGCCTGACAAGAGACAACTTTTGATACAAAATGAAAAAATTATATTATTTGTAATAAAAAGAACTTTAATCAAAACATTTGAACAAGTTCCGTCAAAGTACACTATACAAAATCCGTTTTTGAGTTCTATAACAATAAATGCTGATGAACGTAGTACAAACAGTGATGAGATAAAATTGCGAGTACAACCAAACAAAAATAGTTTTCGACAAATGCTATCACAATGGAAGTCTGAACAAAATTCGAATGAACCATCTAACGTTTCAGAAAATTCAACTAAGAGAAAGCCATTGGATAAAATTGTTAAGGCAAATGCAAAACTAAAGAAAATTCAGAATTTTTGGAGTCAAGGATCTGCTGTTTCCAGTTTCACTCTAAACCAAGAAGCTTACGAGGCTAGCAATGAGTTGCATTCAAGTGATATCAACAATCCAAATGAATATTCATTGATAGATCAAAGCACGGTCAAATTTGATGTTACAGAGGCTAAATCAAAAGGTAAGAAATTTATACTTTCATCTACACTTTAAAAATACCACTATAACAGTCGTCAACATATTTATCAGGCATACAAAACGAAAAAATGCGTTACGTTACACATTTCATTATCTAATGAAATTCAAATTTTTTTTCGTTACGTTATTTCAAACTTAACACAAAAAGTTTTCATTCTATGAATTAGGTAGTTTGTAAGTTAAAGCATTTGCGGTTCAAAAAGATTAACGTAGTATGTATAACCAACCTACTCTAAATGAACAATGGACCCACAGCATGGTCTAAGTGCATAAGGGATTAGGTTAGGTTAAGAAGACCGCGCGCGCCCAGACGTGAGCACAGCGCTACACTCGGAGGCCTACAGGCCCATTGTGATGTCTTCAGTAGTCATAAGACCTTTCATCAAACTAGCTGATCCTATTTGAACCAGCCCGACTTGTTGACGAAGCTCAGCATATCCTCGAGTGGTTGGTTGCCAAGCTCCGTCAGGCTACTATAAAATCTGGCCCCAAGCGTCCCATATCGGCGTGCTTGCAGCGGCTGGACACTCACAGAGTAAGTGTTTCACGGTCTCCGGCTCCTCCTCGTCACCACAGCTGCGGCAAAAAAAAATTGCGGCCGCGCCCCACCTTCTGGCCATAGCGCCAAGGGGACAGTGCCCCGTGATTAAGCCTGTGAGTAGCCTTACGGAGGTCCTGCTTGGTCTAAGAAGGGTGTCGGTTCTATATCTATTAAATTTTGGCCAGAGCGACCTCGTGATTACACAATCGCTCTTTGTTTGCCAACGGATATTTATGTTGTTCATCCCTTTCCTATCAATTATACTTTTTGCGCATTCGATCGGCATTTCTACCGAGCGGTCCGCGCTCTCCATAGCCATTTCGGTCCCAAATTTTGCCAGTTCGTCGACTCTCTCATTGCCATATATGTTGCTGTGCCCGGGGACCCCAGCAAAGTCTAACGGCATGTTGGAGGCCTACTTGATTAAGTGCTCTGCGGCAATTAGACACGGTCTTTGACTTGATCGTCAACGAATCTAGTGCCTTGATTGCTGCCTGACTGTCGACGTAGATTGAAACCCTTGTTCTGGGTAGTTCTCTCGTCATTATCAAGTTTGGAGCCGCTCCTATGGCATAGACCTCCGCTTGAAATACAATGCTATCATCAGGCAGTTTGTAGCTCCTTTGGAGGTCAAGGTTATCCGAGAACACTCCCGCTCCCGTGCCTTCTTCAGTTTTAGATCCATCAGTGTAAACCGAGACTTCTTGCTCGTCTATGACACTGTCCAGATCTCAAAGCCTCCTTTCGAGAATCAAAACTGAGAAGTTCACATTCGTATTCAGGTGAGGTATACAGTAATCCGTAGAGTCCAGGATACCCCATTCATCACTTTTAAGGATGCTATTATGACCGAAGGTACTGTGCTTCCAGAGGCCGGACTCTCTAAGCCTTAGTGCACTGTTAGCAGCCGTACACCTCGTGTACTCATTCAGGGGAATGAGGTGCAGTAGAGCTTCCATTCCCGCTGTTGGTGTTGATCTAACAGCTCCTGTGGTTCCTAGCGCCGCTAGTCTTTGTACTTTGTTAAGGGTTTGATATCACCAGTTGACCCCCATGGTCGGTCACCAAACCAGACATCCGTAAGTGAGAATGGGTCTGATCACCGCTGTGTATAACCAATGGGTAATGCGCGGTGATGTGCCCCAATTCTTGCCAATCATTTTTTTACATGCGTAAAACGCGCACAACGCTTTGTTCATCCTCTCTTCCATATTCCTTTTCCAAGAAAGTTTGGAGTCCAGAATTAAACCAAGGTATTTCGCCTCAGGAGAGAGACTGAGTTGCATTGTTCCTATCTTTGGAAGTTGAAAGGTTGGTACCTTCCTTTTTCTTGTGAAGAGCACTAGTTCTATTTTGGAGGGGTTAACCCCAAGACCGTTGTGCTCTGCCCACTTTGTGATATTGTGTAGTGCTGATTCCAAGAGTTCGCTTAGTGTTGGGACATATTTTCCTGTTACCAAAACGACCACATCATCAGCGTACGCAACAACTTCTCTTCCCTTTTCTTGTAACGATAGAAGGATTTCGTTCAGAGCTAGATTCCACAGAAGTGGTAATAGGACCCCCCCCCCCCTGCGGTGCTCCCCTAGTGATCACTCTCTTTGCGTTACTTATACCAATGGTGGCTGAAACTGTTCTGCCGTTGAGCCAATCAGTTATCATCTCGTCGACACTGTGTGCCCTAAGTGCACCCACTAAAGACCTGGTGTGTACGTTTTTAAACGCACCTTCAATGTCCAGGAATGCTGCTAGGGCATACTCATTGTGATGGGCAGTTTCCTTTACGGCCAATTTCTTCACAGAGTACTAAAGTGGAGTCTAGCTAGTCCAGGTACTAGCTCTGGTACTCGGTACCAACGAAAAGTTAGTAGTTGTGCATTTCGTCACATCGCTAGTACCGAAGCTAAATTCATCAGCCGGTACTAGCGGCAAATACGTCTAAAACTAAGACAATACGTCTAAAACCGATTTTGACACTATTTTGACATTTGAATTTGAAATAAATATTATTGTTCGCCGTGAATTTCCGTGAATTTGTGTACGTTATTTTTTCAATAAATAAAATATTATTGTTCGCTGTGTTCCGTGAATTTTCCGCGAAGTTCCAATAAAATGTCGTATTATTTTCCGGCAGAAGCTGAAGAATATCAAAATGGAGAACGTTACAAGGAAAAGACTGTCCCATTTCCCAGTAATCTCAAGGAGAGACATCCTCTTTATGAGGCCGATTACAAAAGTAGGATTCAGTGAAGAGATTGTTGAGCGTCTCAAGAATTGTGAGGGAGGCAATCGGAAAAAGAGGAGGAACATCCTGAAGACGTTAACTCTGGAGATGCATCACTAAAGATTAAAAAGGAGAAGCGGAAGAAGAAAGAGAACATTTCATCTCCAAGCAGTAGTCCTTCGAAGCAGAAACGGAGTAAAGCCCAAGAGGACGATTTATCTTGGATAAAAACTCTTTGATTTCACTAGGCTACAATATATTTTAAAATTACATCAATGAAATAATTCAAATAAATGCTTATAAGTTTATGTTACGCTGATTTTTGCCTTTTCGAACCCCATTCCCACTAATTGTCACGCTTTTAGGTGCAGGCCCTAGAGTCCCACCGTACATCAATTTTTGGTCGAAGCTGAACTTCGGCCTTCTAATTTCTTGCCATTTCTAATGTCTTGAACAAAAATGCTCGAATAAATTCTGAATGTAGTGTGTGAAACCAAATGTTACCGTGAAAAATTTTCTGCAAAAACGAGGTGCCGAAAAGGAAAAGGATACGTTTGGTGGTGATGGAAAAATTCAATTTTTTTAAAAGCTTTTATTTAGCTTGCCTTCGTGTCTGTCTATTTGTCTGTCTGTCTGTCAGATCAAATCTTGCAACCCAATTTTGACCCACTTCCACTTGTCCGATTGACTTGAAATTTTGCACACTTATATAAGTCCGATGACAATACAATATTTTCACTACTTCGTCCTTGTAAGGATAACGAAAGGTCCTGTAAGGATAACGTGATTATCCTTTTTTCCAAATTTTCCGGAAAAAAATCTATTCTGGGGGTTTTTGGGGTCGCTGAATCCGAATCTGTCATTAAAAAGTCAATAAGGATAACGGAAGGTCCTGTAAGGATAACGTGATTATCCTTTTCTCCAAATTTTCCGGAAAAAAATCTATTCTGGGGGTTTTTGGGGTCGCTGAATCCGAATCTGTCATTAAAAAGTCAGTAAGGATAACGGAAGGTCCTGTAAGGATAACGTGATTATCCTTTTCTCCAAATTTTCCGGAAAAAAATCTATTCTGGGGGTTTTTGAGGTCGCTGAATCCAAATCTGTCATTAAAAAGTCTGTAAGGATAACGGAAGGTCCTGTAAGGATAACGTGATTATCCTTTTCTCCAAATTTTCCGGAAAAAAATCTATTCTGGGGGTTTTTGAGGTCGCTAAATCCGAATCTGCCATTAAAACGTCTGTAAGGGTAACGGAAGGTCCTGTAAGGATAACGTGATTATCCCTTTCTCCAAATTTTCCGGAAAAAAAATCTTTTCTGTGGGTTTTTGGGGTCGCTGAATACGATTCTCAAGTTAAAAAGCCTGTAAGGACATCTCAAATGTAAGGATATATATTCGAAGACTAAAAAGAACGAAATAAAAAAAATTTTAAAAAAAAGCTTTTATTAAAAAAGAATGCACTAAAAAGAAAAAAATAATTTTCTGGACGCTGTGTATCAGAAATATAAAAGCTTTTAAAAAGCGAGATAAAGCATAAAACAATAAAATAAAAAATTATCTCGCTTTTAAAAAGCTTTTATATTTGTGATACACAGCGTCCAGAAAATTATTTTTTTCTTTTTAGTGCATTCTTTTTTAATAAAAGGTTTTTTTTAAAAAAAATTTTTATATTTTTTTTATTTTATCATTCTAAACACACTGGTGTAATTCATTTTTGTGTGTGATGACGGGATCTTGGCGTTACAAACGGTAAGGTAAATTTAATATACCCTTTGGTTTCACCATACGGGTATAAAAGTGAAATTACATCGGATTATTTATTGTATTTCATTGTGGCATATGGTAGATTCGGCGGTCAAATCGATAATTCATCACTCCTTGCCCATCACTCTCGATGTCGTCGAAATCGCGAAATAAACCATCACCGCCAAAAATCAAATCCATTTTCTATACATACGCAAAAAACAATCACAGAATAATATAATCAAATCAATAAAAATCGACTACTCCAGTATTATATTATAGGTGAAGAAATAAAATTGGCATAAATTCGAGTACTAACATCGTTAGACCCTCGATTTTGAGGGTCCAGGAAATAATGAGTACCAGCTAATACTCCGTACCAAAGTCAGTACTAAGGCGCGCTAGTACTTGGTGAAGAAATGACTTGATACCAATTTGAGTACCAAATTTTGGTCTAATACCGGTAATAGCGTTAGTACTCTGTGAAGAAATCGGCCGTTAGAGTTAGCACAACCTTGTGTAGAGCTGTTTCTACAGACTTGACCTTAGTGTAGGCATGTTGGGCTGTAGATATTTTGCCGCTGTCCAAGGAATTCTTAATGCTAAGATCAATAACTCTTTCTAGTGTTTTTAATAAAAACGATGAAAGACTTATAGGTCGGAAGTCCTTAGGCTTATTATGACAACGTTTCCCAGCCTTGGGGATGAATGCCACACGAATTTCTCTCCAACACTCTGGTATATACCTGGCTAGCAGGCAGCCTCTAAAGAGTTTTATCAACAAGGACTTGAAAAAAGCAACGCGTGATGAAGCATGGCCGGCATAATTCCATCCATGCCCGCCGCTTTGTTGGGGCTGAAGGAATGTACCGCCCACGCTACAGAACGTTCATTGATTATCTTTTTTGCTACTCGAAAGTTCCTATCCGTTATTTTTGGAGCATGATATCTACTACTCCTGCCCTGGCAATCTATAGGGAAATGGGTATCCATTAGGAGGTTTAGTGTTTCCTGGCTTGATTCGGTCGTGCTTCCATCTGGATTTTCTAAGAGCACCGGGGCCAATGGAGTCCTACTTAGGATCCTTCGAAGTCTGGCAGCATCTTGTGTATCCTCGATTGCCCACTTGGCTTATCTCTTTCTTATACTCATTGAAGCTGGCCTTATAGTTGGTCCAAGCTTCTTCGCTCTTCGTAGACTTTGCCTTATTAAACAGTTTCCTAGTCTGTTCTCGCAGTTGCAGTAGATCTCCACTCCACCATGGGGTGGACGAGCTTTTGGTACTGCGTGTTACCGGACAGGAAGTGTTAAAGGATTGGGTCAGTCTGTGTTTAATTTTCCCTACCACTTTCTCAATGGAAGAAGCGGTGAGGGGTGTGGGTCCATTCAGACCAACTGTTTCCCGCCTTATTTCCTCAGAGAATTTAATCCAGTCGGTTATCCTAGCATTCCTGTAATGATCAGGTACCTCCTTTGAGAAGTTAATACCGAAGACTATCCTAGCATGATCCGAAAAGGAGTGCTTAGGGGATACTCTCAAATTGTCAAAGAAACCCACTTGAAGGCAGCAGGGAATGTTTGTATAATGAGGTGCATTGCAGACCACGAAATATCGTCGAAAGATCCATCGGGATATGGAAAGGATGGTGGAGAATTTTGTGCGACGAACGCAAAATGAAATTTCCTCCCCAACGTGTGTCATCCGTTATAAATGTGACGGCAGCGCTACCCAATATATGTAGGCATTATATCCAAACAACGGTACGTGAAGAGATTAATCGGTTAAACGAAACTATAATATCCGAGGTTAAGAATAAAGTGTTATCGTTGGAGGACCAAATTACGTCACTTACAGCCTTATTCTGGCAAAGGTCACTAGTCACAACTCGATCACAAGAGCGAGGTGAATCACAAGTTGTGACTTTTTGGTATTCTCAGCGTTCAGTCACAATTTCGACTGATCTCAGCTACTGTCAAAACTGTGACCGACTCACAAGCAGGTAACAAGATAAAAACAAGACAAAAAGAAACTATTTCCTGCACTATTTAATTGAATGTGATATTTCCAGAGTACAACGGAGACGATTTCTGGTCAATTGACAAACAAAGAAGACTTTTTTGCGAAATAAGAAAATTTTTATTGAAAATCTTCAGGTTTCCAATAACATCCCACCTTTTTTATAATTGAACACGCACGGCACACACGCACTTTCTCCACCATTTTCACAGATTTACAAATATTAAAATTACTTTAAAAACTAACAAAACCAAAAACTGAACTAAACTAAATAATCACAAAGCGGCTGTCAAATTTATTCACCATTCTGGAATTATACTTAGGTGAATTATTTGTTACGTTTCTTGTGACCCAACGCCAAGAATATGGAATACTCGGTCAGTCACAAAGAAAGTAACAAGCCGATCGTCTCTAACGAGTTGTGACTTGTGACCAGTCATAATGCCAGAATAGGGCTGTTAATCTTAAGTTTGAAAACTCGCTTTCATCATGTAACCAAAAAGGTCATCGACCGGCTCAGTGTGCTGCGTCTGGGTCTGCAAAGCTTAACCCTCAAATCAAGTACCTGGTCGCCGTCCTTCTCCTGTCGTTCTCTCTGCTGTTATCTCGGACGAGTGTAACGCTCAGCTGAGCGCCTGTGTAATCGATGACAACAAATTTTTATTTATCTCTAGACTTGCTCCTTCGACTACAGCTGTTGAGGTATGTGAATGGCTTTGGAGCAGACAATTAATACCGGCTGTCGATGCCGACTTAATAAAATGTTACGACCTTACTTCACCGAAAATGTTGGAGCCTCGGTACAAATCTTTTAAGATTCAAGTTCCGGGTAAACACTTCAATGTACTATCTGACCCGGCTATATGGCCTGATAAAATATTGATAAAAGAGTTTGAACCAAGGTCTAAATCTAGTCATTGTCAGCGGAAACACCTAAAGGCACAACGTCTGAGGAATCCAAAAAACTATTAGTGTACTACCAGAATGTGAATGGCCTTCGTACTAAAACAAATGATTTATATTTGACGTCTTCCACCTGTAATTTCGATATCATTTGTTTGACTGAAACTTGGCTACATTCTGGAATTCTTGACAATGAGCTTCTAAACAATAACTACACACTGTTTCGTCGGGATAGACACGGAGATTTGTGCAACGCCGCTGTGGGGGGCGGAGTTATTATAGGCATCAGAACTTCTTTTGTCGCACTGATCGATGTTCCCGTTTGTAATGATTTAGAATTTTTATGTGCTCGGATTGTTTTAAATGGTGAGATTATTTTTATTGTTACTGTCTACATCCCCCCGGCCAGCAGCTTATCAGTCTATGAATCCTGTGTCGACGCAATTGAATGGATAAATGATAAGTGCGATTTTAACGACACGATTCTACTTGTTGGCGATTTTAATTTACCTCACTTGCGATGGGTACCATCTACTGATGACGTTTGTTTATCGGCGGACAATGCTAAGTCAAGTATTGAGAAGTTCTTTGTGGACTCGCTGCTCAGCTGCAATTTGCATCAATTTAACCCTATTCAAAATCATCTATCTCGCACGCTAGACTTGATTTTTTCAACAAATTCATCAGCTACTGCTGTCAATCGCTGTTCGGACCCACTTTTGAAGGAAGTCGATCATCGCCCAGCATTACTTACTGTTTTTGAATATAGTTTCATACCATCTGAGTCTTATTATGCAATTTTTTTTTTTTTTTTTTTTTTTTATAGATCCAGTCAGAGCTTAGGGGAAGACCCTTTAATGCCGAAGCACAGCTCGGGATGGTTGGTCAGAGCTTAGGGGAAGACCCTTTAATGCCGAAGCACAGCTCAGGAGATGCCGATTTATGTTCTCCTTGAACTTCTGCGGGTTATAGTCCGGGGGGAACACATCGGATGGTAAATTGTTCCAAAGTCTTGTAGTTCGCGGAATGAAGGAACCCCTAAACTTTACTGTACGAAAGCGGGGAGGCTCAAGGAAGAAGTCGTGCGCACGTGTAGCTGCACGAGAGGGTCTAGGGAAAATATACCGTGGAGGAATAAGTTGGGAAATTTCGGTGGAACATTTCCCATTGAAATATTTGTAGAATATGCTGAGTACTCCAACAGAGCGACGATGCTCGAGAGACGGTAATGGATCTGTCAAAGACTTGTCTCCAATTAGTCGGATCCCACGTTTTTGGATTCGGTCCAGCAGTTGGAGGACAGTTTTTGGGGCTCCAGCCCAAATGTGCGAATTGTACTCGAGTCTCGGTCGAATGTAGCTCTTGTAAATGTTAAGGACGTCGACTGGTGCGAAATATTTTTTGCATCGTCCCAGGAAGCCTAGGCACTGCGATGCTTCCTTTGCTATTTTAAAAAATATGATCACTCCATTGGAGCTTCTCATTTATTTCGATGCCCAACATTCTGATGTTTTTTGAGTCACTAATGGACTCATAAATTCGACCGTTTCGGGGGATTTTTCGCATTTCATCGATAACAGCATTGATTGGGTTTTAGATGCGTTGAATTCCACACGGTTGATTCTGCCCCAAGCCAGAATTGTGTTTAAATCAGAATTCAAAGATCTAATTTGCTCACTGCGTTTCGATCGAACTGCAATGGCGTTCGATTCTGCAGGTGAACTGAAATGGTAGGATGCGTCAAGGGAGCTGTCATCAGCGAAACAATAAAGTGGATTGAGAGTGAGAGATAGTAGATCATTGATAAATATTAAGAAAAGCGTAGGAGCTAGAACTGAGCCTTGAGGGACACCAGAGTTAATTTTGAAGAGATCAGATTTATAACCATCCAATACAACCTGTATTGAACGATCAGAAAGGTAGCTCTCAATCCATTTGGAAATTGCAGGGTTTAGACCGATAGCTCGTATCTTTGCCATCAAAGCTTTATGCCAAACACGGTCGAAAGCTTTGGAGATGTCCAGCGCTATAGTTTTTGATTCGCCAAAATTATGGAGACTTTTACTCCAACGCTCGGTCAAGCAGACCAAAAGATCGCCTGTGGAGCGGCGCGCACGAAAGCCATATTGGCGATCGTTGATTATGTTATTGCGCTCTAAAAAATTTGTAATTTTGGTATTTATTAGAGTCTCCATAACCTTGGCAAGTACAGAAGTCAGAGCTATGGGTCTATAATTAGAGGGGTCGCATTTGTCACCTTTTTTGGGAATGGGCTGGACATTAGCTGCTTTCCAAGAAGAGGGATAGATCCCCTTGGAGAAGCTGAGGTAAAATAGGGAGCGAAGAGGTCCAGCTAAGGTGACGGCACATTTTTTCAAAACATGGGGGGGAATGCCATCCGGTCCTGTAGATTTGTTCACGTCAATCTCCTGCAGAATTCTAACTATTTGTCTTTTGCGGATGGAAAGTTTTGGAGAGACAATCTCCGATATGGTGGGTTGGGGCGGTAATTGGTTGGATTCCGGGAGACTTGAGTTCGCTGCGAATTTCGCGGCTAAAACGTTCGCCTTGCCAACGGGATCGACAACCACTTCATTATCACAGATTAGTGGAGGTGTTGAAGATTTTGTGTTGAAGATTTTGTGAAATGAAATTAGTTATAATTTTCGTAAAGCCGACTTTCAACTTATGAATCACATTTTTTGTGAAACTGACTGGAAATCATTGTTGTTCAGTTTTGATAATGTTAATAGGGCCATTGACTCTTTTTATTATGTTCTTGACCGTGCTTTTTCCAAATGTGTTCCTAAAACTAAAGTTAGGGTGTCGAAATTCACTTCCCCACCTTGGTATGATGATGAGATTCGTCGACTTAGGAATTTTCGTAATTCAGCTTGGAAAAAATATAATTTGACAAAACTCAACGTTGACTACAGGGTTTTTAGCGATGCTCGCAGACAATTTAATCGCTACGCTAAAGCACTTTATCATTCTTATATCGAGTCAATGAAATCTTGTATAAAACTAGACCCCAAGTCATTTTGGAGTTTTGTTAATGGTAAACGTAAATCTAATCATTACCCTACGTCCTTCTCTGACGGTGATAATGAGCCAGTTATTGATCCCTCTGTGATAGCAAACAGATTTGCCTGTTATTTTAAAGAGTCTTTTACGGAACTAAACTGTGATATAGACCATAGCTATTTTAATTACTTGAACTGCCTTCCGCAGGCTAATATTCCATTATTTTTGTTTACGTGTCGCGATATTTCTAATTATATTTTAAAAAACTTGGACGATGATTACTCTGATTCTCCTGATGGTGTTCCGTCGGCCGTTATTCGGAATTGCGTCGCGAATTTGGTGGAACCACTGCAGTTCTTATTTAATACATCCTTTAGTAGTGGTGTATTCCCTTCTCGCTGGAAACTTTCCTATGTAGTACCGATATATAAAAAAGGGAAAAAAAAACTTATTTTCAAATTATAGGCCGATTTCAAAATTATCCGGCATACCTAAAGTGTTTGAGGCCCTAGTGAATGAAGTTCTGACCTTCAACTGTAGGTCTATATTGTCCTTTAACCAATTTGGTTTTATGAAAACTCGTTCCACGACTACTCAACTAGTTCAGTTTACCAGTGATGCCCTCAATGGTATTGAAGATGGCTTCCAAGCGGATTGTTTATATACAGACTTCTCTAAAGCTTTCGACAGAGTCAATCATAGGATATTAATTTTCAAACTTTTACGTCTGGGTTTTCAACCTATTATTGTTGAGTGGATTCATTCGTATCTCTCAGAACGGTCTTTTCGTGTTAAATTTTGTAATTGTCTCTCGGATGTAGTAGGCGTTGGAAGTGGTGTTCCGCAAGGTAGTCACCTGGGTCCTCTATTATTCAACATTTTCATAAATGACGTGTTCAGTTTATTATCCAATTCAACAGCATTGGGCTACGCCGACGATTTAAAAATTTACAAAATTATTCGATCCTTTCAAGACTGCGCGCTGCTTCAAATTGACATTGATTTGTTTACCACTTGGTGCTCAAAGAATGATCTTAAATTAAATATTGAAAAGTGTCGTTGCATTACATTTTGTAGAAAACGTAACCCCATTGCTTTTACCTATAAACTGAATGAAACCTCTGTTTTAAGAGTTTCCGAAATATGTGACTTGGGTGTTACTCTTGACTCAAGATTAGATTTCAATTGCCATATTAGTCACATGATTAATAGGGCAAATTCCACGTTAGGGTTC
The DNA here is from genome assembly GCA_964034945.1 of Chrysopilus asiliformis. Lineage (NCBI taxonomy): Eukaryota > Metazoa > Arthropoda > Insecta > Diptera > Rhagionidae > Chrysopilus > Chrysopilus asiliformis. Next base: position 64,315,064 of record OZ035961.1, on the reverse strand, counting down.
GTGAAGCGTTTTTCCAAGGAATTCAATGATCCTTTCGTGTTGAAGGTTCTCTACTCAGCATTCGTTCGTCCAATATTGCAATACTGCCCAAGCAACCAGATAAGGCATAATGACTTGGATTAGGGCGTGGTGTCTTAAAATTGGTCGTTACGACCACACCAAGACCAGCGAATCCGCCTTATAAGGCGTGATGCCTTTCAAGGCTTTTGCAGTGGTCGTCAAGCGGTCCGAGTGACCTAAATATATGCCCTGATAGTCTTAATGTTCGAATGCCTTGTTTTGGCTTTCATGGTCGTAGTGTCCTCCAGACGCCTTCATAGTCGTCCTGCCTTATAAGACCAACCTTCCATCTTTCGTCCACGAAGTGCCTTATAGGGCATAATGCCTTTGAGAACAGTCCAATGCCCTATTTGAGAATGCTTCGAGCATGCGCAGATGAATATCTGCTTCGAGTTTATTTCTAGCATACTTCGAATATGCTTCTAGCATTCACGGCGCGAGCCGCCATGACGTTCATCGAAATGGAAAAAAAAACATTCCTACTGAAAATTTAAAATCTGTTTTTAAAGCACAATATGGAAAAAACATCGAATAAAAAGTAATTTTAGGTGTTTGGGTACACAGCATAACTTTATTTTTACGAGAATTTTATTGAAATCGAATAAAAAAGAAAATTCTTTGAATAAATAATTTTCAAATTATATCACTAAAATCGAGAATTGCTACGGCCCACGTAAATAGAGCTCCTGGCAAAACCACTTCCTACGTAAACTTTAAATCGCATGTGAATTGTGACAATATAATCCACAAAAAACCTTAACATCACCGTATGAAATTATTTTGAACGTTTTTTTCCACAAAATATATCCATTAAACTTTATGATTCTTGTCTTATCTTTCTCTCCTCATGCGGCCTATAGAATAGAGAAAGACAAATAATGTCGCCAGATGAAATGTCAAAAAAATATTTCGTCATGGTAAAACAAGGCCCTATTTTGGCCTTCAAAGTCGTGAAGCCTTATAGGGCGTGAAATAGGGCACTTCGTGGTCCGGCGGACCTTCCCCACTGTCGACGATAGGTCGACGATAGTTCGACCTAGAGTCGACAAAGTCGTGGGCCTTACGACCAATAGGGACGCCTTTGAAGACGAAGTGTCCACTTTACGACCTATAAGGTTACTTGGGTGCTGTGTTGTCTGGATGCCCTTTTACGCCTGTCACATTCAACGTATTGAAAATGTCCAAAAGCGTTTCCTTCGATTTGCCTTAAGGTCATTACCATGGCAGGACAATAAACGTCTCCCTCCTTATTCTGATAGACTTACACTGTTGAATATGAATTCTTTAGAGTCTAGGCGTCAAAATCAAGGTGTGTTGCTTGCCGCCCAATTATTATCGGGCGAGATAGATGTTCCAAATCTACTTGGTACTTTAAATGTTAGTACTCGTACACGTGTTCTTCGTCACTCTAACTTTTTTTATGTTAATCACCATGTCACTAACTACGGATTAAATGAACCAGTGACTTCTATGTCAGTTTTATACAATAAATTTGAGCATTTATGTGATTTCAATATTAATTTTAAATCTTTGAAACTAGCATTAAGATATTGTAATAATTAAAATTGTTTAGTTCAAAATACGATATAGGGTAAAATACCCAGATCTGAGCCCCCTTAAGCCTTTTTTTCACTTCATAATATCGTTTCTTTGTCTTCCGTATACTTTCTGAGAAACTTATACTTACTGGTCGTAAGTGTGGAATGTTTAAATTAAATTAACATTATACATATTCCTTAACAATTTGGATAAAAAAAAGAAATTATGTGTAAATGTGGAAATTATCCTAAAATCCAGTTCTGAGCCCCCTGTATTAAATTAAGTATGCCTCGTAACTTATAGCAATGAGAATTGAATTCGAAGAATAATTGGTTTCATCACGTTGTGAAATGTGGTTTAATCGGCACAATCGCGCACAATTCTTGGTTTAATCGGCAAATTAACAGGGATGCTCAGAACTGGTGCCGGGGCTCAGATCTAGATACTTTACCCTACACTTAGTTAAATGTTTTTTTTAATCAGATGGTACTATTTTGTAACCTGTTGATGACGAAATAAATAAATAAATTATAATGAAATTTTGTTTCTGGAAATCCCAATAGAGTAAATAGTACGGTTTGTGACGAACCAATGAATGCGAGTGAATTAAACCGCAGTGCAGTAGCTATAAGAAATAGAATTAAGGCATTTTTATAAAACAAATAAATAACATATATTTAATTAAAACGATTAAAAAAATATTTTTTAAATGAATATAAATCCATTTAAATTATAGTTCTTATAGGCTAAACATCAGTGGTCTAGCCCAAGTTCAATTTACTTAAGTCTGTTGGCTTCATTTGGATTTCTAGCTTCATTTTTTTAAGGTTTAATAGCTCTTTTCCATTTTCAGTCTCATTTCCCATTCTTGGCTTTTCATTTTTAAAATTTTTGTCTTTAAGTTCATAGTCTTTCTCTCTAAAGCATGGTTTTTTTTCCTCAAGATCCAACATCTTTGTTTTGAGAATATTCAGTCTTGCATAACGTCGAGGTATGTTTACTTGTATATGTGCTTCATTTTTCTCGGTTCTAATACTTTCTGGCTGATCCAGAAGATCGTTCAGATTTTCCACTGATTCACTGTTTTCTTCAGCTATATTTTGTTCTGCGCTATTGTCCTCTGGACTGGTATTTTGTCTGTCGTTGGAGGACCAAAACTTTAATTCCTCTCACTGCCGCTTCAAGTCCCGCACATTCGATCACAATTTGCTCCACATCGCTAATCTTCTTCCCTTTATACGGTCCTCCACCGGTGCTTTTAATATTTTTCAGGTTATCACGAAGCTTGCTTTTAACTTTATATTTATAAACGCTCCGAACCTATAGTAGTAAATGCGAAAATAATGTATTACGCATCCTTTCAAAGACAATTGTCTTCCATTCAAAGACAATTGCCTTCCTTCTTCCACCCGTGAAGATTTCTTACTGGTGGTCCACGCTCATTCAACGATTTACCTAATGCATCCCATAAACGTATCGATTTCTGCCTTCCATTTATAGTTTTCAAAATACCTTTATACTATGTTCACACCGACGCAAAATCACGTAATTTTGCGAAATGATTTAGATCTTAAACCAAAGTGTTCACACAGAGGTTAAGGTAATTTTGTTTGACATTTCAACTACGTTAGTTCAAAAATGGATCGAGGAAGTTCGTGTAGGATTACTATGAATTTTAGTAATATGATGAATAATACAATTCAAAACATCGATGAAATATGTGCAAACAGAATTAGACACTTTAGAAGAAAATGGAAATTATCTGTAATGAAAATAAACAATTATTTTCCATTTCATATTTAACTGCATCATAAACATGTCCATTTTTTTGCCCCGCGTACGTTGTTTATTATTTCAGACCACAGGTTTACTAATATATCGTCTTCGCATGCGGAACACGGCTTCTTTTTCTTATATTTCCGTTTTTCCAATGCAGCACAAATGTCAAAACTGATGTGCTGAAGAGAGCTGAATAAGTGATGCAGGGTTGTATCCATTGTTTTTGCTTGATTTCGTTCGTAATTTTGTGGAAATTACATACTTTTAGTGATTTTGAAAACAGGCTAATGTACTGGAAATCTCGTGATTTCGTTCAAAATTACGAAAATCCTCAAAATTACGTAATTTTGCGTCGGTGTGAACATAGTATTAGGCAAATCTCCGTGATCTCTCATATATTCAACCAAATATTTGACTTGTTGATTGTTAATTGGCTGAGATATGTTTTCAAATAGAATCTAATAAACTTACATATTTGCACAATTTTCTGCCTTCGTATTGTTCAACTCGACAGCTAATTAGTTGTCGAATAAAATGAACTCGTAGTATTTTATAAATGACTTGAAAATGAAAACTGCAGCGCTTACATTTTAAATCGCACTGCTACCAATATATCATCTCGCAGCAATTTTCTGAATTGTAAAACCATAATTAAATTTTTATTTTTGTAGAGTTTGATGAAGTTCTTGATTTGGCTGGAAATTCAGTGCAAATACACAAATTAGAGGATAGTCACGTCGATGAATCTTATACAATCAAACAAAAAAATATGAATTCAAAATGTGCCGTTCCACTTTTGTTTGATTATGACGGTCAAGGATGCGAAACCATTCAAAATAATTTTAAGTTTGGTTCGCTACAAAGGAGTAACATTAATTTTGATGCTGATGATAATAAAGAACAAGACAATACAATATCTTCAAAGAATTGGTCGGTAGAGTGCCAAAGCAGAAAAAAATCCATGTATTTAGTTGATATCAATAACACTTTGTGTAAAGCAAATGTATTACATAATGAAAGTAATTCTTCCACTATTGATTTTTCATTGCCTGAAAGTATTGCTATGGAACCTGATACAAACGACAGTGATACCATTAAATTAGACTATTCTAGTGATGAAAATGATAACTTGAAACATTCAACAATAATATATTCTCAAATAATCAATACTAGCGTTCAGCAGATTCATAGAATGGTATTATCGGAACAAAAACATTTATCTAAATTTTCAAACGAGATCAATTTTGATCGATTGAAATTTAAAACAAGAATTTCGCCTGGTGAGAACACAAATGCAGAACATGAACTACAACGCGAAATATCAAAAGACATGTTTTCGGAGATGGAGATAGTTGGACAATTTAATTTAGGTTTCATAGTCGTAAAATTAAATGAAGACTTATTTATAATAGATCAGCATGCAACAGATGAAAAATACAATTTTGAAATGTTACAAAAAACAACTGTGATGCAAAATCAGCCTCTTGTAGTATCGCAGCCACTGGAGTTAGACGCATCTAACGAAATGATTCTTATTGAGAACTTGCAAATATTTGAAAAGAATGGTTTCAAATTCCAAATTGATGAAAATGGTACTTGATGAAATTGATGAAACTAGTAAATTTATTATTTAATATAAGTTTATTATTTTTAGCTCCGGTTCAAAAAAAGGTGAAATTAACTGCAAAACCATTTAGTAGGAATTGGGAATTCGGTAAACAAGATATAGAAGAGCTTTTATTTATGTTGGAAGATGCCCCATTAAATACTTGGTGCCGACCATCTCGTGTTCGAGCAATGCTCGCTTCTAGAGCTTGTCGAAAATCTGTTATGATTGGGACACCCTTAACACAATCGATAATGCGCCGAATTGTTGATCATATGGGAGAACTTGAAAGTCCATGGGTAAAAATATTCATACTTCTCTGTCATTTCTTCTTAATAATATATTCTTATTCTAGAATTGCCCTCACGGACGACCAACAATGCGCCATTTAATAAACTTTCAAATGCTCAATGATGTTTAATAATTATTTTTCATGTATAACATTATATTTTTTGTTCTTTAATATATATTAAACATTTTTCCTTAATGTTAAGGACTGTTTTAATTATTTACACGCTTATCGTTCTGAAAACATTAAAACCGCTATGTGCTGTCGACAATAAAACTCCAGGTAGTTGTGGATGCCAATGCAATTCCTTAATGTCTTGTTGCCCTTGATGTATAAAAAGTAATTGCGGAGGAAGATTTTGCACTTCTTCTTTATTGTTTATGTTTTCATTACTATCATCTACATCTCTTTCTACAGATAAATCCCAAATAGCAATTTGATCATCTTCACCACCTGACGCTAACACAGTGGAATCAGTTGGATGCCATTCGACAGTCGTTATATGATTTGTATGATGTTTGAAAGATGCAATCGGAGTTTTGTCTGCAAACCGTCTTAAATCCCAAATATGAAGGAATCCATCATCGCCCCCACTGGCTATTAGCGGTTCATTTTTATTCCATGTTATAACGTTTACGTCGCTTTCGTGCGAATTCTCGCAAGTTAGCATACATGCTTTTTGGGGTGCTGCTCTACAGTCAAATATTCGTATACTTTTGTCCACCGAGCATGATGCTAACACACTTTTTTCATTTGGACTCCATTGAAGGTCTTCCACAGAATCTGTATGGCCCATGAGAGGTCGCAGATCGATTTTCCACGTCCCATCTTCCAGCGGTTGCCAGATATGAATATCACACCTGAAAACACAAAATTTTTATATATATCAACAGAGTTGCATTGTTCATACTCTATATGGTATATCGTATAGACGTTATATATGATTTAGTATACCGTTTGTAACACATCGAACCAATCCCAGGACAGAAAAATGAACTACACTAGGGTGTTAGGGATGACAAAAGATTGTGATTTCCCCATGTCCGTCCGTCTGTCCTTCCGTGAACACCATGCCTTTCGAAAGAATTGAGCTCGAGGCTTGAAATTTCTTACAGTTACGTTTCTCGCAAACAGCTACGATTATAGCAGCCGAATCATTTTTTAAAGCAAATCGTACAAAAAATATTACTAAAAATTACTTAAAATACGTCACTTCCCTGAGCCCGAAACAAATATGAATCTTCACGGTGATAACACAGTGCCACAGTTGTACTGTACCTAATTCAGGTTTAATAGAAAACACTTTCATGACTGATAAAAGGCAAAGCTAAAAACAAAACAAATGTTCTTTTCATTTGAATCACAGTCGAAAACCATTCGCATTGTCAATGGAAAATGCACAACAAAAAGGTGTTTAGAATATGATTTTACATAACCGTTCCATACATCAAAATTCAATCGGACTAATCCTTTCCCCCTCTCCTATACAAATGGATTTTTTTTAAATAAACATTTTGTCTGTCATCATATAGAGTACTAGCTTGCAAATCCGCCGTTGCCGGGTAAAAGCTTTTTGCAAAAATTTTCTTGCGCCAAAAAAAAACAAAGAGATAACTTAAAAACTTTATGCCTTCAGGACCTCACGTTCCGAATTTTAAAATTCTAACACCAGGGCTTCAATCGTGTAACGAGACGCGTCAATCGTGTAACGAGGCGACATCGACGCGACACGTTTTTCTAATCTTGTATCACGACACTAAAAAGTTTGAACGTTCAATGGATTGAATTTCTTACCCGGCCCTTACACGCGACTATAAAGTCTGTCAGTAGCACAGACTTCAAATGTCAAATTACTGACAACGCATTAAAATACATTTAGCGAACTGGCAGTCAGTGCATTTACACGAGACTGTGTCAGTTCTACAGACGCGTGTAAGGGCCGGGTTAAATCAATTATAGGTCATGCTAAATAAAGCTTTCCGAGTGCACAATACGGACCAGTTTTGCTCACTACAAATATCTTGCAACAGAAACCTCAAAATAAAAATGTTTGGATTAGCTGAAATTAATTTTATGTTAAGTTCACCAGAAAAAAGTGAATTACGAGTTGTTCGCAGGTTCTAAAGGGACATAAATGATCCGTTCCAGCTCATCTCAAAATCGAAATTTATAATTAACTAGCAGACCCTACGTTGGCAGCTAAAAGTTTTTTGTATGAATTTTAGAATGCCAAAAAACCATAAATAACTTAAAAAGTTTTGGAAAAAAATGGTATCCTTACAGGACCTTCCGTTACGAATTTTGAAAATCTAGCATAGCTAAAACCTCGCTCCTGACAACGCAGATCATTTTACAATGAACCAAGTAAAAATTGGTCCAGTAGTTTTTGAGTCTATTATTTTTGCACATATAGATTTAGAATGCCAAAAAACCAACTTAAAAAAACTTGAAAATCAACGTAATCCTTACAGGACCTTTCGTTAGTGTTATTGAAACTGAAACGCCGGATTCGTAATCAGCGACCCTGAAAACCCCTTAATACCCATTTTTTCGGGAAAAACGGGAAAAAGGACATTTGCGTTATCCTTACAGGACCTCCCGTTTCAAATTTTTCTAAATCTAATACCGGATTCGTGATCAGCGATCCCAAACATAATGCCAATCTTTCCGGGGAAAAAGGATATTTGCGTTATCCTTACAGGACCTTCCGTTTCGAATTTTAAAATTCCAACAGCAGAGCCGTGATCAGCGACCCCAAAAACCCCATAATGCAAATTTTTCCGGGGAGAAATGGGAAAAAGGATATTTTCATTATCCTTACAGGACCTTCCGTTTCGAATTTTGAAAATCTAATACCGGATTCGTGATCAGCGACCCCAAAAACCCTATAATGTAAATTTTTCCGGGGAGAAATGGGAAAAAGGATATTTTCATTATCCTTACAGGACCTTTCGTTTAGAATTTTGAAAATCTAATACCGGATTCGTGATCAGCGACCCCAAAAACCCCATAGTGCAAATTTTTCCGGGGAGAAATGGGAAAAAGGATATTTTCATTATCCTTACAGGACCTTCCGTTTCGAATTTTGAAAATCTAATACCAGATTCGTGATCAGCGACCCCAAAAACCCTATAATGTAAATTTTTCCGGGGAAAAAAGGGAAAAAGGATATTTATGTTTACAGGACCTTCCGTTTCGAATTTTGAAAATCTAATACCGAATTCGTGATCAGCGATCCCAAAAACCCCACAATGCCGATTTTCCCCGGTAAAAATGGAAAAAGGATATTTTCGTTATCCTTACAGGACCTTCCGTTTCGAATTTTAAAATTCCAACAGCAGAGCCGTGATCAGCGACCCCAAAAACCCCATAATGCAAATTTTTCCGGGGAGAAATGCGAAAAAGGATATTTTCATTATCCTTACAGGACCTTCCGTTTCGAATTTTGAAAATCTAATACCGGATTCGTGATCAGCGACCCCAAAAACCCTACAATGTAAATTTTTCCGGGGAGAAATGGGAAAAGGATATTTTCATTATCCTTACAGGACCTTCCGTTTAGAATTTTGAAAATCTAATACCGGATTCGTGATCAGCGACCCCAAAAACCCCATAATGTAAATTTTTCCGGGGAAAAATGGGAAAAAGGATATTTTCATTATCCTTACAGGACCTTCCGTTTCGAATTTTGAAAATCTAATACCGGATTCGTGATCAGCGACCCCAAAAACCCTATAATGTAAATTTTTCCGGGGAGAAATGGGAAAAAGGATATTTTCATTATCCTTACAGGACCTTCCGTTTAGAATTTTGAAAATCTAATACCGGATTCGTGATCAGCGACCCCAAAAACCCCATAATGTAAATTTTTCCGGGGAGAAATGGGAAAAAGGATATTTTCATTATCCTTACAGGACCTTCCGTTTCGAATTTTGAAAATCTAATACCGGATTCGTGATCAGCGACCCCAAAAACCCTATAATGTAAATTTTTCCGGGGAAAAATGGGAAAAAGGATATTTTCATTACCTTACAGGACCTTCCGTTTCGAATTTTGAAAATCTACATAGCTAAAAACCTGCTCCTGGCAACGCAGATGATTTTGCAAAAAACCGCGTAAAAATCGGTCCAGTAGTTTTTGAGTTTTGTAATCTCAAACAAACAGACAGACAGACAAACAGACAGACAGACAGACAAACATCCATTTTTATATATATAGATAGACTTTTTGCTTGAAGTGAATAAAAATCAAATCCTCCCACAAAAGTTTTTTCATTTTGTTGCCGGAGGCACCAGTATCAAAACGCGCCCCTCGCTAAGGCTTTATTTTCATCCATGAACCTTACAAGGGTTTCCCACTGGTTTTAACTCGTTATCTTCCTGAAATAATATAAATTTATTATAATTTAACTTATATTTTCTTTGGTTCCTCCATTGTGAAATGACAGACGAAATGACACTGAGCGACGCCTCGAACTGTGTCGCTGAACGAAAAGACGCGTCACTAGTATGCAACGACGCGTCGCCATACACGATTTCTTTTCATAATGAAAGACGCAGTTTCGTGTCTGCGTCGCGTTACACGATTGATGCCCAGATTCGTGTTCACCAGCCCCAAAAACCCCTCCCCGCGAAACGATCAGGAGCGAAGCACGGAAAGTTCATTAGATATTTTTTTCCAAGAAAAAAATTTTCATAGGTTTCAACTGAAATTTAGCAGTTGTTCTAAAAATGATCCATGCTAAACTTTGGGCACGAAACTTGGCTGACGCGTCCTTAACATTTTTCCTTCCATTGTTTCAATTGAATTAATTTAAAATATGCAATCATTCGCCATGAGAAATTCGGTACGATCGTTTGTTCATATAAAAATTTCATTTCAAGAAAAGCAAATATTTTTCAAATTATTAACGAAAAGCTTGCATACCCGTCGTTGCCGGGTTAAGTTTTGTGTGTAAGTTTTAAAATACGAAGAAAACCAGAAAGAACTTAAAATTTTTTGAGAAAAATTTTATCCTTGCAGGACTCTCAGTTGCGAATTAGTCTAACAACAGATTCGTGATCAGCGACCCCGAAAACCCCCTCATGCCATTTTCCCCGGTGGTTTGGATTACAACATCCAAACTTGAATTTACCGTTTTTTGAATTTACCATTGTTCACTTAATAACTAAATTTCATTGTATTCTTGTATTCCAATTTGTAACCACTTGTACTTGAGCTGCCGAGCTATCCGGACCATTTCTATCGTTACTCGAAATAAAGCAATTCTCTCGATCAAATTCTATTGTTTTATTTTGCATTCATTCCTGTTCACCCGGAAAAAATGGGGAAAAGGATATTTGCGTTATCCTTACAGGCCCTTCCGTTTCGAATATTGAAAACCTAACACCGGATTCCTGATCAGCGACCCCGAAAAGCCTCCTATTGAGCAGGATTCATGGCGAAAATCACGGTTTAAAAACCCCCTTTACCACCTTAGCGAGCGCCTACGTGATGGTTGGTAAATACTGTGAAAGTTTCAAGTTTCTAGCTTCAGGGGTTTGGGCTGGGCGTTGATGAGTCAGTCAGTCAGTCAATCAGGTTAAACGATTTTATATATATAGATTTGACGATTTTATGGCTATTGCATCCGGGGAGGATATAACTTTAAAAAAAATAACTGTTCTACTCACTATTTGTCTTCAAAAAATAATAGATAATTAAATGTAGCATCTAGTCAAAGAAAGATATATATATAGCCCAATTATGAAAGTCGCGCAACTCTTCACACTTCGGCAAATTTCTTCGCCTTTTCACATTCCCAGATATACCAGGGTTTATCGCGTTTTATTTGTGCTATGCTGACTATTGAAATTACCACCTCCATTGCCAAAATATTATTAGGCTTTTTTTTCCTCCAATCTTTCCAATTTGGAATCTAATTTTAGCGCATAATGTGTTGAAATCCTATTCCATGACATGAGTTTCGTATAAACAAAATATATTAAAGCTGTTTACAAATGAAAAAAAAAATCCAAAAGTACTACTTTATTTGATAACCCGTTTATATTATACGATCAAATTTTCAGCGAGTGACTATTTACATTTACGTTTCCTTGCTGACAGACCGCGTACCCCTACCTTAAACGGACCGTTTCTCTCAGTTTATTTCCTCATACAATGCAGCAAAGTTTTTCTTGAAGATCGCGCTGAGAGCTTCAATCCCCTCTCTGTCCCCACATATAAGTTTGTTGTCCTTCCACGTTAACTTTTGATCTGCAATGAACATCATCTCGCCTTTCACCTTAATTTTTGCTCCCGGAATCTCCTTCCGGATGATTTATCTCGCTAGCAGAAATTTTTTTCTTCTAACCAGGACAGATCGATATTAATTTGGGTGCCTTTGAGCTTTCCGGTGTTCTGTAGAACTTTATTCACATCTGTTTTCCCTTGGAACTCCACCAGAAACAACGGGTTTCCTTTGTTTTGATCCTCAATCAAAAGAACTTCCTTGCACAGTGCCTTGATTTCCCGCCTCATGTCGTCTTTTCTCTGGATACCTCTCCAAATTAAACGTTTTGCGGACATTTCCTTTTCCATCGATTCCATTCTTTCCTCATTTTCTCGTAGTTTTAGTTCCATACTATAGACCTTGACCTCCAGTTTAGTATTTTCCCCCTTTAGTTCCTTTATTTCTTTATATAGAATTCCTAAATCATCCTTGGTGGCCAAATTACAAATTTCCTCCTTTATAATTCCCCTCATCTTAGCTACCAATGAGATTAAAATTTCTTCATTATTTGATGACATAGGTACCTGAACCGCTTCACCCCTATTCTTTAGCTGCTTAGCGGGTTTGAGATTGTTGTCTTCAGGCGATAAGTCACTTCGAGAATTTTTTGGAATTGATGTGTCTTTCGAATTCGTATTCATCAGAAATTATCTTCCTTTTTAGTGTTTGTTTACCTCTTAGGTTAGGTTTTAATAATCAATGTTTTATCCAAAATTGACCTTTCGTTCCCAAAATTGTGCGGTGAATTTGCCCTTTAAATCGCATAAATCTTTATATAATGATTAATTGAACTGCTGAGTACAAAAATGTAACTTTGACCCCAGAATAATAAAAATCAAACATAAACAAACACTTTATTATGCGTTGCTATGCGTCATACGCAATGGAACAGAAGTGTAACGCAAGAATATAAATTGCGTTCAATCGAAGGGAAATAGAACAAACTAACGCAACATAGGATTCGAGAATGAGGGTGTATATTATAGGCTATCTAGTTTTTAAATGGTCGATTGAGCTCTCTAGATACATCCCTAGTTCACAGGTTTTGTACTTGTACTTATTCGTTGTGTTCTAACTCCCATTGTAACTTGTCGAAATTTATTTAATATTTTGACGTTTGTCATTTGTACGAGTCCGGCAAATAGTGAAAATCGGGAGATTTCAGATTGTTGTGTAAACCTATGTTGGGATAGCTTTCGATTAGGGTTGTAACGAATGTAGTTATATCGAAAGCGAAGGCGAAATGAATACGGCCAGTGACGTTTCTTCCAAGGTGCGTAGGTATTCTTTGCACACCTGACTGAAATCGAATAATAATTTTTTTTTTGTTTCATTTTTTTTGATAATTTATCAATGTTTGCCTTAAGCATCCCGTATCAGACCATATCAACCAACGCAACAGTGCGCGAATTTATGCTTATGTTCTTCTGCCATAGGTGCACGATCAAAAAATATCCAACAATTGGCATACGTATCACACAATATCCACCAAATCTGAAGTCTAAAGCAATTATAAAAACTGCTTGTACCCCCTTTCCTCTTGCGACATGTCCCTTAGCGATCCACACTCGGAACGCAATAACGACTCTTTTGGTCCTTTGATCGTCTCAAATGGTCTCCAATTTACAGCGAACCAAAAAGTAAAATCAAAGAACCAACTACCTACAAAAATAAATTTGGAATTTGCAGAAAATGGCGAACTAATGTTACTACTTTCGAACTTAACTTGCAAATTGTATCGTAAAAGATATTTAAAAAAAAATTAGAGTTTCACATTATTCAGGAACTCGTCCTCTATTACAAGCCAAAAACTTTCATCCAATTCTATCCAATTTCGGGAGATTGAATTCATTTAATTTTAATTATTAAATTCATTTAATTCTTTGAATTCATTTAATTATTAAATTCCGCCAAACTTTTGTCTATTATTAGAATTTCATACTCAAACCCGTTCTCAAGATATAACCGCTTTCACTGGAACTATTCATGTTTTTTACTTTTCTTCTGAATATATCAAATTGTTTTCTGCTGATATACAATTTTAATGAGAGGAAAAGTTTAAGAATCGATCTGTCTAAGACGAAAATTCTATCAAAGTTTCTTTAAGGGTTTCGGAGATAGCCGTGAAGGGTTTATTGAAATACTTTCTTTATTAAAATATGTTAGAAAATTCAAACGCAACAAAATTATTTTATTTTTTTTGTGTGCATTTAGAAAGTGTATATTTTTAAAAAAACTCTGGCTCCTATTTTTTATCAATTCTTTGTATATTTTATTTAAATTTTTTTAACAATTTTTTTAAATGGTATTATTTCTAGTCATTGAATAATATAAAAAATTGAATCTTTACGATAATTAAGCGATGTAATGCATTTTTTCTGGAATTTTTTCCGAAAAACGATTACATCCTTATCCTTAGAGGAGCTTCCGTTCCAGATTTTGAAATTCTAACTCCAGATTCGTGATCAGCGACCCCTAAAATCCCCTCTAGCAAGTTTTTTTCCAAATTGGGAAAGGATCGAGTGGCAAAATTCTCATTACTTTTCCCAATAACTTTCTGATTTACCATAATATCATACTTGCCACGGTCTATTAACACGCGGAGACCGGAAACTTCTGTATATTACACAGTGAGTGTTTCATGTGTGTGTGAAGTTGGACGAACTGTCAAATCGCAAAAAACTTTCACGGATCCGTTCTTTGTGATTTTGTGCTTGTGTGCGTATTTTGTCGCCTTGTTTCGACTTTCGTTATTTTTTTTATTGTTTACATTGTTTATTATATATAACATTCATTAAAGGATATGTGATTTTTATTGTTTAGAATAACCGAAAAAATTTACAAGCTTTTTGCATAAGTTTTTTTGCATCAAAAACCAAGGATTAAAAATCTTTCGAAATGAAAGGTTCTGTAAGGATTTTTCCTCTGAAAAACTGGCAATATGGGGCCGCTGATCACGAATCTGGTTAGAATTTTAAAACCCGAAACGGGAGGTCCTGAAGGCATACAGGAAACAAATTCGTTTTTGAAGGAATACGGGAAGAAGCGCCAAATTTCCCTGATCCGGCTTTCTAGGGTTAATGTAATTAAATACAAAGATATTACTTTTCTCTTCTGTACACCGATTCTGAGCATAATCGAAACTTATCGCCAGTGGAATATCGAAAAGAGGGAATTTTTTTTAAAGTTAGGAAATTTTCTTGAGATCCTCAGCGATCAATAATTCTTTACTTACCCGATGTGAATTTTATAAGTTGAAAGTGTAAATATTTCCTAACCTATCTCTTATTTACTTTACTCATAATAATTGAACTAAACTATTTAATTGTATTATACAATCTGAAATTTGAATGTTACACTGTTAATACAGTGTATATCTATTAACAGTGTAACATTCAAATTTCAGATTGTATAATACAATTAAATAGTTTAGTTCAATTTAGTCTAGGATTCTAAAATTAAACAAACAAGCTATATATTTAGTTTTTTCTTCACATTTATAATATTATATTTACCCGTGGCATATTTTTTTTAATTTTTTCACATCGATCGGCAAAACACACAATGTTTTCACTACCATATGAACCAAGTGATATCCATTGGAAATGTCGATAAAAACTTTGGAAATGTGGAACAGATTTCCAGACGTCAAACCATTAGTGTTACCCGAGTGAAGGAAATCGCATTGGAAGTCAAACCTGCATTAGTGTGCTGTATCCACCAACACAATTAAAAGAAAGTTGAATATGTGCACATAACTCGCTTGTCGATAATTATCGACAGTTCCCTCAGAATCCCTATACTGATTTTGTTTTACTGATATTTAGAATTGGAGTTGACACACTGACTTATATACTGTAGTTTTATCTATACCGCCAGATGGCATCACCGCACTATTTGGTATCATCAAAGTGTAAGCCGCTGGCATCACTTATTTTTTCCTTCTTCTTCTTCCTAACTTAAAACTTGTAACACGTCATTTTTATAATCTCTTATTAGTTTCATTAAAGTTTATAAAGTAGCTTTGTAGTTTTATTGCGCCCTCGCTTAACCATTAAAAACCACAGGTTATGGGCCCAGGCAAATAAAACTGTAAGAAACTATAAAGCTAGTATTTCGCTGATTTAAAATCCAAGCTAAAACATAACAAAAGCTATAATTGCCAATCTGGCAATTATTGAAAACCCGTATGGTGATTTAATTGAACGGCGTATCAAAATTCCACTTTGAAGTCAAACTTCCCAAAAAGATTTTTTTAAAACTTATTCCAATCGGATTTTGATGTATGGGAGTTTTATGTAGAATCATATCCTAAATAACTTTTGTTCTTGGACTTTTTTGATCAGATGCACCGTTTTTGAGATATTCACAAAAAACGATTTCGTTCGTATGGGGGGTACCCCCCCTAATGGTCCATTTTTGCCCATTAACGAACTTAGCCTCGCATTTTACGAAAAACGGATCCACGCAAAATTTCAAGTCTCTAGCTCAATCCGTGCGCCCGCAATCCGCGCCACAGACAGACGGACAGACGGACAGACAGACGGACAGACGGACAGACAGACGGACGGACATGCTAAATTCAACTTTTTTCATCATTCTAAACACACTGGTGTAATTCATTTTTTTTTGCGATGACGGGATCTTGGCGTTACAAACGGTAAGGCAAAGTTAATATACCCCTTGGTTTCACCATACGGGTATAAAAACAACGTGTTCTTCAAGTAAGCTGAGGATGGCTACGACAGTGAACATAGAAAAGTTAGAGAAGCATAACTACGATACTTGGAAGCTCCAGATGGAGGCTATCCTGGTCAAAAATGATCGCTGGTTGTACGTAAATGGGAAATGGCAAAACCGGCAGTTGCTGCTGAGGCAGACAAGTGGACTGAAGAAGATCAAAAGGCGAAGGCTGACATCGTGCTTGCTATATCTCCTGCTGAGTTGTTTCACATAAAAAATTGCATCACATCGAAGGACGTGTGGACCAAGTTAACGCAGGTGTACCAATTCAGAGGACCAGCGCGGAGGGCGTCACTACTCAAGGAATTGCTGTTCAAAAAAATGGCTGAAGGTGAGATCATGTCAGATCATATAAAATATTTTCTTAACGTTAAAGATAAATTGGTCGAGATGGAAGTTAATATTCCGGAAGAAGTCTTGTCAATCTTATTGTTATATAGCATTCCTAGTAGCTACGAAAATTTTCGCTGCGCTATAGAGACAAGAGACACTTTACCAACTCTTGATGTTCTTGAAATCAAGCTTTTGGAAGAAGCAGCTGCTAGAGGCGCGAAAGAAAGTGGTCACGATTCTCAGGCGTTGTTCAGCAAAAGTCAAAATTTTTCTAAAAATCCATCGCGTAATTCTGACAAAGGCTATGGCAGGGAAAGCGACGCAAAGAAAGCATTTGTTCAATTTAAGTGCAATTTTTGCAAAAAACCTGGCCACAAGGCAAAGAATTGTTTTGCCAAAAAGGCGAAACAGCAGTCGACGTCAAACGCAGAAGAAGCTTTTATGTTATCAGTCAAAAAGGCGAACGACTTTTCAACTACAATGAAGTGCGCTGTACAGGCAAGAAGCGAGATTACTTGGTGTCTCGACAGAGGGGCAACATCGCACATGTGCAACGATCTCAACCTATTTACCGACTTTGAACCTGTGAAAAATCAAGAAGTCAGGTTAGCGGTTAACAAGTGCACTGCTATCAAAGGTCGTGGAACCGTTCGACTACAAAGTAAACACAATGGTGTTTTAAGAACAATAAGTTTGAAAAATACACTTTTTGTTCCCGAATTAAAAACAAATTTGATCTCAATAGCAAAAGCAACGGCTAATGGGTACAGTGTCAAATTCAATGATAACAAAGCTATTGTTGTTAATCGAAATCGAGATGTTGTATTAACTGCTCACAAAAGTGGAGAACTGTACTTCCTAGATTCGGTTCCTGAAACTGCAAAGATCTCAGCAGAGGTAAACAAACTCGTAAATTGGCACAAGAAATTTGGGCACCTTAATGAATATGATTTGAAGAGGCTTGTTTCGGAGGATTTGGTCAAAGGGGTTTCATTTAAATCTTCTGACGTTTTTGCCACACTGTGAAATATGTATTCAGGGAAAACATGCCGCAAATAAATTTACTCGTTCAAATTCAAAGAGTATTAAATTGCTAGAGCTAATCCATTCGGATGTCTGTGGGCCCATGAAGACAAAAACTATTGGAGGGTCTTCGTATTTTGTCACATTTATCGACGATTTCTCAAATTGGGTCGAAGTTTATTTTCTCAAGTCGAAAAGTGAGGTTAAAGACGCCTTTCTGAAATATAAAGCTTTTGTTGAAAACATGACTGGAGAGAAAATAAAGACATTGCGAACTGACAATGGATTGGAATATGAGAGCCAAGAATTCACAAAAAATTTGGAATCAGCCGGCATCAAAAGACAGCGTACAGTCGCGTATACTCCCCAACAGAACGGAGTGTCAGAGCGTATGAACCGCACATTGGTTGAAAGTGTGCGGTGCATGTTGTTGGAAGCAAATCTTCCACATACTTTTTGGGGTGAAGCAGTATCTACGGCTGCTTATATCAGAAACCGATGTCCCTCAAGAAGCTTAGGACCAGATAAAACTCCTTTTTCACATCTGGTATGGATCGAAACCAATCGTTACCCATTTGCAAGTGTTTGGAACCAAAGCCTTCTATTTAGACAAACGTCCAGGCAAAGGAAAGTTCGACGCGAAGTCAGTAGCATGCGTTTTCATTGGCTACTCTGACGAGTCGAAAGGATACAGACTCTGGGATCCTGAAGGACGAAAAATCATTAAAAGTCGCGATGTAAAATTTCTCGACGTTCCACATTGTAAGGAAAATGAAACTGGCACTTTCGAGGTTATTTTTGACACAAACACCAAAAATGCAGACGAAAACTTAGTAGAGGAATCGGAAGTGGATTTCTCAGAAGCCAAAGATGAAGAAGTGGAAACTTCAGATGATGCTTTCGAAGACGCTTCCGAGAATGTGGAGGAAATCCGCATGAAGAAAGGACCAGGCCGCCCCAAGTTGATCCGCGATGGAAACCGCGGTAGACCGAAGAAATTGTTTAGTCAACCGAAAACACCAAATGAGGCAACGCAAATTGTTACCGAAGAAACAGCTACACCATCGCTTGCCGAAGCATTAGCTGGACCACATCAGCAAGACTGGAGAAAAGCCATGCAGAGTGAGATGGAAAGCCTGATTAAAAACAATACATGGACACTGGAGTCAAGATCTCAAGGTAAAAATATCATTGGCTGTAGATGGGTTTTAAGAACCAAATTCGATGCTGCTGGTAACGTGGAGCGACGCAAGGCAAGATTAGTTTCAAAGGGCTATGCCCAGAGGCCTGGAATTGACTACGAAGAAACCTTTTCTCCTGCAGCTAGGCAAAGCTCCATTCGAATCGCTATTGCTATTTCTATGGAATTGGGATTTTCAATACACCAAATGGATGTTGTCGCTGCTTTTCTTAATGGAGACCTCAACGAGGACATCTATATGGAGCAGGCTGACGAATTCCTAGTTCCGGATAAAGAAGATTGGATTTATCATCTAAAGAAATCCATTTACGGACTTAAACAAGCTGGCCGCCAATGGTATATTAAGTTAGATGAAAAGCTTCGAGATTTCGGACTTCAACCATCTTCGTTTGACAAGTGTGTCTACATAATGAAAAATCAAGGCATTTGTATGATTGTTGTTGTCTATGTTGACGACTTAATTATAGCGACTAATGACTCTGAATTATTAATTAAAATTAAACTAAAATTATCTCAAGTTTTTCAGATGAAAGACTTAGGTCTTCTTCACTACTGTTTGGGTATCGAATTCCGGCAAAATAGTGACAATGATTTGTCACAACGAAAATACATCGAAGATATTTCCAAAAGGTTTGGAATGGAGGAGTCAAAACCGGTATCCACTCCTATCGATCTTAATACGAAGCTAAACAAGGATATGTCACCGAAAACTGAAGACGAGATCAACGAAATGACAAACATCCCGTATCAGTCTGCTGTTGGCTCGTTGATGTATTTAGCAGTATGCACCCGACCTGACATTGCGCATGCGGTTAGTCATCTTAGCCAATTCAATCAATCTCCAGGAAAAATGCATTGGATGGGTGTCAAAAGAGTTCTCAGATATCTTCAAGGCACTAAGGACTGCGGACTTGTATATGCAAAGAGTTCCAAACAATTGCTAGGCTACGCCGATGCAGATTGGGGTGCAGATCTGGATAATCGAGCTTCATATACTGGATATACCTTCACTTTGGCGAATGCTGCGATAACTTGGGAATCCCGGAAGCAGAAGACCATGGCCTTATCCAGCACCGAAGCGGAGTATATCGCCCTCTCCGAATCAGCTAAAGAAGTCATCTACTTACGAGGTTTTTTGAAAGAAATTGGTTTCATGCGAGACGACACCGGACCAACCATCGTGTATTGTGACAACCAAGATGCTCAGAAGTTAATGCGAAACCAAACTTATCATTCCCGCACCAAACACATTGATATTCGGCATCACTTTCTTCGAGCAACTTACGAAAGAGGCGACATCGATGTTAAATATTTACCAAGTCAGGAAATGGTTGCCGATTTATTAACGAAAGGACTTTTTGGTCCAGCTCATCAAAGGCTCATGAATAAAATTGGAGTTCAACGCCTTAAATAGCGCGTTGAGGGGAGGTGTAGTTTTATCTATACCGCCAGATGGCATCACCGCACTATTTAGTATCATCAAAGTGTAAGCCGCTGGCATCACTTATTTTTTCCTTCTTCTTCTTCCTAACTTAAAACTTGTAACACGTCATTTTTATAATCTCTTATTAGTTTCATTAAAGTTTATAAAGTAGCTTTGTAGTTTTATTGCGCCCTCGCTTAACCATTAAAAACCACATATACAGTAAGCGAAATTCCTATAGCCGAATGGTAAAAATCATCATTTTTTCATGAAAAAACATAATATATTTAAAAAAAAACACCATAATTCATTAAATGGGGTGTTCAGAACTGAAGTGGATCAAGTCCATAAAATTTCAAACTCAAGTTTTTTTTAAACTTGATTCATTTGAGCACTGAAAATAATTCTTTTTTGTCAGTTACCAATTTAAATACAGCTTACAATTACCGTTATGCAACAAGGAAGACTTACAAAAAAAATTTACCGAATAAACTAATATTATTAAGCACTTTAACATCATAATATGGAAAATTTCAAAAAGTGGAGTTGATCCACTTCAATTCTGAGCACCACAAATGACAACAAAATATTACAATTCATTTTTTGTTGCTATAAATTTCTAGAACTTCGAAGTGGCTGGACATGAAAACTCGAAATTTGTAGGCGAAATTCCTATAGCCGAATGTTTTTTATTAGTAAAATTCAACCTAAATCAAACGTTGTATGATAAAAATTTACCTTCCAATCATCTCAATACTTCAATATTTCACTATTATTTTGTATCATGCTAAAAATTCGGTCAGGCATGGAGTTGATTAAATTTTGGAGCAAATTGGTCTCAAGAATGCGCCATTCTTTAATAACACTCGCTCTGAGTGACTGAACTGACTCAAATTGTCTACCATTAGCACAAACTCTTCGTGCTAGGATACCCCATAAATTTTCTATGGGATTTAGATCCGGACTTCTGACTGGTCAGTCTAAAAGCGGCAAATTTTTAACTTCAAACCATGGTTTTGATGATTTGGAGACATGGATAGCTGCATTATCTTGTTGAAAAATTGCTACATCACCGAAATTATCTTCAAGATAAAGAATTAACACACCCTCCAACAATTCCTGATCATTCTCGGAATTGGTTTGGGTTCCAAATGAAGCACACTGGGGTTTTACTGTGATGAGAAAATGCGGTACAAATCATTAAACTTCCTCCACCAAAGTTTTGCCTCTTTCGAAGCGCGGTTTCTTTCTTCACATCATGCCAGTTGCAAGCAAATCCATCGGAATCATCAAGATTAAACTTTTTATCATCAGAAAAGATAACATTTCACCATTCTGATGTCCATACCATATGATGTTTGGCAAAATTCAATCTTGCGCCTCAATGAGTCTGTGAAAGCGGTGGCTTTTTTGCTGCTTTTTTGGATACCAGGTGTCCTGTTGATTTTAAAATTTGTTGCACGCATCTTCTGGTGACAGGTAATCCTAGTTTTGACACGACCTGAGCAGCTTTTAATCGGTTTGAGGTCGCTTCATGGACAATTTTAACCCTTTGCCGTTTAGTCAGTTTTGTGTTTCCACTATTTTTGACCCTTTTCCCATACGTTTCTCGCAATTTCAAATAATTTCTGATTATTTTTTTAACTTCGGTTAAGGTTTTTTGCAATTTTAACATTACTGTAACCAGCTTCGTGAAAACAATCAATTTTTGTTTTCTCCACAATGGCCAAAAACGTCCCCCTAGGCATTCCTATGAAAAACCCGTTATTTGTAAGTTAATTCTTGCGCTTAAATATAGAAATATAGTCCTTATTGCGGAAAATAGTCCAAATAACGAATTCAAAAAGAGATCAACAGAAATAAATATTCTTTAATTTTTTTTAATAGTTTTTGGTTGTCGGCTATAGCAATTTCGCAGCATAAATTCTTTAATTTTTTTTAATAGTTTTTGGTTGTCGGCTATAGCAATTTCGCAGTATACATCGCAGTATGCACGCCAGCATTGACTTTTCATGTGACAAAGACTGGCAATGCTTAGTAACGCTTTGAATAATGTTGCTATTACCATTAAAAGGTTCTAACAGATATTTTAACTTATCCAAACTGAAATTCTTCCACAATACCTACCGAATTGTGCAATATTCACCATTAAAAGTAAATAAATCATCATTCGGCTATAGGAATTTCGCTTACTGTACAATGGAGAGAGCATCCGAGCCGAAAAATGGCACGGCAGCAGATTTGACTTTGGGATTCAGTAGTCGCCAACCTAATTGTACTCGTAAACATTTTGCGTTATACAAATTTCATGTCAATTCACCTGCAGTCATGTTCAAATTACATGAAAATTACACAGATAGTTAGTCGTTACTTGCTAAATCTAGTATGCAAATTTGGTTCTTCAAAAATGCGATAAAAAATCAGTGCAAAACGCAAATGTTAAACTTTTTCACTTGAAAGTTAAAGTTGAGTGTCCCCTGCTGTCATTTCTGCAGCAGCCAAACACATATCTTGATCTTTCTTTCTCTTACCGATCGCCTTGTTTATCACACGAGAATGAAAGATTCCCAACTCGTGTTTTATGTGAATGACATCTAATAGCATTTTGGAGCGAATTTGTTTGAATGTCTCGCGATGTAAAAAGTAAGTATAAAGTTTGAAGTGCAATTTTAAGATTAAAAATAATTGCAAGTGTAATGAAATTTATTGTGTTTAAGAGCAGCTATCCGAACAGCAGAATGCCTCGAACACGCGAATGTTCCTATCCAAATTGTGGAGAAAGAGAATCGAAAAAAAGCCGAGTGTCTTTTTTTAAGTGAGTAATTTTATTTAAAGCAAAATTTTAACCCCCCATAGGAACGAAAATGTTTTTCGCGAATTTCTCAAAAACTGTGCAACCTATCAAAAAAGTGCAAGAACAAAAGTTATTTAGAATATGATTCTACATAAAACTCCCATACATCAAAATACGATTGGAACAAGTTTTAAAAAAATCTTATTGGAAAATTTGAATTCAAATGAAATTTTGATACGCCGTTCAATTAAATCACCATACGGGTTTTCAATAATTGCCAGATTGGCAATTATAGCTTTTGTTATGTTTTGAAATCATAAAATTGAACGATCAAATTAAATGAATCTCTACTTAAGCAATCAAAGCCAATATTTTTATTCTATCATGTTCATTAGTACGATGTTAACTTCATATTGTTCAAGTGAATTGAATGAATAACGACTTCTGTTACTCTTTTAGGTTTCCTCGCGAACCACCCCGCAGGCAGCTGTGGTGCAAAGCAACAAAAATCTCACCAGAACTTGCAGAGGGCATTGTGGATAAATTTGCTCCAAACATTTCGAGGAACGTTTTATTAATAAAAATTATTTTAACACTAGGCTTGCTGTAACAGCAGTACCTAGATGTGTTAATGGGGAAGACGAAGAAGAAGATGAAGAAGAAATGGTTGAGGAGTATTTGGAGGATTATATGACCGAATACTCTTTATCAGTTCAATCTGGCCGGCTGCACTTTTACGGTTCCGGCAAGGATTATAATATAACTACTAGTTCCTCTGTTCTAGATTTGGGTATTGAGCGTGTCAGACTTTCTTCTGATGTGCGCATTGAACCCTGTGCTTCGACATCTTAAGCTGAAAAACTTAAACATAAAACGACATCTCATAAGCTCTGGGTCACAAACGAGTGCAGCTGAATCGGGAAAAATAACAAATTTAGAGAAAAAGATAAGACTTAAAGATAGACTGATTTCAAATTTGAGACGAAAAGTATTTAGAAGAAATATAAAAATAAATAATTTAAGTGATCTTATAAAAGATTTACGTAAAAAGAAAATCGTAGCTGAAAATGTAGCACAGATTTTAGTAAGGGCAATCGTAGATATTCCAACTTCCATTTTTTCTATTTTTTTTAAATGCAGTAAATCAGGAAACGGTATTTCGTACTCTAAGGAACTACGAAATTTTGCAGTTACACTGCATTTTTATTCTCCGAAAGCCTATGAATATGTTCGTGGCGTTTTTCATAATTCCTTGCCCCATATTTCAACGATTAGAAAATGGTATTCCAACGTAGAGTGTGATCCGGGTTTCCTCTCTGAAGCCTTTTCGAATTTAAAAGCCAAAGTATCCCGCCTTAATGGATTAAAAAAAACATTTTTGTACCCTTGTTGTGGACGAAATGTCCATCATGGAGAAACTCGATCGCGTTGGAAACAAGATCCAAGGATACGTAGATCTAGGGTTGGGAGATAAATCCGATGATCTTCCACATGCCACACAGGCTTACGTTTTGATGGTTGTTTCCAACAATGAGCACTGGAATATTCCTGTAGCGTACTTTCTGATCCATAGTCTCACTGCTGAAGAAAGAAGTAATATAATAAGTACAGCGATTTCCCACCTGCATGAGATAGGGGTTATTATTACTTGTTTGACTAGCGATGGTCCATATTACAACCAAACCATGTTTGGTTTACTTGGTAGTAAAATGTCTTTACCTAATCCAAAGCCGTCCTTTATTAACCCTTCAGATCCAAGTCGTAAAGGGTATACATTGTTAGACCCTTGCCACATGCTAAAATTGATTAGGATTTTTTTCAGTATTGAAGGTCGATTAAAGTCTTCCACAGGAACAATAGATTGGTCCTTCATAGAGCTTCTTTTTAAAGAGCAGGAAAATCAAGGATTTAGATTAGGAAACAAATTATCGCATAGAATGGAATGGAAAAAGCATATTATGAAAGTACGCTTAGCTGCACAGACACTGAGCACAAGTGTTGCAGATGCTATCGAGTTTTTTAATGTGGAATTGGGCATAGAAAAATTTCAGGGCAGTGGAGCCACTGTCGAATTTATAAGATATATGGATTTAGCATTCGATATCCTTAATTCTCGAAATCCTTTCGGTAGAAGCTCAAAAGCTCCACTTAAACGTTCCAATGAGGCATATATATTGGATCTGCATACTATGCAGGGTAAACCTGTCTATCAAACCGGTAGGAAAACAGGATTCGTAAGGTTTCTTCACGGGTTTAGAAGTTTGTAAGCTAATGTTTTAGGATTTAGTCGTTAATAGAAATGAGATAGATTATATTCTGAAATATAAAATGAGTCAAGATCATCTTGAGTTGTTCTTTTGTGCAGTAAGAAGTCGTAATGGTCATAATTCCAATCCCACAGCGCGACAATTCATTTCGGCGATGAAATCTTTATTGACCCATGCTCAAATTAAAAGTGTAGGTGGAAATAGTATAGAATTGGATGCAACTTCGATTCTAAATATTTCCTATAACGCGGATAAGAATAGTAGTCCCCCCACAATACCTACGATTTTAGATGAAGTCGATTCAGCTTCAGTACCGCAAATGGAAGCAACAGAGGAAAACTTTTAATTGGAATACCTTTCTGATTTTCCCCCTTATTCTGAATTTCAGGAAACTGCTATAGGTTATATAAGCGGGTATGCGTAGGGGCTGCAATACCGAAAACCGGTTTACCGGTTTACCGGTTTTACCGGCCAATTTCACTACCGAAATTGCCGGTAAATTTTTTTAAAAAATACCGGTATTTCGGTATTTTTTTGTATTAGTTTGGCGGGCTTAGCGGTCCAATTTTAAGAAATAAAAGCAAAAGTTGTGTTTTAATTTTCCAGCCTGACGTTTCGAGCCTTGTTTTGGTTCATCTTCAAAGGCGTTAAACGATCATTTAAATGCAATATGTTGTAACTGTTAATATTTGGCCGTAAAAACTTTGTGGAAATGTTACATTAAAAATGAGCCAAAACAAGGCTCGAAACGTCAGGCTGAAAATTAAAACACAACTTCTGGTAATTTTTTTTTTCTAAAAGAAGACCTCGGTGCAAAAAGCGGTCATCCCCACTTTTTCAAATTTTTCAGGAGAGATAAAAAAGATATTAGCGTGAAGTTTTTGCTCTGGGACAATGTTAAAAAATTACAATTTAAATCAAACATGTATTCTTACATCGTTTTAATTTGAGATAAATCCATATTTTGTTTCTGGCACCCAAGAGGATATTAGCGGTTTTCAAAATGCATTATTGGCTACAAAATACAGTCCAAAATATGTTCAATAGCGTTTAAAAATAAACAAATAAAAAAAATATTCAATTTACCAAAACAAAACTCTCATAAAAAATTAAAGATTTTTTGAAAAAAAAATTCTGCGTCAAATTATATGAAACAATGCTTTCAGTCGTCTCCTTTTATTTAATAACTTTTTACACAGTCCTCCAACGAGTCCGGAGTTTGCAGCCAAATATGCGCATTCTTTTATTCTTGCGCCAACTGCAATAACTCATTTTCTTCAAAAAGTGGAGGTGACCGCTTTTTGCACCGAGGTCTTCAAATGTTTTAATAAAATAACTTATGATAATGGGCTTTTCTGATAATTCAAAAATGTCAAAATCGTAATTTTTTTTGTGAAAACCTTAATTATCGAAAAAGCCCAATATTTACAAGCTTTCCGAATGTAAGAGCAAACTGAAGTATACTTCTAGTACATGTACATAAGTAAATGATAAAATATGTAATATGCAATATACATATCGTCGGCTAAAAGTGAAATTGTGCTAAGTCTATTATACCAAATTTGACAGAAGAGCAATAAAAACCCTTGTTAAATCATTTTAATTTTCATTTAAAGAAAACAGAGTCTCATTTAAAGAAAACTGAGCACAATTTTTCTCATTTAAATAAAATTCAGTATTATTGAAAGAGAATTAAAACGATTTAACAAGGTTTTCATTGCTCTTCTGGAATATTATACCAAATGGACTTAGCACAATTTCACTTTTAGCCAACGATATTACATTAGAGAAAAAAAATCAAAACAAAACAGAAAAGAAAAAGCAACCATATTTGGCATTTGTAGCCGTAATTAATGTATTTTGGTTTTATTATTGAAATGTTATAATTATGTGTTCTTGTTTTCTTGATTTTATGATTTACACTATAAATATTATAAAATTATTGTTACTTATTTCTTCGTACGTTTTTTTTTCCTCTCACTGTCACTAATATGCTATACATGATTTGTTTTATCTAAATAGCGATTTACCGGTAAATACCGGTAAACCGGTTTTTACTAAAAATATTTACCGTTTACCGGTAAATCCGAAACTCGGTAATTTTGCATGCGAATGGTAAATCGCGTAAACAGTTGCGGCCCTTGCAAAATGGCCATGTTGTCTGAAAATGAAGGAGCTCATGAAAGTGCCCTTAAACTGTTATTTAAAAAAACTCAGGGAGGTCTTCTAATTCCCTCACGAGATGTCACCCACATCTGTCTAATAACAGAATCTGTATTTTCCGAATTTCAAATTAGGCATGACTTCACAATATATTAGATTTGAAGAGTTTATTTCCTTCTTTGAACGACCATTTTAGAGATACTGAAAACAACCATGTTTACGAATTAGTCAAATATCTGCTTTTCTTAAAATTAAAATCCATCATTTAATTAAACTTTCTAACGATAAAAGCACTTTGCTCATTAGGTCGAAGATGTCGCGGCTAATTATTTTCCGAAATCAGTAGATATTAGTTGAATATGCTATTAAATGGAAATTGGATATATCGAAAATTACTCATTAGAAATTGTTATTTTTTATTTATTTGTTAATTTATCCTTAAACTTGTTTGCATTACATGAATTAAAACCTTGTCGATAGATTTTAAATCTGTTTTTAAACATTATTTTTTTATCTTTAAACTCGTTTGCATTATTCTGAAACGTTTGTTTTATACACTCCATTTGCCATTTTGAATTAAGAATATTTCAGGAACCATTCAACATAACCTCAAACATCAACAGATGATTTGATTAGTTGGCCACCCTATTTCTTCAAACAAGGTTGCTAACACATCCCTATGTACTCGTCAAGGTTGATAATTGTATCAAGGTGATCCATTTCGAAAAAGAGAGTCAAAATGTGCGAAAGAGAATCTAGCTGTGTTTCGCACCATTCGATTTCTTAGCGTATTATGGGAGATTATACTTCCATTGTATATACTTCGTTGAGTTGACATCAAAACTTACCTTATAATTAAAATTTTCTATGTTTGGATCTTGGATAAAAATCATCAAAGTTTACCTATTGCAATAAATAATTGTGAATATTTGTTCGAGCCTTTATTCATTTTTCTACTTTTCTATAACGTACAGTTATATTGTCGATCACCAGATCTTTTGTTGATATTTTCATTGTCCTTATTGGCAAGAGATTGTATTCATTTTTGACTTTAGGTTTTAGTCTTGTGCTCGACGAATTATCGAATTGACGTAAAGGGAGAATAAGTTTAAAATTAAATCCGAAATAGTAAAAATTTAAAACTCCGAAATAGTAAAAATATGCGCATTTTTATTTTCACTCATCTAGTACGCAACATTAATGGTCCTTCGAGCCGGATTGGTTTAGAACCCCAAAGCGTTTCATAGAAGTGTTCGAAATAAATTCGTTTTAGCTTTAATCAAGCTCCTCGCAATTGCATAATCACATTCGGCGCAAAACGTTACTCCGCCACGTTGTGCGCAACTCATATGTGCACAGCATCGCACAATCCGCTTAGCTGTAACTTCAAAAACGCAAAAAGCCTCTTGCAAGGCCCCGCTCAAAGTTTTCAATTTTGTCGTCTCGGTCGAGTGAAAAAGGAGTCGCTGTCTTTTCTTCGATGCCCTTTTCTTGTTCATGTTCTGTTCGTGCCGATGTGGAATTTTTTGGCAAAAAACTCTGCATCATATTCAACTGAAATATTTGATCAATTTCTACCAGTTTGTGCTATAAAATTGTGTTCAAATTGGCCGCTATTGCCAAACGTGATACCGCGAGAAACGCATTAAAACGGTCTCTTCTTTCAACTAAAAGGGTAGAACCCGCGTACGACGAACATGTAATCGATTCTTACATTTCCCTGGTTAAAGAGCAGTGGAAAACATTTCAAATCGCGCATGATTTAGTGCTCGAATCTTGCGGAGCGAATACAATTAAGGAACAGGAAAGTGAATACGAACAAGCCGAAACGTGGTATTTCGAATCTCTGACCAATTTTCAACGCAAATTATCCTGTGTTAAAGCAAATGCTAGTGTAGTAGTGAACGAGTCCATAATGGAACGTACTCCATGGATCGCTCGATCAGACGTAAAACTACCGCGAATAGAATTACCGAAATTTTCTGGGTGTCCGCGCGAATGGAATTCGTTTCACGATTTGTTCGTCTTGTTGATCGATACTAATTCTTCCTTAGCAGGAAGTCAGAAGTTACATTATTTAAACGTTATAAAGGAGCTCCCTGTGACAGACAACAATTATAACGAAGCTTGGTCAATGCTTCGTAAACGCTACAATGTCGAGCGAATAATGGTAGATTCACATATCGCCGCGATTTCCTCAACACCGCAAGTCAAAACGGAATCTTCCACCGCGATAAAAAACACTTTTAGATCGATTTCGTGAACATACACGCGAATTAACTTTTTTATTATTCTTTGGAATAGAAAAAATCGTTTTCTATTTAAAATGTCTTTATTATTAAGTGGCTAATATCTTAAGATATTATTGTTCGGTTACATTTAAATGCATCCACTCTTTAGAGGGATCCCGAATCAACTGCACTGAATTAAATTCTTACTTTCTACAAAATGCATTCGTTTCTTTATCTCACTTATACTTTGTATAAGTGCGATTCATGCATTTATTAATCTTATCGA
Organism: Chrysopilus asiliformis; assembly: GCA_964034945.1. Classification (NCBI taxonomy): domain Eukaryota; kingdom Metazoa; phylum Arthropoda; class Insecta; order Diptera; family Rhagionidae; genus Chrysopilus; species Chrysopilus asiliformis. The sequence continues at coordinate 64,285,056 of OZ035961.1, read as the reverse complement.
GTATTAAATTATAAGAAAAATTCCTACGTGTTTTTCTTATAATTTTACATTAAATTCTTCGATAATCTCTTCCCAATCATTTTTAGCTGACGGTAAATGTTTTGTCTTTAAGTTGGGTGAATTACCGGATGTAACTCCTCCCACCTTAGTATCTGGATTCTCCTGAATCTTGTTTATAATTTTTATTTCGGGTTTCTTATGTTTCAGATAAAAAATATACTAATAACACAATAATTAGAATTATTATTAGCATTATAAAGCTTCCCAAGCCGTAATTGATTTTTTTGTGATATTTTAATTCCCGAATTTCCTGAATATTTTTCTCTAAGTTCAGTGCAATTTCTTCGAATGTTAATTGATTATTGCTTATATGAAAACTTTCAGTTGGATTGATTACAAATTTTTTCCTTAAATTCATAAATCGTATTACTATATATTTCATTGTTAATATATAAAGTACAATTATTAAAGTTAATAATATAATTGCCATCAAGTTTAATTTTTCTTGAATCACAATTGGATTTTAATGTTTTATTTCTCATATTGTTTAAAATCAACATATTATCATCTAGATTTATATGTTCTTCTTCCTTTTTTATTATTAGTTTACAATTCTTCTGAACTATACAATTTTTACTTAATTTTAACTCATTTAAGGTTTTATTATCTTCATAAAAATAGGTTTTGTTTTTAATTTTTATTACATATTCTAAATCAGAATCAACTGGTTTACTATATGAATTTGGGACGGGTATTATTAGCCTTTTATTCGCCTTTATAGTCATCGATGGTATTTTAATTGCAAATACAATTTCATTATCTCTAAATTTGGCTACAGCTAATCTGATATTTAATAATTTTTTAAAATCTATGTCGTATTCGATAATTTCTTCTTTGGTTAAAGCATCAGGGTGTAAAATACCTATTCTAGCTGAAGCTATGTTATTTTGAATATGTCCTACTCTACTTTTAATAATATTTAATTTAAACATTTGCTCAAGAAAAATTCCTTCTGTTAATATTCGTCGGTTTGTTTCATTTAAATTTTTAAGCGAACGAATGTTTACTGTTTGTATAAACATCGACATGAATTATTTCATTGATCTTTTTGGGGGTTTCGGTGAACTTAAATTGCGGTTTAATTGGGTTTCTGTCATATTTTGCTCCTGTGCAATAGTCACAGTTATTTATACACACTTGGACTGTTGTTTTTAAATTGGGATGATATATAATTTTGTTTAGACCTCCATAAGTTGAGTCTATTCCAGTATGACCTACTTCATTCGTATGGTATCTAGATATTTGTCTAACAACATTTTCTTCCTCTAATATGTCTGTTGCAAAATAACTACATTTGACAAATTTGATATTTCTACTAGACGGAAAGATCTCAATTATTTTCATTTGTAATTTATTATATTCGTGATCGTTTAATTCAGAATATATTCCTATTTTACCTTTAGTAATATACCTTCTTAAAATATCAGTTGCAAAATTCTCATCTAGATCTTTTTGTTCTATATAAATTCTACGGTTATTGAAAATTCTTTCATATTCTTTATCTTTGTTTTTTAACAGTATTATTTGAATTTTAAATCTATTTACTATAGTTTCCAAAATGGGAATATGATCGTACAAGTTCTCTTCTTGAGAATGAGTTGTTTGTACTTCAATTGATTCATGATCTGAATCATCGCTACTTGAGCTTTCAAGATTGTTTACAAACATATTGTTTAGATCGACACTCAAATTTTCAATGTCTAATATGTTGGAACTAGTGCCCAAATTTTCGGTACTAAATTCTTTTCTTTGTTGCGTTGACCGTATGTTGTTTATTTCATACGTATCTTTATTTATTCTACTTAGGAAATCAGCAACTTTGTTGTCTTTTCCTTTAATATAATCTATATTTATATTGTATTCCCTAGTTGAATTAACCACCTTTGAAGGCGTGGGTTAATATTTTTACCAGAATATTTCGCGTGCAACCACTTTATGGGCTGATGGTCAGTTTGTAAATCAAATTCTCTACCGTATAGGAAGGGTCTAAAATATTTTGTACTCCACTCGATGGCTAATAGCTCTTTCTCGATTGTAGAGTAATTCCTTTCGTGGTCATTAAGGGTTCTTGATGCATAGTATATTGGATGTCCATCTTGTGTTAGGACAGCACCTATAGCGAAGTTACTTGCGTCTGTTACTAACTTAAACTTCTTATTACAATCAGGGTATTTCAGAACCGGGTAATTAGTTATTAGTTCTTTCAATTTTTCGAATGCTGAGATGTAATTTGGGTCGTTAACGTTAACTTTCATATTCTTTTTTAAATATTTGGTTATGGGGTGTGCTACCTTAGCGTAATCCTTTATGAACTTACGGTAATAGCCGGTTACACCTAGGAATGACTTTATTTGTTTTTGAGATGTTGGTAATTTTAAATTTTGAATTATTTCTTCTTTTCCTGGATTAGGTTTCACGCCTTTGGGAGTTAGAATGTGTCCCAAATACTGTGTTTCTTCAGATAGAAAATTACACTTATCTATCTGTATTTTTAAGCCGGATTCTCTTAGCTTATTGAATATTTTCTTTATGTTAACGATATGTTCATCTAAGGACGTACTAAAGATTAAGATATCGTCTAAATAGACGACGCATATTTTGTTAATAAATTCTCGAAGGACGGAATTCATTAGTCTCTGAAATGTCGCTGGAGCATTTTTTAAACCAAACGGCATTCTGATATATTCATAATGATGACCGTAAGGTGTTGAAAAGGCTGTTTTCTTTCTGCCTTCGTCATTTACTAGGATTTGGTGAAACCCTTTTGCTAAATCTAAAGTTGTGAAATACTGAGCTTTCCCTAATTTGTCGAGTATACCATCTATATTTGGTATTGGAAATTTATCATTTACAGTGACTTCGTTTAATTTAATCTATAACAATTCGCAATTTTTGCTTTTTAGAATTGTCCAGTTTCTTGGGGACTACCCACAAGGGACTGTGTTGCTTTCTTTTATAATGCCTGTGTCTAACATTTCATTTATTTGCCTACTGATCTCATTTTCGTGGGCCTGAGGATACCTATAAATTTTTGAATATATTGGGTTACTAGTAGTGGTAATTATTTCATGTCTTATCTCATGAGTGGACGTAAGAATGTCACCATCATGAAAGAATAAATCATTTATGATTTTAATAGGCCAGTTAACATTTTCTTTTCTTCGTTATTTAAATGACTGAGACTTAGTTTATTAATTATTTTATTTTCAACGGTTTCTAACGTGCATATTTTATTTAAATCGAATGGATAATTATTATTTTCAAACATAATTTTGTTATCTCTTACTTGCATATATTTTTCTTCTAAGTCGATTTTAATTTTTAGCGGAGTTAAAAGATTTTGTCCTATAATTGCGTCGTAATCGCGACCAGTTAAATCGATTACTTTCCAAGATATTGTGCCTGACATTTTGAATTCTTTCGGTATTGGGGTAATAATTTCATACTTTATTTCATTTTTACCATTAATCGTGGAGTAGTATATGGGTTGATTTAACTTTTCTTGAGGATGACCGATTAAAATATTTGGCTTCATAATACTGATGCTAGCGCCTGTATCTACTAAACATCTTATTTTGTGATCATTGATTGTTAATACTGCTATTGGTAGTGTATCGTTTGAAAAATTTTGGCCTTGTTCAATATTTCCTATTTCCATCGGTTCCGGGACATTCATCGGTCTATTGTTTGAATTGAATTGTCTGGAGTAGTTGTTATTGTAATTAGGGCGTCTGAACTGGCCAGAATTATTATTACGAGTATGACCGTTGTTCATATTATTATTGTAATTGTTATTCTGTTGTCTGAAATGTCCAGAATTATTGGGATTGTTATTATTACGAATATGACCGTTGTTCATGTTATTATTATAATTGTTTTGTCTGTCACTCGTATATGTGTTATTCTGTCTGAAAGGTCCTAAATTGTTATCTTGTCTTTTATTATTATTCTGTACAATTTTCTGTTCAAATCGATGTGACGAATTGTGTAGAGTTGTAAACCCTTTTTTGTGACGGTGGTCTATGGCTCTTTCGTCATCTAACAATTTTAATTGAGAAAATTTATTATAAATTTCTATTAGTGTTGCGTCAATTGGAACATGTCCTCTAACTAAATTATCCATTTTTTCTAACAGAATACCAACGAGATACTTATCGTTGTTAACAGGAGAATAATTAATTGGTCTTGTATCATCAAATTCATATAGCTCATTTAATTGGTAATTTACGGACTTTAATATATCAAATAAATCTCTTAAACTACATACCTTAATACCTCTACATTCATTTATTAACTCTACATAATCTTTCCTCGTCCTAAAGTGTAACTTGAGTTCGCTTTTGATGATTTCCCATGTAGCGTTTTCTCCTAGTCGCTGGATACATCGTTTCGGTTCGCCTTGTATTTTTTCGTTGATGACAATCTGCATTGCGTAGTTTAGAAGTTCCTGATTGTTGATGCATAGTGCTGCTGCGCCTTCTATGGATTTGATGAATTCGGTTAATATAAATTCCTCAGTGCCGTTGAACGGTTTCAATCTCCGGTAATGACTCAGCACTTGTTCCGGTGTTAATTGAAATAAATTCGGTTGTGGTACTTGTTGATGTACAGCAAGTAATTGACGTAACTGATTCATCTGCTCTTGCTGTTGTTGAAGGGCCTGTCTCAGGACCTCAATTTATTGTTCTGGATTTGCCATTTTGATTAATTACTTGTTATTTAGAATTTCACTGAACTCACTTTTATACTATAACTTTTTCTTTTAATATTTAGTCACGTTATTCGATCACTGGATTCACTTTTGTGTTATAACTTTTTCTTTTAATATTTAGTCACGTTATTCGATCACTGGATTTCCTTTCTTTGGAGGGAAATCCTACCAACTGCGCCAATTAACTTTTTTATTATTCTTTGGAATAAAAAAAATCGTTTTCTATTTAAAATGTCTTTATTATTAAGTGGCTAATATCTTAAGATATTATTGTTCGGTTACATTTAAATGCATCCACTCTTTAGAGGGATCCCGAATCAACTGCACTGAATTAAATTCTTACTTTCTACAAAATGCATTCGTTTCTTTATCTCACTTATACTTTGTATAAGTGCGATTCATGCATTTATTAATCTTATCGAGTATTAAATTATAAGAAAAACTCCTACGTGTTTTTCTTATAATTTTACATTAAATTCTTCGATAATCTCTTCCCAATCATTTTTAGCTGACGGTAAATGTTTTGTCTTTAAGTTGGGTGAATTACCGGATGTAACTCGCACGCTTAAAACGTTAAAACGACCCGTAGATCATTGGAATGATGTCCTCATATATCTGGCAGTTTCTAAATTGGATATGGAAACGAGAAAGCAATGGGAGTTGTCTCTTTCCTCTCAGGGAACACCAAAGTTAAGTACGCTATTTGATTTCTTGGAAAATAGAGCTAGATCCTTGGACCCACATGAGACCCACGCCAAAATGCCATCACGCGAAAGGAACCCCCCTAAATCAAATTTAATTAAAGGCACGTACCACACAGCAACTAATTCGAAAATATCAAATAAACGTTCCGACCAACCCGCGCGCGTCTTAAATGCCAATAGTGAAAACTGCTTCTTCTGCTCCGGTAATCACAAAATATATTCGTGTGAAAGGTTTTGCTCAAGCGATCTTCAAACGCGTTTAAAAGCAGTAAAGGACAAAAAGGCGTGTTTAAATTATTTAAGCTTGGGTCACACAGAAGAAAAATGCCGCAGTGGACCAACGTGTAGTTCCTGCCAACGACGACATCATACGTTGTTACATAATGCAACTCCAACAACACCGCAACCGGGTACATCCACATCATCCTTTCTCATCAATACCCAACGCAATATATTACTTCAAACCGCTATCATCAAAGTTCGTGACAATTCAGGCCATCTACAATTCGTCAGAGCGCTGCTGGATTCCGCCTCTTCCGCTTCCTTCATAACTGAGGCATGCGTTCAACGGTTGGGTTTACCAAGAACATCGCTCGCTCTAACCGTGGAAGGTATCTCTGCAGTTAATGCCGAAAATCAAAGGGGTATGTAAACCTAAACTTTTTCTCTATAAAGGAAAATTTCGCTTGTTCGGTTTCCGCACATATTTTGTCTAAAATAACAAATGCAATACCATCAGAAAAACTTGAGACAAAATCATGGCCGCACATATTAAACATTCAACTAGCTGATCGTAATTTCTACGAGCCCTCGTCGATTGATGTTTTACTAGGGGCTGACGTTCTCGATGGAATCATAAAGGAAGACCTTTTAAAGGGTCCTATTGGAACACCAGTGGCGCAAAGTACACAGCTAGGTTGGGTTCTATTCCGTAAGGTATAAGAAATGTCTTACAATCTTTCACTTTCTACGAATCTCCGCAGTGTAACCAGTCTTAGATGTGATGTCAATTTAACCGAAGCCGTTTCCAAATTTTGGGCTTTAGACGAAATTCCTTACACACGAAAACTCTCCGCCGAAGAAGAAATTTGCGAATCCATTTTCGAAAAAAACCCACCAAAGGACAAGAGAAGGAAGATTCGTGGTTAACTTGCCGTTCAAGTCGCCTCCAGATTTCGGAAGTTCTAGAGGGGCAGCGGTTCGAGCCTTTCTTCGTATGCAATCTAAACTAGTAAAAAATCTCGACCTTTATGACCAATATAGATCGTTTATGAAAGAATATCGTGAATTAGGACACATGACAGTTACTACGTCTATCCCTCCAAACAATCAGTGTTACTATTTACCGCACCACGCATTTTTGAAGTCAACAAGTACCACGACAAGTGTCCGAGTCGTTTTTAATGCCTCCTTTCGCTCGTCCAATGGTATGTCGATAAATGGCACCCAATTATTGGGTCCGCCGCTTCAGTATGATTTAGCTACGATTTTAATTCGGTTTCGCGCTCACCAATACGCGATGAACGGTGATATTGCTAAAATGCACCGTCAAGTTCTCATTAACGACGACCACGCCGAGTTCCAACGCATCGTATGGAGAGATTTCCCGAACGACGAACTACAAGATTACAAACTCAGAACAGTGACTTACGGGGTAGCGTCGTCGTCCTATTTGGCCGTGAAATCTTTTCAGCAGTGTGCTTCGGATCACAAATCTAAATATCCAAAGGCGGCGGAAATAGTTAAAACTGATTTCTATATGGATGATCTGATGACAGGGTGTTCGAACGAAGCCGATCTTTTACAAATCCAAGTTCAAATTACCAAACTTTTGCAGAAAGGGCGTTTCAACATACGCAAATGGGCGTCAAATTCACAACTTCTGCTCGCAAATATTTCTGAAACCGAACGCGAGTCATATCAATGTCTCGTCTCTGACGACAGCGAAGTTGTCAGAGCCTTAGGGCTATATTGGGAACCGTCGCGTGATAACATGTAATTTTCTGTCAACTTCACCGCTACGGAACCTCCTCTTACTAAACGCAAACTGTTGTAGAATGCACGCGATTATTCGATCCTCTAGGACTTTTAGCTCCAGTTACCATCACAGGCAAGATCATATTTCAAGGGCTGTGGAAACCAAAGGTCGACTGGGACGAGATAGTTTCGGATCAAATTCAACATCAGTGGGAAAAATACAGGTCCAATTTACCGCATCTCACATCAATTAAGATACCCCGTTGGTTTGGAATGACTCCCTTACTGTCGTCAACCTCGCTGCCGTGATCTACGAGCTCACGATTGATTTTCACGGAAACAAAACAGTACGTCTAATAACCGCAAGAACTCGTCTCGCTCCGCTACAAACGATCTCCATACCTAGATTAGAACTTTGCGCAGCAGTTTTGCTCGCCAAACTTTTGCATCACGTAAAGTCGATATTCAAGTCTTTGATTTCCAGCGTACACGGTTGGACAGATTCAACAATAACATTAGCTTGGATCAATAAACCACCTACAACTTGGACTAATTTCGTCAACAATAGAGTTGCGTTGATTCAACAAACCATGCCAGCAGATGTTTGGCGACATGTACCCGGAAATCAAAATCCTGCAGATGCAGCATCTAGAGGTATAACGCCACAAGCATTGTCGGATCATCCGCTTTGGTGGACCGGCCCACGTGGGCTAGGAGAAAATGAAGACTTTTGGCCAAAAACTCCCGTGTGTGGAACGTTGTTAGAACGTCGTGCAAAATTCTCCTATCGTTGCTCAGACAACGTCTATAAGGAACTGCTTTATAAATACTCATCCCTTTCCAAGTTGAAACGGATTACCGCTATTACGATTCGATTTTGCAACAACATCAGATTCAAGGACAAACGTGATCGCAAGTTCGGAGAATTGACGTCGAAAGAAATTGACACCGTGCTCTCGTTTTGGGTCCGTTCAACGCAAAATCAATATTTCTCCACAGAAATCCAGGATTTACGCCAGAACAAGATGATTTCCAAACGTAGTTCCTTGTTAAAATTGCAGCCTTTTCTCGACGAAAATAACTTGCTTCGTGTTGGAGGAAGGTTAAGAAATGCCGCTATTTCTTTCGACAAGAAACATCAAATAATTTTATCAGTGAAATCTCATCTAACAACATTGTTGGTCGAAGAAATTCATAAAATTACACTCCATGGTGAACCGCAACTCATGCAAGCTACGCTTCAGACACGGTTTTGGGTAGTTGGTGCTAGGAGATTAATTCGCTCTATCACTCACAAATGCGTGAATGTCCGATTTGCCGTTTGCTCGAGTTTCTAAACATCGCACTTTCCATCGCAGCGGAGTAGACTTTGCAGGACCGTTTCAAATTCGCCATTCTAAAAACCACGGGGCTAAGTCTACGAAAGGCTACATCGCAGTCTTCATTTGTATGGCTACAGCAGCTCTGCACCTAGAACTGGCTACCGATTTGTCATCACCTACGTTTATTGCTGCGTTCAAAAGATTTACATCTCGGCGCGGACATTGCGAGCATCTGATATTGTTCCTACATTCGAGGAATTCTCAACACTTCTAACCGAAATAGAAGCTTGCACAAATTCGCGACCGCTATGCGCATTGTCAAACGATATTAATGATTTATCTGTTTTAACCCCTTCTCATTTTCTCATAGGTGAAGCTTTAAAGACGATACCTGAGCCTGACGAAACTCAATTTAAGGGAAGCCTGATAAACAGATGGAACCTTTTGACTCAGATGAAGCAACATTTTTGGCGAAGATGGAGCTCGGAATATCTGGTAAAACTAGAAGTACGCGCCAAATGGCACAAGCCTACAAAGAACGTTTCTGTGGGTGATTTAGTCTTGATTCGTCACGATCGCATCCCTCCTACCAAATGGAAAATGGCTAGAATACTGAAATTGTATTTTGGTGCAGACGAATTTTTTCGTGTAGCCGATTTGAAGACATCTGAAGGCTTGACTACACGACCGATAGTAAAGTTGTGCCCGTTACCGATGACTACAAATGACGGCGACGTTTAACGCCATCCTAAATTTTGATTTATAAATTCGATTAATTAATACTTATTGTAATTCACCTTACGTATTGCAATTTATTCACAATTTAATGTTGATTTAGATTTCCATTTAAGTTTATTTGAATTCATTGAAATTAATTCAAGGCGGCCGGCATGTTCGAGCCTTTATTCATTTTTCTACTTTTCTATAACGTACAGTTATATTGTCGATCACCAGATCTTTTGTTGATATTTTCATTGTTCTTATTGGCAAAAGATTGTATTCATTTTTGACTTTAGTTTTTAGTCTTGTGCTAAACGAATTATCGAATTAGTTAATTTTAATATTTTAAATTAACATGACACATTTTTATATCGGTACTTTGAATTTTGTTATTAAAAAAATCAAGTTAGTTTTTGAATTCAAGGTAAAAATATTATTCTTATTTTTACATTATTATGTCAACTTTCATTGATTCAACATAAAATAAAATACACAGTTTAAAAAATTTATTAAAAAAATATATGTAGAATGTTCTGCTACTTCGATTTTTTGACAAAAATATATATTTTAGTAGGATAAACAAAGATTATTTTGTAAAAATATGGTGGACGTGCTTTTTTTTTTTTTTGATTTTTAAAAAAATATTTTTTCGATTTATAAAGGCTAGTACTGTAACACAGCGAAACGAAAACGAAATGTCAAATCTCATACAAAATTCCAAAAAAATTTCGCTGTGCGAAATTTCGTTCGCAAAAGTAGTACTGTGCACCAGCAAAAACGAAAAAATTTTTGGAGAAAAATCAGCTGGTTTGATCGGCTTCCGATTTTCACCAAGAGATGTCAGACACAATTTCTCCACATTTTTCGCATCTGAAAAGAACGCCCTGAGGCATTCTTTTCGCACGACATAATGACAGTTCAAACCAGCTGATTGTGATTTGATATTTCGGTGACAAGAAAATAGATGGTATGTACAATATTTATATTTAATTTGAATAAATAAGCGAGAAAACCTTTGTTTTTTTATTTATTTTGTAGGAAATATGAGCCAAAAGGTAAAAATAGTGTGGTCATCAATTGAGAAAACAAAATTGTCGGAATTAATGGAAAGATATATAATGCAAATATGGGGATGTTTTTGAGCGGCTTTTTCTTCGCTTCTGCAACAAAGCTAGAGCTAAACCAGCTGCCCCAATTACGATAGCTTTTTCTTGGTCCACTATTGCTAAAAAAATTTTCTTGGGAAATCAAGATTTTTCACATAAAACAACGTTACTACAAATGCTTTTTTTAGTATACGAAACACAAACACAAAATGACAATTCAAATGTCTCCAAAATCTCCAAAGCGAAAATTTTCGCAGTCGATTAATGCCCAGATTTTTTCGTTTTCGTTTCGCTGTGTTAAGGTGGGTTTAGAAACACGAGCATTTTCATTTTTACTGGCAAAGTGAGTGAAATGCCAGATTTCTTATGACTTTTTCACCAAGTGGGAAAGGGACGGGAAACCACTCAGTAAAAATTTTACTGGAAATTTTGCTTGCATGTAGTGGTTTTACTATCCATAATTTTCGTCGACGATAGGAAAGTTATGGCAGTAAACAACAACAAACACATTGGACTTCCCCGCCCTGCCAGCAAAATGTTACCCCTGAATTATGGGGAATTATGGCAGCCAGCAAAAGTAAGGTTAAGTTCGATGTTTATTTGAAAGCTACGCATTTTAAATGGAAACGGGAGGTAATAATAATTATGGTATTAATTATAACATCACACAAAATGATTTATTAGGTGAAATTGAAGTGATAACAAACGTATTGCTGCGAGAAGGTGATGTGCAGTGACAGTTCGCCATAAAGTGGAAGGGAAAGTACGTGTGAGGCACTGATGTGATCGACTTTTTGCGCACGTAAATTTGAATTTCGCTATCCCGCTCACTTTGCCAGTAAAAATGAAAATGCTCGTGTTTCTAAACCCACCTTTACAGTACTAGCCTTAATTGTGAAAAAAAATGTATACTTTTTTCACAACATTGTTGGATGCGTCACTACAACATATATATATTTTTTTAAATCCGACAAGCGGTTCTCAAGAAAATAAATTTTTAAGATTTTGCTTCTCTCGCCCCTTCCGGCCGTTATAAGGGGTTTACAGAGTTAAAAATTTCGTCAAACGGTACTTGCATCAATACCAACAAAATTTCAGATCAATCGGTCCCAGGGCACTTTTCAGTACCTTGTTCGGCTATGACCTTTGGGTGATTTGATGATTTGCACACTTTGTTCAACGCCACGGTGATTTGCCATACACTACTGAACAATTCACAACAAATTTGATAGATGTTGCTTTAACATGGCCGCTATAATCTAACAAACTTCTAGCATCATTATTGAAAGACCCTTTAGCATTTTTAACACGTTGACGGACAGTTGCGGCTATAGCCGTCAAGTTCAAGTTCACTATGTGACATGACGGCAATAGCCGTCCAATACGAAACGGTCGTTTTTAGACACTGCGGCTGTAGCAGCACAAATGTGCATTTACCAGCGTACAAGTAGAAGCCTAGTGTCAATTTTCGAATTTCACTTGTTTCTACTGTCGAATTTCACTTGTTCGAATTTCACTTGTTTCTACTGTCCGTCAACGTGTTAAGAGGAAATGCTATAGGCTCTCTACTTCATATACTGTTGACTTTAAAATAATTACTATGTGGGAACATCATAAAATTTTGACAAGTCTGTTATACTACATATGTTCACAGCGACGCAAAATTACGTAATTTTGAAGATTTTCATAATTTTGAACGAAATTTTCCTCGAAATCACGAGATTTCCAGTACATTAACCTGTTTTCAAAATCACTAAAAGTATGCAATTTCCACAAAATTAGGAACGAAATCAAGCAAAAACAATGAATACAACCCTGCAACACTTATTCAGCTCTCTTCAGTACATCAGTTTTGAGAAGTTTTGACATTTGTGCTGGATTGGAAAGACGGAAATATAAGAAAAAGAAGCCATGTTCCGCACACGAAGAGGATATATTAGTAAACCTGTGGTCTGAAAAAATAAATAAATGGCCATGTTTATGATGCAGTTAAATATGAAATGGAAAATAATTGTTTATTTTCATTAGATAATTTCCATTTTCTTCTAAAGTGTCTAATTCTGTTTGCACATATTTCATCGATGTTTTGAATTATATTACTAAAATTCCTAGCAATCCTACACTAAAATTCATAGCAATCCTGTAGTTGAAATGTCAAGCAAAATTACCTTAACCTCTGTGTGAACACTTTGGTTTAAGATCTAAATCATTTCGCAAAATTACGTGATTTTGCGTCGGTGTGAACTTAATATTAAACTAATAAACTTTTGAACAAGCGAAAATAAATACGATGTCCATCGAATAGGAGAAATTAAACACAGCAATCGTACAAGCTGTAGGAAAAGGTAGATGCTTGTACGATTGCCCAGATTCAGTTTTTTTAGCAGAGAAATAAGGAGAAGTTCGTCAACTGATCGAATCAGTTCCTGCAGCTGCGCAACCTGATGTCGGGATCAGTCAGCTGCAGCAGCTGATTTGCCAATGTGACATCTCCCTAAAGTTTTCGGAATAAAGTTAGATGTCAACGATCTCTTAGCCTGATTCAGTTGTTCATACTTTTCAGATATTTTTTGAAGACTTTTTAATTTTATTTTATTTTGGTAATAAATAATAAAAGAACTTTTTTTTATTTTTACCTGCAATCTCCTGTCGCTAGGACACCTGGTGCAATAGAGCTCCAATCTATCCCAAATCCCTCATGTTGATGTCCACTAAATGTAAATAGAGGCTTCGTGATGTCGCCGAGCCCATCCCTTTCATATTTCATTAAAAGGTTATCATCATTCACGGCCTGCAGTTGGTTATTCAAATTCCAAACATATACTCTTCCTAACTCACTCCAAGAAGCTGCAAAAGTGTTGTTTCCAATTCGAGTGGATCGAATTCTGTTAACGCAACCCTGGTGTCTGATTAGAGTACAATCCATTTTTGGTTTACAATTCTCTTCGTTTTCGGAATCGTCAGAATCTTCATGTCCATCATTATCTTTACTTGTTTGATGCAAGTTTGACATTTTCATGACAATAATATTGTTTACATGTGCTCTTGCAGCTTGAGTGCCAGCTACTAAAAATGCAGTTAAGGGGAACTCTTCTCGCTTTTCGCCCATGTCATCCTTTATTATATCAAAGCTAAGACAAGGAGCACCTGTATGCGCTTGATGAAGCATGATATATGCAGATTCATCACACACGAGCTCTTCTCCTTCATTCAATGGTTTACCTGGTAGATATATATCTTTTGGTTCTTGTGCATCTTCATCATTGCTGCTTTCGTCGTCGTCCGAATTGTTGTCAACAATGTCCATCGCTTCTTGCGATTCCATACTTATTTTCAGAATTGATTTTAATTACAAATGCTTAAGCAGCACTATGCTGAATATATGGCGAAATCAACCTCTAATCAGTAAACGTCTTTACATAGGAAACTCTATCACAATATCAAGAAACATATTCCATCAATATTCCGTAAGTTAACATCCATAGGAACCGAAAACAATTTTAAACGAAACAAAAATAAGGCGATCACGAGGAAGTCAGCTCCAATTTAATTTTAATGACAAAACTTCTCCTTTTGCTGGTAATTTGTATAATAGCAACTAAAGTGAACATCATGGCCAGGGATGGGATTTTGATATGACTAAAAGGTAGTAGATTTTACTAAAAAGGGTAGTAGATTGGAAAACTTGTAAAGTAGATTTGTTGTAACTACCCCACAGATATCCTACTCGCGGCACTCGAACAATTCCATACCAAAAATATGGGACAGCGTGACTATGGTTGTCTCATTTTTCCTTGGAACTTTAGTGATGTCAGATGTTCGAATCAGTTCTGAATTTCTATTCAATTCTAAACTTAAAGTGGTATGTGGCAGCTCTGAATATTAACATGAATAATCGGTATAGGGATTGAATAATATTCCGTCGGGGACCTGCATAAGCATTTTTTTCCAGAATTTTAATTTTCCAGAATTTACTAGCTTTGTCCCTTTTTCTCGTCATAACTTTTTGGCGTTTCAGTGGTCTATTTGAGATAGCAAATGGCTTGATCTAGTAGTAGGATAACTATGAACTACCCAGTGAAAAATTAATAAGGCCTTAAGACTGTGATTACATTGGCGGAGGAAGGACTTCACGAAATGTTGGGCAAGAGACGAAGTGGGAATGATGATACGAAAAGACGAACGAAAACTAAAAATTTCAGTTCGAGTGTAATAGGAACGACGTGTGATTGGCTACCTATTCCCACTTGTTTCGAAAAAATCATTCGGTTTGTAGACGTCAAAGCGTGCGCATCTCGTTTTTATTTACGAGTGCTATATTTATTTATGAAAAATTCTACCCTTTTATTGTCTTTAAGCTAGAACCTGAATCGTACGTCGATGCGTCCGTCATGCGTGCGTCCGGTTGACAGTTCGAGTAGAATCAACGGGCTGCTATGACTACTCCCGTAATAATGCGTTTTCCGATACGGCAACCGCATAGAGTAGGTCGAATTTCTACTTTTACATGCGGCAACGCACGGAAATGTCATTTCGCAAACAAGTTTGTTTACGATTTAAGCAATTTAAGTATGGAACAAACTGAAAGTAATTCTTTCGACGATAAACTAATAGAAGAAGTGCAAAACAATGAATTAACTCCAGATTCGTTGCCGCACCTAACTGTCACGTACGATTCAGGTTCTACCTTTATACAATCAGTAATATTATAAAAATTATTAATAAATTTAATTTGGCCCGACAATCCTACGAAATTCCTATAAATTTTCTCTCACCACGATGTTACTGAAATAAAAATGTCCCTGTTTTCATTTGTTCCACTTGTCGGTGTGAAGTTCAGTTTATCCCGTGTAATCACAAGAAGTCCAAGCAGTCGGTTTATTCAGTCCGTGTGTAATCATAGTCTAAAGGGGCAATACATGAAGCGACGGTTGGTCCAACCTGAGTTGTCCCGATGTTGGGCCAACGGTTGTGTGCAGCGAACACACGATGCAATTTACATCCGATTTGCTTGCGATTGAATTTGTAGGAATTATCATAAATGTTTTTTTCGTAGACGTTTCGGTTTTCATCGTATTTTGTTTATAATACAGGAAAATTAGGCAAAAAAAAACATGAACCTCTTAAAAAATCCTAGTTAACTGGATTTTTGCACAGACCTTTATTTTGGCATAACAAACAACGTCCCAAAAGTCCATTCCAAAATTGCGCCGGCGTCGTGAGTTATTCAAGGTCAAAGGTCCAAAAAATCAGTTTTTTACGTTTATCTCACTTTGTACGGGTTGTACGTCTTTTTGAAGTTCAGATGAATTAATCACAATAAAATTCTCTATAAAAAAGGTTAAGTACAATTTTCTTGTAGGACAAACAGTTTTCGAGATACAAGTCGTCAAACTATGCGTCGCACAGAGAAATTGCTATTATTCAAGGTCAAAAGTCAAATAAATCGTAAATATCTCGCTTTGTATGGCCTGTCCGCATTTTTTGTGTTCAGATGAATTGCTCCTCCGCAAATTCTCTACAAAAAGGGTTGAATAAGGTTTTTTTGTAGGGGCAATAGTTTTCGAGATAGAAGTCCAGACACTGTGAACTGTACATTCGTTTCCCGACCACCATTGAGGTAGAATACAAGGCGCGTTTTTTACATGGTTTCCCCAGTAGGCCTAATCCATATTCTTTCCACCTTCATTCATTTATTCTTCTTCTGTCTCTGCTTCTGCTTCTTCTTCTCCTTCTTCTTGTTCTTGTTGCCCTTCATCTTCCATATAGGTATCACCTTCACTTGCATTTAATGTTAAGGTACCAATAAGATCGAGTTCATCATCGACATCGTTTAAATTGTCAAAGGATTCAGTGATATCACAAGAAGCAGGATTTAAACATGATTGACCCCGACAAAAGCTACAAACGATGGAGTACGGTAATCCAATTTTTCTGCATCCACAATTGGAACCACAACCTTTTGTGCAGTTGCAAAAAACGGAATTCAGGAGTTCTTCCGGTGCTGGTGGAAGTAATGTACTACCTGGCTGCAATAAATTGTTGTTAAATGTCCATCCCCTCTGTTGAGGATCTAAGTCTTTTCCAAGCCAAGTTTGCACCTGATAATATGGTGTTGTGCGGCTCCTATTGTGGGTGGAAGTGAAGATAATTTAACTGCCTTATTGAGTCTTGTAGATTTAGCGAAACTCAAGTAGCGATAATTGTCGAAGGAGTATTCAGTTTTTGGAGCTCCGTACGTTGCTAAAATAAAAAGTGTTCCATTTCTGGCAATAATATCCCGTGAGCAATTCTCTTGCTTGAATACTTCGACAAGACTCAATAAGGCAGTTAAATTATCTTCACTTCCACCCACAATAGGAGCCGCACAACACCATATTATCAGGTGCAAACTTGGCTTGGAAAAGACTTAGATCCTCAACAGAGGGGATGGACATTTAACAACAATTTCTTGCAGCCAGGTAGTACATTACTTCCACCAGCACCGGAAGAACTCCTGAATTCCGTTTTTTGCAACTGCACAAAAGGTTGTGGTTCCAATTGTGGATGCAGAAAAATTGGATTACCGTACTCCATCGTTTGTAGCTTTTGTCGGGGTCAATCATGTTTAAATCCTGCTTCTTGTGATATCACTGAATCCTTTGACAATTTAAACGATGTCGATGATGAACTCGATCTTATTGGTACCTTAACATTAAATGCAAGTGAAGGTGATACCTATATGGAAGATGAAGGGCAACAAGAACAAGAAGAAGGAGAAGAAGAAGCAGAAGCAGAGACAGAAGAAGAATAAATGAATGAAGGTGGAAAGAATATGGATTAGGCCTACTGGGGAAACCATGTAAAAAACGCGCCTTGTATTCTACCTCAATGGTGGTCGGGAAACGAATGTACAGTTCACAGTGTCTGGACTTCTATCTCGAAAACTATTGCCCCTACAAAAAAACCTTATTCAACCCTTTTTGTAGAGAATTTGCGGAGGAGCAATTCATCTGAACACAAAAAATGCGGACAGGCCATACAAAGCGAGATATTTACGATTTATTTGACTTTTGACCTTGAATAATAGCAATTTCTCTGTGCGACGCATAGTTTGACGACTTGTATCTCGAAAACTGTTTGTCCTACAAGAAAATTGTACTTAACCTTTTTTATAGAGAATTTTATTGTGATTAATTCATCTGAACTTCAAAAAGACGTACAACCCGTACAAAGTGAGATAAACGTAAAAAACTGATTTTTTGGACCTTTGACCTTGAATAACTCACGACGCCGGCGCAATTTTGGAATGGACTTTTGGGACGTTGTTTGTTATGCCAAAATAAAGGTCTGTGCAAAAATCCAGTTAACTAGGATTTTTTAAGAGGTTAAATCCTAATTTTCCTGGATTATTAATTTACTGACTTAATTCGCGCAAACTAAATTAATTTCGATGCAAAACTCACCGCTTATTAATTATAAAAACATAAAATAACGTGACATGCTGTGGAAATGTGAAAAAATATGACTTTTCGGACAGTAAAATCTCTTTGAGGGATAAATCAGAAATCTTTTTGGGGGCTATTCAGAAAAAATGCTTCACTCATGGACACTGTATATGTGCAGATTCTGTCTTCCTGTCATTCTTATTCGTAGGAGTCAACATACACAATACAACGAGCATACAATCGGTTGCATGCAACCGCAAGTTTTTACTTTCGAGCATCCAACCGGGCGATATCGGCCCAACCGATGATTTTTTAACACACACTATGCAACGGTTGTATACAACTGGCAAATCGGACCGATATCGATACAACAATTGTATTATGTATTGCACACTTTAGGCTGCAAACAAAGTAAATGCGATGAACTATGCGATGCGATATCCGATGCGGTTGTAAACGATGGGTGCACATAGTGTCGAATCCGATGTAAACGCTTTTTGATAGCTGTAAACTTAATGAGATTTCCCTCCCAATTCTAGGTAAGAGATGTTAACAGATATCTTAATTTATAATTAAGAGATTTTAAAAGAATTTAGTATTCTGAGTAAGAGATTTTGGTGAGTTTCGATTTTAGCAAATTAAGAGATTCACCACGTTGTCTTCATCTGACAGCACTTACTCATAGACGTCAAATTTAACTGTTTATTGACCTTTGATTTTCTTAAATTATGAAATGTCCAAAACTAAGTAAATTCAAAAAATTGTTTAAAAAAGACATTGCGGATCTTGAAAAACATGTGAATAGTTTTATATCTGTTAAAAATAGCTTTTTACGGTATTCAGACCGTTTGAAATGAAAATCATATAAAAAGTATTACGTAAAAAAATCGACGGTTTTTAAGATACTCAATAACGTTTTTAAACGATTTTTGTATAATTTCAGTAATGCGCAAACAAATTTATGGTTAAATAATGCATTGCACTCATATAAATATTTCATTTGATAGATATAAAATAATGAAGTTGCAGGTATGCGTTGAAGTAATTCCAGCCAATAAAAAAATCGTTTTTTGTGTCATTAAAGGTAAACAATTCCACGAAGACACAATATTTCATGAGTTTTCCAGAAATACTATAAAAAATCTGGTTATTGCAGCTTTTTTCCTCGTCCTCCATGCAATGCAACTTTTTCTACAATTTTCACCAAAACGGAGAATTTAATCGAAAACCTGTGATGTAAAAAACGTTCAGAATACAATTTTCACAACTTGTCTATACATAAAAAAATTGTTGGAGACGTCCCCAACACTGATTTTTCGAGTTTTAAACGCAACACACGAGTTAAGAGGTCGTAAAAGGACATCGGCGAGGTCCTCTTAAATTAAGAGGTTTTAGAGGTTAGAACCGTCTGCTAACTTTTCCCCAGAATATGAAAACCGTTTACAAAAATTCACCACGAAAGTTAAGAGGTTGACATCTCTTAACTACTATCAGGAATACCAATTTCTATTAAATTTCCTCTAAAGTCCAGTTAGCAGTTAAGAGGCTCTTATCTATTAAGCAGAATTGAGGGGTTCATTTAATGGGACTTAAGCGGTCCCTACACGTTCAATCTTGCAGTCAATCATTGCATGCTGTGACAGCATTTTGAACGTCTATGGTGATGCTGTCATGCAAAATTCCATGATTGACAGCATGCTGGCCAATATCAAAATCATTTTGATATTTTTCAAGGGAGCTTTTTGAATCACAGCATGCTTGAACGTGTATGGCGAAGCTGTCAATCAATTCGTCATTTCAGTGTAATTTTTTGTAGCGAAACGGTGTCGCATATAAAAGATAAAGTTTTTTTGGGAATCCTTTTTCGATTTATATCGACAAAGAAGTGAGTTGTGGATGACGAAAAGTGAAAAATATAAGCACAAAGATTTTTTTTATTTATATTAAGTGTTGTTTTATATAAAGTTTTTTTAAAATTTATATTAATTGTTGTGTGCTATCGGTTTGGCTGTTTCGAAATAAGTGATGCTTGCGTGCATGATTGAGCGTCTAGTGCAAATAAGCTTTTTGCTGTGACAGCATGATTGACTGCAAGATTGAACGTGTAGGGGCCGCTTTAAGGGGACCATTTCAATCATTTCTAAGCAAAAGTATCCCCAAGATGAATAAAAAACCCACATTTGTTAACATTTCAGAAACAAATTTCATAATAATTTTGCGAATTGACTACATTTTTCAAAATCACAAAAACTTCAATTATTTTAAACAAAACTTCTTTTTATTCACTCTGTCACCTTATTATTACTAATTTAACTAAAAACGGAATGTAAAGGGACAAACAGATGACGGCAGCAACTGCGACTGCGGCTTCGGCTTCAAAATAAATTTAGAAAAATCTCTAAATTCGACGACGTCGTCGTGGGGGTGCCACCGAAAATTTTAGAGAAAATGAGGATTGACAACACCGATATATAATAAGTGAACGTCAAAAGTGTTTTGTGCAATATAATAACCATAATTAATAACAACATTATAATAATGCAAAAACACGCACACAATTAACATGAATTTTTGAAAATTATCGTACAGAACAATCATTTTTAATATCTTGCAAACACGATTCAGAAATGTCAAAGTTGTTGTTGTTGGAACACTGCCCGACGTCGAGTTTCATGCATGTGTTCCACTCGACTTTTCGACGCCCAAAAACGTCGCAGTCGACGCCGCAGTCGCAGTTGCTGCCGTCATCTGTTTGTTCCTTAAGGTGCGATAAAACCGCATTTCAATTGAAATTAATTTCTGAACTGTGAAGAAGGTAAACGATAGGTCTGTTCGATATAAGTCCTGGACTTACTCCGAATATTTTCACTTTACTCCACAAAATGGATTTTCTTACTCTGAATTTGTTTTTATCGAACAACTTGGAGTAAGTTCAGAGTAAGTCACGTTTGAACTATCAAGGTTGAGGTTAAGTTTTACGTTTGTGTATAACATTTTTAAAATGAATATCAAGGAACTAATCATGTTTAATTTGATTTCTGATGATTTCGATCAATATGAATTAAGTAAAGACGACTTTTTAAGTGAAGACGAGAAAGAAATCGTCCGCACAAAAAGGAATTGCATAAAAAATTATTTTGAAGAAGTTGTTCCGTCGTATTCAGAGGAGGAGTTTGTCCGTCATTTTCGAATCAACCGATCCTTGTTTCAGTCATTAGTGGACAAATTCGAAAAAAGCATATGATGAATCGTATGGTGTGTTACAGCCAGCAGTTTGCGGTGGATCTTAGAATTCGTTTAATATATTAAATGTATTTCATGAAACCTGTTTTGTAAACTTACGCGCAACTTGGTATACTCGCAATTCTCCAGAATGATTTTCAACATATAAATTTTCATAATTATACATTTCATAAATTTTTCTTGACTTCGAAACACTGTAAAAGAGAGGTTATGTCTGACAAATATCAGCTGTCAAAAGTTTACTCCAGCTAAAAGCAAGAGTAAGTCCAGGACTGAAAAGATGAGTTCTGGACTTTTCTGTTCGATATGTGTTCGGAGTAAGTTCAGAACTCATATTGAACAGAAAAGAGTAAAATTTTTTACTCTGAGTAAGTCCAGTATAGGGATTCTGAGGGAACTGTCGATAATTATCGACAAGCGACTTATGTGCACATATTCAACTTTCTTTTAATTGTGTTGGTGGATACAGCACACTAATGCAGGTTTGACTTCCAATGCGATTTCCTTCACTCGGGTAACACTAATGGTTTGACGTCTGGAAATCTATTCCACATTTCCAACGTTTTTATCGACATTTCCAATGGATATCACTTGCTTTATGAGGTAGTGATAACAGTGCATTTGCGTAGAAGTTTAGCGCATACAAAACACCAAGAGCAGGCGATATTAAAATTTGATTAGGCATGTGCGGAGTCAACATTTCAATGATTTCCACTGCTAGTGCCTGTGGAAGCCCATTTATTTCTATAAACCTCACAAACACATAAATATCGCAAAAGGATCTGACGCGTCCCGTAGATTTCGCCTCATTATTCGCATTTGATTTCTCCTAAGGTAATAATAAACGGATACTGCAGAATTCATTGTCTTTGGTAAATTATTAAAAACACTATCTAAAGTTTTTCGCGGTACTTTTCGTTGTCCACTTCTCTCACACTTGCCGCTGTCAAATCGAGAATTTTTGGGTTACTTATTACACTTGCAACTTATAAATTCAATTCAATTCAATTATTTATTGATGCTATAGTATTAAGTATATTCAGTACAAACTTAATACCAATGATAAAGTGGTAAAATTCAGTCAAGAAATTCTATATGAGAAATTTAATATAATGAGAATGAATTTACACACATACCATTAGCATTGCAACTTATAAAATTCACATCGGGCAGATAAAAAATTCTTCATCGCTGCGGATCTTCAAGAAAATTTCCTAACTTTAAAAAAATTCCCTCTTTTCGACATTCCACTGGCGATAAGTATCGATTATGCTCATATCGAACAGACCTGATGTATACGACGAAATGGTTTCGATTCTATCGCGTCGTTTACATCGTACAGCATCGTATATGGCATCGTCGCTACCAGAGCGCGGCACTCCTTGGCTCGTCTGGCTCCTCACAACGATAACATTTTTATTCAAATTTTACGAGAATACAATCAATGTATGAACATTTTTACTCGACTCTCCAACGCAATGATACGTGTTGGTTGACAACGGCCACTTCGGCAGCCGAAATCAAACGATTGACTAACAATCGATGGAGCAAAGCGAGCCTACGACCAGGGTTTCCACCCCAAAATTGAAAAGCGGAGCAAGCAAAAAATCATTTTTTTCGAGATAATGGAAAAAAATTAATTTTTTTGAAATAACGGTGTATCTCGATAACCGTTTGAGATATCGAGTTCTAGCAAAAGACATAAGTGTAGTATTTTTTTTCTCCAGGTTTTGTCATACTTAACACTACTAAAAATGCGTAGTTTCGGAGTAAATTGAGAAAAACCAATTCGCGATTTTTAAAAAGGCGCCATTTTGGTTACTTCTGGCTAACGGATTTCCACCAAAAGTTGATAGGATCGTCCCATTCCAGGACCAAATATGCCTATAAAATCTCATGGCTCTAGCTCTATTAGTTTTTGAGAAATCTTGTACACAGACTGACAGACAGAAAGACATTTTTGTAATATGACTCCAATCGACTAAGGAATGATCGGGAAATGTTTTTTTAGGTTAAATTAAAAGGTCGAAATTTTTCATGAATACAATACTGTATTATACTTCGTAGAAGAAAGTAAAAACACATATTTATTTATTTTTAATATTTATTCTAGCTGAAACAGTCGAATTATAATTTGAATTGTACAAAAAAAAATTTGGTTGTTCATGAAAGTTGTAAAATATGCAACTAAATATGCATTATATGCATTTATATGCATTTATATGCAAATATGCACTAACGTGTCAAATATGCGAAATATGCAACAACAAGTGACCTTCATTCGCTTCTAAACTTATTGATTCGGATGAATAAAAAACTCCCGGAGCCGAAATCATAACGAGAAGAAATATGCAAATGCATATTTTTGGCAGCCCTACATATTACATATTTTTTAATTTTCCCCAGATAAATGAACTTTTCAAATCTAGAAATTAACTTTCTTTGTAGCACGTTTTTTATAGGGCGAAAAAGGTAGTGTTTTGAGTTTTTCAGTAGTGTAAGTAGTGTTAGGTCAAATTATGTCGAAATAGTAGTGTAAAACTACGATAGTAGTGTAAACGGGATCCCTGCCTACGACAGTCATTTAGTATAGTTTCTGTTGTTGATGCGTACGGATGTATACATTTGCTCCCCAAAACCTTAATTGCTTCCCAAAGAACACTGACGTACGAATTTTTTTCAGAAATTTGATTTTTTTAGTTTTCCTTTTCCATTATGAAGCGCTCATATTCAAATTCAAATACTATGTCGTGTGATTGGGAAAACAAATATTTAATAACCACAAATAATGAAAACCGTCAATGTCTAGTTTGCAGTTACATGTCGAATAAAAAATTAAATCTAGAACGCCATTACAATAAAACTGTCCTATTAGAGCGTAAAAAATTAAAAAGATGCGTTCTCTCATTTTGTGTTATAAAGGGTGGTTAAATTTTAAGGGCCGATGTTGAATGTGAACCACACCTAAACGTCAAGTTTTTTTCTGCATTTCATTTGACATTTCTCAATTTCAGACTAACTCAATTTGAACCATGGAAAGATACACAATCGAGCAACGCGTTAAAGTTATTCAGGCTTATTATGAAAATGGGCGTTCAAATCAAAATGCATATCGTGCACTTCGTGAAATACGGCCCGATGATGCCGCCAGCCCATAAACCGCACCAAACAGTTACTCTTTGTGGGTGCATTGGTTTTCCGACAATCACTCTTGGATTATCCTTCGCCCAAATGCGGCTGTTCTGCTTATTGACGAATCCACTGAGGTGAAAATGTGCCTCATCACTGAAGATGATGTTCTTCGAAAATTGATCGCCCATTTTCATAATAAGCCTGAATAACTTTAACGCGTTGCTCGATTGTGTATCTTTCCATGGTTCAAATTGAGTTAGTCTGAAATAGAGAAATGTCAAATGAAATGCAGAAAAAAACTTGACGTTTAGGTGTGGTTCACATTCAACATCGGCCCTTAAAATTTAACCACCCTTTAGTATATGAAGAAACATAAAATTTCTTCGAGTAATAGTAAATCACTACATACATGGTGCCGAGGCCTGGTCGCCACTATGGGCACTTCCATTTAGTTCAGTGGTTTCCTTAGCATCGTGTATCGCATGGCATAGTTCATCGCATTTACTTTGTTTGCAGCCTTATGTAAATGGAGATATACAAGGAAAATTGGAAAAATTTTATTTGACCGGAATCCGAGGGATTGCAAAAAACGCCTTTTCACTAGGACAATTTGGGTCACAAACAGGGTTCCCACCCCAAAAGTGCAAAGCGGAGTGTTACTGATAGAAAAATAGTAGTGTCAGAGGGATTTCAGTAGTGTCAACTTTTTTAACAGTCATTTAGAGTTTTATTGAGACAACACATTTTGAATGTTACCGTCTAATGTTTTATTGCATACCATATCAGTACATTTTTATATTAGTACAAAAATCAATTTTTTTTAAATTAAAATTATAGGAAGGGATTAAGGTAGAACCTGAATCGTACGTCGATGCGTCCGTCATGCGTCCGTCATGCGTCCGTCACGTTGACAGTTCGAGTAAAATCAACGGGATGCTATGAGTACTCCCACAATAATGCATTTTCCGATGCGGCAACCGCATAGAGTAGGTCGAATTTCTACTTTTACATGCGGCAACGCACGGAAATGTCATTTCGCAAAAAAGTTTGTTTACGATTTAAGCAATTTAAGTATGGAACAAATTGAAAGTAATAAACTAATAGAAGAAGTGCAAAACAATGAATTAACTCCAGATTCGTTGCCGTACCCAACTGTCACCGCATCGAACTGCCAACCGGACGCACGCATGACGGACGCATCGACATACGATTCAGGTTCTAGCTTTAAGTATTATATGTCCCTTTTGTTCAAGAATTGAGTGCGGTTAGTCAGTCACTTTTTCATAGGAAATGCCTAAAATACTTAAATATTTTAGATAAAGAGTCTGAATGATTATAAATTACATATTTTTTAATTTTCCCCAGATAAATGAACTTTTCAAATCTAGAAATTAATTTTCTTTGTAGCACGTTTTTTATAGGGCGAAAAAGGTAGTGTTTTGAGTTTTTCAGTAGTGTAAGTAGTGTTAGGTCAAATTATGTCGAAATAGTAGTGTAAAACTACAATAGTAGTGTAAACGGGATCCCTGGTCACAAACCTCATAAAAGAAACTAGTTTGCATACCCGTCCTTGGCGGATTAAGTTTTTTGTATAAGTTTTAGAATACGAAGAAAACCAGAAAGAACTTAAAAACTTTGGAGGAAAATCTTCTCCTTGCATGACTCTCCGTTGCGAATTAGTCTACCTCCTATGCCGAAAATACCCTAATGACATTTTCCCCAGGGAAAAGCGGGAAAATGATATTTACGTTATTCTTTCAGGACCTTCTAATTCAAGTCTTGAATTTCTAACACGGACAGACGGACGGACATGCAAAATTCATTTTTTTATCATTCTAAACAAACTGGTGTAATTCATTTTTGTGTGTGATAACTAGGGCTGCCAAAAATATGCATTTGCATATTTCTTCTCGTTATGATTTCGGCTCCGGGAGTTTTTTATTCATCCGAATCAATAAGTTTAGAAGCGAATGAAGGTCACTTGTTGTTGCATATTTTGCATATTTGACACGTTAGTGCATATTTGCATATAAATGCATATAAATGCATATAATGCATATTTAGTTGCATATTTTACAACTTTCATGAACAACCAAATTTTTTTTGTACAATTCAAATTATAATTCGACTGTTTCAGCTAGAATAAATATTAAAAATAAATAAATATGTGTTTTTACTTTCTTCTACGAAGTATAATACAGTATTGTATTCATGAAAAATTTCAACCTTTTAATTTAACCTAAAAAAACATTTCCCGATCACTCCTTAGTCGATTGGAGTCATATTACAAAAATGTCTTTCTGTATGTCAGTCTGTCAGTCTGTGTACAAGATTTCTCAAAAACTAATAGAGCTAGAGCCATGAGATTTTATAGGCATATTTGGTCCTGGAATGGGACGATCCTATCAACTTTTGGTGGAAATCAGTTAACCGGAAGTATCCAAAATGGCGGTTTTTCAAAAATCGCAATTTCGTTTTTCTCGATTTACTCCCAAACTACGCGTTTTTTGGAGAAAATAAAATTTGCCACACTTTTGTCTTTAGCTATAACTCGATATCTCAACCTGTTATCGAGATAAACCGTTATTTCAAAAAAATTAATTTTTTTCCATTATCTCGAAAAAAAATGGTTTTTTGCTTACTGTAATATGAGATGAATTAATGAGAATGGCATTCTGCACAATTTTGTCTTTCACAGTTATCCATTATCTTTTACCGTTATTGAAATATTTTTATTAAAATGTAAAAAATATATTTTTGCGAAGTATGTACTTGCAAACTAACAGTTTTTCGAAAAAACTTTTGAAAAACGAATTAAAGGCAATGAAATTTTCTACATTTTTACCTTTTACCGTAAATCGATATCTTTTACCGTTCTCAAGTTATTTCAAATTTTGTACATTTTGAGGTCGTCTCTGGTTGACAAAACTATAGGGATAGCGTAAATTGCGCAGGGTCGTAGATTTTGTGGAAGAAAGTTTTGTGGTAGCAACAACTGAGATTTTTCTACAAGTTTTAACCCCGATTATACCATAGACAATATGAAGTATTGAACATCTTTTCGAAATATCTTAAAATTTAACAGTTGCAATTTAGAAACAAGTAAAAAATTTTTTTGTCAGTCAAAATGTCAATCTTTTTTACAGACTATTATTTTTTCATTTTTTTTATTTTCCACATAAGTCGAATTAACCACATTTTAACAAGTTCCGTTCACTATTTTGGGTGAAATACACTATATTTCGCAATTTTAATGTTTTTAAAGTGCATATTTAAGTGCATATTTTGCCGTTTTTAGTGCATATTATATGCGCATATTTCGCCTTTTTTAGTGCATATTTTTGGCAGCCCTAGTGATAACGAGATCTTGGCGTTACAAACGGTAAGGCAAATCTAATATACCCTTTGGTTTCGCCATACGGGTATAAAAAAGGCGAAATATGCACTTTAAAAATATTCAAAATCCGATATATAGTATACTAGCAGACCCTTCGTTGGCAGCTAAAAGTTTTTTGTATAACTTTTAGAATGCCAAAAAACCATAGATAACTTAAAAAGTTTTGGGAAAAAATGTTATCCTTACAGGACCTTCCGTTTCGAATTTTGAAATTCCAACTTCAGATTCGTGATAAGCAACCCTGAGAATCTCCCAAAGCCGATTTTTGCGAGAAAAATTGGAAAAAGGACATTTCCGTTATCCTTACAGGACCTTCCGTTTAGCATTTGGAAAATCGAACACCGGATTCGCGATCAGCGACCTCGAAAACCCCTTAGTGTCAATTGTTTCAAGAAAAATTGGAAAAAGGACATTTTCGGTTAGAATTTTGAAATTCCAACACCGGATTCGTGATCAGCGACCACAGAAACCCCCTTATGCCGATTTTTCCGGGGAAAAACGGGAAAAAGGATATTCATGCTTACAGGATTTTTCGTTTCGAATTTTGAAAATCTAATACCGGATTCGTGATCAGCGACCCCAAAAACCCCATAATGCAAATTTTTCCGGGGCAAAATGGAAAAAAGGATATTTTCGTTATCCTTTCAGGACCTTCCGTTTCGAATTTTGAAATTCTAATACCGGATTCGTGATCAGCGACCCCAAAAACTCCATAATGCCAATTTTTCCGGGGCACAATGGAAAAAAGGATATTTTCGTTATCCTTACAGGACCTTCTGCTTTGAATTTTGAAAATCTAACATAGCTAAAAACCTGCTCCTGGCAACGCAGATCATTTTGCAAAAAACCGCGTAAAAATCGGTCCAGTAGTTTTTGAGTTTTATAATCTCAAACGGACAGACAGACAAACATCCATTTTTATATATATAGATAGTTTGTGGACTCGTCGTTGCCGCGTTAAAGTTTTTTGTATAATTTTTAGAATATCAAAAAATGAAGGTGTACAAAAAACTTTAACGCGGCAACGACGGGTCCACAAGCTAGTTAGTAATATTAGTATAGATATAGAGTGTGAACCCGTGGTTGCCGGGTTCAAGTGTTTTGTCTAAGTTTTAGAACACCAGATAATGAAGGTATACAAAAAACTTTAACCTATAACGACGGGTCCACAAGTTAGTGTATTATTATTTGTTGTGGTGTTGTTTGTATTGTGTATATTATTTGTTAATTGTTCAGGGCTTCTCTATATACTATGTTTGATGTTCTATTATTTTCTGGTAGCAATATATATTGGTTTTGTGGAGTTCCAACTCGGGATAAGGCCACATATAATTGTCCATGGGAAAAACACTCCTTTCTCAAGTCAATGCCCACCAGAGAGAATGTTTGACCCTGGGACTTATTTATTGTAAGGCAAAATGATAGCTTGACTGGAAACTGCAACCTCTTAAAAGATATTGGGAGGTCCGTCGGTATCATCGGAATGCGTGGAATATGAGCAATTTGTCCCGCTGCTGGCCCGGTGAGAATGGTCGCTACGATTAGATTATTCCGCAAGTCTTTTATTAGTAGTCTTGTGCCATTACACATGTTAGGCGGGCTCAAGTTTCTTAACAGCATGATGGGGATACCGATTTTTAACATGAGGTCGTGTTGTGGAAGCCCAGAAGGGTTCAAGGAATTTAAAAATTCTTGTGGATAGTGTACTGTATCCTCAATATTACATACTGTGTCGATTGACTTATAGTGTTTTATTTGACCAGGAACTTTTTGTAAAATCAGTTTGTTTATTTCATTAACTGTATCATTTCTGGGCGATACTATTGCCCTTGAACAGAGCCAATGATAGGTTCTTTGCAATAGATTTTCTAAATTGGGGTATATTGCGTCTATTAGATGTTCTAATTTATGAACTATGTGACCCAATCTTTCGTCCAATTCGATTTCAGCGCTACTGCTGTTGGTGCTTGGAGTAGGAATTTTTCCTTCTCCAAGTTTTAGTAGTTGTTGCGGGAAATCGTTTTCGTAGTTGTCGGTTAAACGGGCTCTCATATTCGTTCGTAAATAGAGTGTTTGAACAGAACTCCATATGACAGATGATTTCAGGCATGCTTTGATGATATCGGCGCGTGTTCCTTTTGCAATTACAGGCAGTGTTTGCCGAAAATCTCCCGCAAAAACAACAGTAACCCCGCCCATGACGGCACTTGAGTTTCTGAGATCGTTCAGCGTTCTGTTTACTGCCTCGACATGAGCTCTATGAGTCATGGTGCATTCATCCCACATAATCAATGATGCATGTTGTAACAATTTGCCAAGCGGCCCATTTTTACGTATGGAACATACCGACTGTTGTTCCAAAGATACTGTTAGGGGTAGCTTAAAGGTGGAGTGTGCAGTTTTCGCATCATTTAATAGAGTTGCGGCAATCCCAGAAGAAGCGACGGCCAACGCTATTTTTCCGGATTGTCTCACTTTGGCCAATATTAAATTTGCAAGGAATGTTTTCCCTGTGCCGCCTGGGGCATCCAAAAAAAACGTTTACTTTTATTATTTGCTATACTGTCAATTATTGCATCATAAGCTTGCCTTTGATCTGTAACTAACTTTGGCAAATTTTCATTCACAAAAGTTGACAACTCATTGAGGTCGTACGGACGTGTCAACATCGAGTCCAATGCATCATTACGTGGCCGAATAGGTGAAGGTAAACCAAAATCAATTAAACTTTTGTCGTTCATTTCTAAAAGTTTATTTTCTATTTGTATCAAACCTTCATTGTATATGTCATCATTGAAGAGTAAAGTGAAGTCCTGATTTTGCTGACGGATTCTGTGTCTAATATCTTCACACAGATCATCTTTGAAGTGATCCCACAGTTTGAAAGGTTCAGATGGGTTACAAAATAATAGTAATACTACAAACAACTCCCTCGTCTTTAACGGACATTGAGAAATTGAAGCTTCTCTCAAAGTGTTTTCCCAATGGTCATCGTTTTCTAATAAACCCCTATCCCGGCAAGCCGCTTGAAACGTTTCTTTCAGAACTCCGTCGACAGTTTTTATGTGGTCGAATGAGGTCGGACCACGTACGTGGTGAAGCAAAATTCTGAGATAGAAACATTCTGACTGAGAAGGATGAACACTGTATACTCTTCCCAAAGCAGCATGTTTTTTAATTCCGGGATGCCCATCGACATCTTCACCGCGCTTTCTTCTTGAAAATTTATGGTTAGTCCAAGTATAATAATGGGGAACTTCGTGATAAAGTAATGTTTTTGCGAATTCATCAGAGTTGCACAGGTCAAAAAATCCTGTGAGAGTTGTTTTCGGTGGATTCTCAACTATCTGTCGCAAATTGTTCGGTGAAAAGTACACTCTTTGCCCGTTTTCTAAGTGTACGGCTAAATGTACAACGGTAGGGTGTCTATCATGAATCGGAAATTCCAACAATCTCCATACCGCTTCCGATGTACTTATGTAGCGTCCGTTTAAATAATTTTGGACCTCATCATAAACATTTCTGACAGAAAAAGTTGCCTGATCTGACCCTTTATTTATGTATTTACATATATATTTTATAGCCTGCACGGAATGACAATATTCCACGTTAATGTGGGCGTTAAAAGTTCGACATAATATTGGAGAGTACGGAACGATCCATCTATTGTCTATGGTAACAGTCCTTCCACGAATATTCAAGGTCGCGATCCGACCACCATTATCAGCGTCTCGGCGTCGATAAACAGGATATCCATCCTCACCGGTCTGGGTCTCAGTGACAAAACGCCGAGGGTATTTCTTAGAACAGATGCCATTTTGCATACATGGTGACGTTAGATTTTGTTCCCCACATGGTCCATGTACCATATTTTTGGTTACAATGTCAAACAAATCCGGATCATTGTCTTTGTCGGGTAGTTCAGCAACTATTATATTGTCAATTTCATCAGGTTGTATTTTTCTTTTTAGCCAAAATAACATATGGCAGTGCGGTAACCCGCGTTTTTGCCACTCAACACTGAGCATATGACATTTGACTTTTCCAAAAATCTCGTCTTTTGTAATTAATTTAATAATTTTTTTCATTTTTAAATAGAAAACCCTTGAAATAATATCATGTCGATCGAAAGACCGCTGGCCAGGAAAAAGTTCTTGCTTGATTTCAGCCCACTCAGGGTTGCATGTGAATGTAACAAATAAGTCGGGTCTTCCATAATTTCGAACGTAGGTCATAGCATCTTGTGTTTTTTCATGCATATATCGCGGAGAACCCGTAAAAGATGAGGGCAAGACAACGTGCTGTCCAATATTTGCAGGATTGAGATTAGCATGCTGATTTAATGCATCTCTTAAATGTATGTAATCGTCAGATCTTAATTTTTGTTGGTTTCCACGTATGTAATTTAATCTTTCCGATATCATTTTAGCCATCATGTCGACACAGTATTGACTGAACAAATCTTTGTAGTAATGTAAAGTATTAAAACAGTTATCTTTGACCATCAATTTGTATGAATAAAACTGCATACATGAAACTGTTTTATTTCTTGCCGAGTCTTGTTGAGGTATAGTCAGATAATAACCGTCTTCTCCTTTTACAAACATTAAAGGGTATTGCAACGGGTCGTAGGCACGGTGGAATTCAGACACTCTTTTTAGCTGGCTATCTTTACAATGTAGTACTATATCCCTGGGTCCCTTGTCTTCATCTACTAATAGGACGGCGACTTCGTTTACTGTAGGAGAATTGTATCTTCCGCGATGTTGATTCTGTGGTGCGCGATCAGCGTGAATTATTAATTTTAAGTTTTCCGAGGAAGAATTATGTTCTAAATTGTATTTGAAACCGCGAATGTATGCATTATGGAAGTTTAATACGGTCTGCAACTCATTAATTAAATCTGTTTTTAAGTTGGGGGCAATGTTGGAGCGCAACGAAAGTTGATCGGCGTCAGAAATGAAATAAATTTGTAAGAATTGGGGAGTTTGGTTTGACGATGGAAGAAGACTGCCGATGAGATGGTATACTTGACCTTCTATCTTAAAAGTAGGCATAAAATTTCCTTCGCGAATTTCTTTGGCACCGAGTGACGTCATCTGAAATAGTGTGTTATACCTGCGTATATTCTTCAAAAAATGTACAGATAACGGATGATTGCCTGTCAAAAGATTTTTGATTGGTTGTGGTGGCTCCTGAATATCAGGGAGAATAACTTTGCCTGCAGCACAACACATACCGTTTGCTTCATCGCTCCATTTCTTTGCAAAACACTTAGGACACGTTTTATTCATTGCTCCAATTTTTACAGTGGTCTGCTGAGCATAATCAATGTTTGGATTGTAATTGAAAGCCGATCTATTACTATGGGGTAACATTCGACTGCGCGCCCTTGATGCCCGTTGGCTCTGTGCCGCAATCCGCTGTAAGCGTTCCGCGGTAGATTCCCCAGCGCGGGCCCATGAGGTTCTTATGTTTTGGCTGGCAAGTCGCTGTGAGTGTTCGGCGGTAGATTCCCGAGCGCGAGCCCGTGAGGTTCTTACGTTTTGGCTGGCAAGTCGCTGTAAGCGTTCCGCGGTAGATTCCCCAGCGCGGGCCCATGAGCTTCTTATGTTTTGGCTGGCAAGTCGCTGTGAGTGTTCGGCGGTAGATTCCCGAGCGCGAGCCCGTGAGGTTCTTACGTTTTGGCTGGCAAGTCGCTGTAAGCGTTCCGCGGTAGATTCCCCAGCGCGGGCCCATGAGGTTCTTATGTTTTGGCTGGCAAGTCGCTGTGAGTGTTCGGCGGTAGATTCCCGAGCGCGAGCCCGTGAGGTTCTTACGTTTTGGCTGGCAAGTCGCTGTAAGCGTTCCGCGGTAGATTCCCCAGCGCGGGCCCATGAGCTTCTTATGTTTTGGCTGGCAAGTCGCTGTGAGTGTTCGGCGGTAGATTCCCGAGCGCGAGCCCGTGAGGTTCTTACGTTTTGGTTGGCAAGCCGCTGTAAGCCTTCGGCGCTAGACTCCCTAGCACGGGCTTGCGATGTGTACTCTCTTTGTCTTCCGAGACGCTGTGTATTCTCAGAGGAAGACTCTCCCATCCGGCGTACTTTAGCTTTAGTCGCTCGGATATGCCTAGAAAGTTGTGATTTTCTTTTCGGCATGATGTCGTTATTACACAGTAATTGATAATATCTATACTAATTATATAAAGAGGTAAAGTTTGTTTGTTTGTTTGTTTGTTTGTTTGTTTGTGCAGGGTAATCTCTGGAACCACTGATCCGATTCTGAAAATTCTTTCACTGATAGAAAGCTACACTATTCCCGAGTGACATAGGCTACTTTTTATTGACCTCCCCCTCTCCTTCGGTACCCCTTCCCTGATAACTTTCGAACCGTTCAACCGATTGGGGTGCGGCTTTCATTAATATAGAAGTCATTCCTCAAGGAAATTTTTCGCCCACTAATATCTACCCTCCCTCCTCTCAGTAAACCCCCTTGCCTGCTACCTTCTACAACAATGAGAGATTCGGATTCGGTTTTCTCCTTTAGGAAGGTCAGCCCTTCGGGAGATTTTTCGCCCACTAATATCTACCCCCCCCCTAGGGGAAGGGTAGGGGAAGGGTAGGGGAAGTGTATGGGAAGAGGAAGGGGAGGGGAAGGAGCAGGAGAAGGGGAGGGGAAGGGTAAGGGTAAGGGGAAGGGGAAGGGGAAGGGAAGGGAAAGGGAAAGGGAAAGGGAAAGGGAAAGGGAAAGGGAAAGGGAAAGGGAAAGGGAA
Source organism: Chrysopilus asiliformis (assembly GCA_964034945.1). Lineage (NCBI taxonomy): Eukaryota > Metazoa > Arthropoda > Insecta > Diptera > Rhagionidae > Chrysopilus > Chrysopilus asiliformis. The sequence goes on along the minus strand of OZ035961.1, from coordinate 64,250,506 downwards.
AGGGAAAGGGAAAGGGAAAGGGAAAGGGAAAGGGAAAGGGAAAGGGAAAGGGAAAGGGAAAGGGAAAGGGAAAGGGAAAGGGAAAGGGAAAGGGAAAGGGAAAGGGAAAGGGAAAGGGAAAGGGAAAGGGAAAGGGAAAGGGAAAGGGAAAGGGAAAGGGAAAGGGAAAGGGAAAGGGAAAGGGAAAGGGAAAGGGAAAGGGAAAGGGAAAGGGAAAGGGAAAGGGAAAGGGAAAGGGAAAGGGAAAGGGAAAGGGAAAGGGAAAGGGAAAGGGAAAGGGAAAGGGAAAGGGAAAGGGAAAGGGAAAGGGAAAGGGAAAGGGAAAGGGAAAGGGAAAGGGAAAGGGAAAGGGAAAGGGAAAGGGAAAGGGAAAGGGAAAGGGAAAGGGAAAGGGAAAGGGAAAGGGAAAGGGAAAGGGAAAGGGAAAGGGAAAGGGAAAGGGAAAGGGAAAGGGAAAGGGAAAGGGAAAGGGAAAGGGAAAGGGAAAGGGAAAGGGAAAGGGAAAGGGAAAGGGAAAGGGAAAGGGAAAGGGAAAGGGAAAGGGAAAGGGAAAGGGAAAGGGAAAGGGAAAGGGGAAGGGAAGGGGGGAAGGAAGAAGTGGTAGGAAGGTGGTAGGTGGAGGGAGGAAGTGGAGAGAGGAGGGGATAAATTACTGATGTTTCGTCATACATTGCAATATATACATATATATATAAAAATGGATGTTTGTCTGTTTGTCTGTCTGTCTGAGATTACAAAACTCAAAAACTACTGGACCGATTTTTACGCGGTTTTTTGCAAAATGATCTGTGTTGCCAGGAGCAGGTTTTTAGCTATGTAGATTTTCAAAATTCGAAACGGAAGGTCCTGAAGGATAATGAAAATATCCTTTTCCCATTTTTTCCCGGAAAAATTTGCATTATAGGGTTTTTGGGGTCGCTGATCACGAATCCGGTATTAGATTTTCAAAATTCGAAACTGAAGTTCCTGTAAGGATAACGCAAATATCCTTTTTCCCATTATTCCCCGGGAACATTGGCATTATGTTTGGGATCGCTGATCACGAATCCGATATTAGATTTTCAAAATTCGAAACGAAAGGTCCTGTAAGAATAACGTAAATGTTCTTCTTCCAATTTTTCTCGCAAAAAAAACAGGCTTTGGGAGGTTTTCAGGGTTGCTTATCACGAATCTGGAGTTGGAATTTCAAAATTCGAAACGGAAGGTCCTATAAGTTATTTTATGGTTTTTTGGCATTCTAAAATTTACACAAAAAAACTTTTAGCTGCCAACGAAGGGTCTGCTAGTTAACAAATATAAGTATAGTTAATTAACAGATAGAAAAACAGTAAATTTAATTTATTTGTAGGTGCGTAGTTGAGAAAATCTTTTTACACCGTATGCGCAAAAGTTCTTGGGAAAACAAAAATTATGTAGGGAATTATGCGGTTGATTTTGGCTTAGGAAGACATTTTTTAGTTAAAATGCTCTGGGAAGACCTTTTTGGGTAAATGATCTAGGAAGACTTTTTAAAATGTAGGAGTGATTTTTATGTTTTGTTACAAATTTCCTACATAAATCACGCATAACTTTTTACTGGTTTGACACATTTTGGTCAGTCCAAAGAGAAAGTTCCTGGTTGGGTGCTGCTGTAAGTCTCCCCCCTCCCTGGCGCTATCCATTGTGTTGTGTTCAGTGCAACACCATGAAGGTTCTTAGTGGGCAAAAATTTTCCCTAAGAATTCGCCTTCGTAATAAAGAAAACCGAATCCAATTTCCATTAGTGTTGTAGCAGATAGCAGGCGAGAGGGTTTGTCGAGAGGGGATGGCTGGCCTTCCTAATGGAGAAAACCTTATTCAAATCCCTACGGCATTGCAAGAGATAGTAGGAAAGGAGGTCTATCGGAAGGGTAGATATTAGTGGAAAAAAAATTTCTTTTGAAAATGACTTCTCTATTAGTGAAAGCCGCACCCCAATCGGTTGAACGGTTCGAAAGTAATCAGGGAAGGGGTACCGAAGGAGAGGGGGAGGTCAATAAAAAGTGGCCTATGTCACTCGGGAATAGTGTAGCTTTCTATCAGTGAAAGAATTTTCAGAATCGGATCAGTGGTTCCAGAGATTATCCTGCACAAACAAACAAACAAACAAACTTTACCTCTTTATATAATTAGTATAGATTAGTATAGATGTATGACGAAACATCAGTAATTTATCCCCTCCTCTCTCCACTTCCTCCCTCCACCTACCACCCTCCTACCACTTCCTCCTTCCCCCTTCCCCTTCCTCTTCCCCTTCGCTTCCCCCCTTCCCTTCCCCCCTTCCCTTCCCTTCCCATTCCCCTTTCACTTTCCCTTTCCCTTCTCCTTCTCCTTCCCCTGGGGAGGGGGGGGGGTAGATATTAGTGGGCGAAAAATCTCCCTAAGGGCTGACCTTCCTAAAGGAGAAAACCGAATCCGAATCTCTCATTGTTGTAGAAGGTAGCAGGCGAGGGGGTTTACTGAGAGGAGGGAGGGTAGATATTAGTGGACGAAAAATCTCCCTAAGGGCTGACCTTCCTAAAGGAGAAAACCGAATCCGAATCTCTCATTGTTGTAGAAGGTAGCAGGCGAGGGGGTTTACTGAGAGGAGGGAGGGTAGATATTAGTGGGCGAAAAATCTCCCTAAGGGCTGACCTTCCTAAAGGAGAAAACCGAATCCGAATCTCTCATTGTTGTAGAAGGTAGCAGGCGAGGGGGTTTACTGAGAGGAGGGAGGGTAGATATTAGTGGGCGAAAAATCTCCCTAAGGGCTGACCTTCCTAAAGGAGAAAACCGAATCCGAATCTCTCATTGTTGTAGAAGGTAGCAGGCGAGGGGGTTTACTGAGAGGAGGGAGGGTAGATATTAGTGGGCGAAAAATCTCCCTAAGGGCTGACCTTCCTAAAGGAGAAAACCGAATCCGAATCTCTCATTGTTGTAGAAGGTAGCAGGCGAGGGGGTTTACTGAGAGGAGGGAGGGTAGATATTAGTGGGCGAAAAATCTCCCTAAGGGCTGACCTTCCTAAAGGAGAAAACCGAATCCGAATCTCTCATTGTTGTAGAAGATAGCAGGCGAGGGGATTTACTGAGAGGAGGGAGGGTAGATATTAGTGGGCGAAAAATCTCCCTAAGGGCTGACCTTCCTAAAGGAGAAAACCGAATCCGAATCTCTCATTGTTGTAGAAGATAGCAGGCGAGGGGGTTTACTGAGAGGAGGGAGGGTAGATATTAGTGGGCGAAAAATCTCCCTAAGGGCTGACCTTCCTAAAGGAGAAAACCGAATCCGAATCTCTCATTGTTGTAGAAGATAGCAGGCGAGGGGATTTACTGAGAGGAGGGAGGGTAGATATTAGTGGGCGAAAAATCTCCCTAAGGGCTGACCTTCCTAAAGGAGAAAACCGAATCCGAATCTCTCATTGTTGTAGAAGATAGCAGGCGAGGGGGTTTACTGAGAGGAGGGAGGGTAGATATTAGTGGGCGAAAAATCTCCCTAAGGGCTGACCTTCCTAAAGGAGAAAACCGAATCCGAATCTCTCATTGTTGTAGAAGATAGCAGGCGAGGGGATTTACTGAGAGGAGGGAGGGTAGATATTAGTGGGCGAAAAATCTCCCTAAGGGCTGACCTTCCTAAAGGAGAAAACCGAATCCGAATCTCTCATTGTTGTAGAAGATAGCAGGCGAGGGGGTTTACTGAGAGGAGGGAGGGTAGATATTAGTGGGCGAAAAATCTCCCTAAGGGCTGACCTTCCTAAAGGAGAAAACCGAATCCGAATCTCTCATTGTTGTAGAAGATAGCAGGCGAGGGGATTTACTGAGAGGAGGGAGGGTAGATATTAGTGGGCGAAAAATCTCCCTAAGGGCTGACCTTCTTAAAGGAGAAAACCGAATCCGAATCTCTCATTGTTGTAGAAGATAGCAGGCGAGGGGGTTTACTGAGAGGAGGGAGGGTAGATATTAGTGGGCGAAATATCTCCCTAAGGGCTGACCTTCCTAAAGGAGAAAACCGAATCCGAATCTCTCATTGTTGTAGAAGATAGCAGGCGAGGGGGTTTACTGAGAGGAGGGAGGGTAGATATTAGTGGGCGAAATATCTCCCTAAGGGCTGACCTTCCTAAAGGAGAAAACCGAATCCGAATCTCTCATTGTTGTAGAAGATAGCAGGCGAGGGGGTTTACTGAGAGGAGGGAGGGTAGATATTAGTGGGCGAAAAATCTCCCTAAGGGCTGACCTTCCTAAAGGAGAAAACCGAATCCGAATCTCTCATTGTTGTAGAAGATAGCAGGCGAGGGGATTTACTGAGAGGAGGGAGGGTAGATATTAGTGGGCGAAAAATCTCCCTAAGGGCTGACCTTCCTAAAGGAGAAAACCGAATCCGAATCTCTCATTGTTGTAGAAGATAGCAGGCGAGGGGGTTTACTGAGAGGAGGGAGGGTAGATATTAGTGGGCGAAAAATCTCCCTAAGGGCTGACCTTCCTAAAGGAGAAAACCGAATCCGAATCTCTCATTGTTGTAGAAGATAGCAGGCGAGGGGATTTACTGAGAGGAGGGAGGGTAGATATTAGTGGGCGAAAAATCTCCCTAAGGGCTGACCTTCTTAAAGGAGAAAACCGAATCCGAATCTCTCATTGTTGTAGAAGATAGCAGGCGAGGGGGTTTACTGAGAGGAGGGAGGGTAGATATTAGTGGGCGAAATATCTCCCTAAGGGCTGACCTTCCTAAAGGAGAAAACCGAATCCGAATCTCTCATTGTTGTAGAAGATAGCAGGCGAGGGGGTTTACTGAGAGGAGGGAGGGTAGATATTAGTGGGCGAAATATCTCCCTAAGGGCTGACCTTCCTAAAGGAGAAAACCGAATCCGAATCTCTCATTGTTGTAGAAGATAGCAGGCGAGGGGGTTTACTGAGAGGAGGGAGGGTAGATATTAGTGGGCGAAAAATCTCCCTAAGGGCTGACCTTCCTAAAGGAGAAAACCGAATCCGAATCTCTCATTGTTGTAGAAGATAGCAGGCGAGGGGATTTACTGAGAGGAGGGAGGGTAGATATTAGTGGGCGAAAAATCTCCCTAAGGGCTGACCTTCCTAAAGGAGAAAACCGAATCCGAATCTCTCATTGTTGTAGAAGATAGCAGGCGAGGGGGTTTACTGAGAGGAGGGAGGGTAGATATTAGTGGGCGAAAAATCTCCCTAAGGGCTGACCTTCCTAAAGGAGAAAACCGAATCCGAATCTCTCATTGTTGTAGAAGATAGCAGGCGAGGGGATTTACTGAGAGGAGGGAGGGTAGATATTAGTGGGCGAAAAATCTCCCTAAGGGCTGACCTTCCTAAAGGAGAAAACCGAATCCGAATCTCTCATTGTTGTAGAAGATAGCAGGCGAGGGGGTTTACTGAGAGGAGGGAGGGTAGATATTAGTGGGCGAAAAATCTCCCTAAGGGCTGACCTTCCTAAAGGAGAAAACCGAATCCGAATCTCTCATTGTTGTAGAAGATAGCAGGCGAGGGGATTTACTGAGAGGAGGGAGGGTAGATATTAGTGGGCGAAAAATCTCCCTAAGGGCTGACCTTCCTAAAGGAGAAAACCGAATCCGAATCTCTCATTGTTGTAGAAGATAGCAGGCGAGGGGATTTACTGAGAGGAGGGAGGGTAGATATTAGTGGGCGAAAAATCTCCCTAAGGGCTGACCTTTCTAAAGGAGAAAACCGAATCCGAATCTCTCATTGTTGTAGAAGATAGCAGGCGAGGGGGTTTACTGAGAGGAGGGAGGGTAGATATTAGTGGGCGAAAAATCTCCCTAAGGGCTGACCTTCCTAAAGGAGAAAACCGAATCCGAATCTCTCATTGTTGTAGAAGATAGCAGGCGAGGGGATTTACTGAGAGGAGGGAGGGTAGATATTAGTGGGCGAAAAATCTCCCTAAGGGCTGACCTTCCTAAAGGAGAAAACCGAATCCGAATCTCTCATTGTTGTAGAAGATAGCAGGCGAGGGGGTTTACTGAGAGGAGGGAGGGTAGATATTAGTGGGCGAAAAATCTCCCTAAGGGCTGACCTTCCTAAAGGAGAAAACCGAATCCGAATCTCTCATTGTTGTAGAAGATAGCAGGCGAGGGGATTTACTGAGAGGAGGGAGGGTAGATATTAGTGGGCGAAAAATCTCCCTAAGGGCTGACCTTCCTAAAGGAGAAAACCGAATCCGAATCTCTCATTGTTGTAGAAGATAGCAGGCGAGGGGGTTTACTGAGAGGAGGGAGGGTAGATATTAGTGGGCGAAAAATTTCCTTGAGGAATGACTTCTATATTAATGAAAGCCGCACCCCAATCGGTTGAACGGTTCGAAAGTTATCTGGGAAGGGGTACCAAAGGAGAGGGGGGAGGTCAATAAAAAGTAGCCTATAACACTCGGGAATAGTGTAGCTTTCTATCAGTGAAAGAATTTTCAGAATCGGATCAGTGGTTCCAGAGATTACCCTGCACAAACAAACAAACAAACAAACAAACAAACAAACAAACAAACTTTACCTCTTTATATAATTAGTATAGAAGTATAGAAGTATACCCAGCAAGATTCGGAACTAGTTACGTAACTAGTGGAGTAACGTGATAATTCACTGTTACCCTCTGCGTGAATCTTCTTAGAGCGTTGGGAAAAAACTCACTATATACATCGTGCAATTGACAATCCGTGTGAATGTCTATCGCACTTACTCCAACACCAAACGTACATAAGTCTGTCTTGCTCTAGCAATGTAGAAACGAGACAGCCTTATGCTTATTAGGTGTGAGATGAAATGAGACGAAATATGTGAATATTTTGTTACCAGTAACGCTAAAAGTAACATGTGTTACTTTTAGCGTTACTGGTAACAAAATACTCCGATAATTTTATTTTTATTAAACTGTTTTCCGGATCTTCATTTCATGTGTTTTCCGGATTCTCATTTGGCGAAGCAGGAGCGTTTGCTATTCCCAGTGAAATTTCTGCGGAAGCAACATCGAGTGGAAATTCTACAATTTGAAGATCCGAGTTCAAATTGTGGAATTTCCGAATCATTCGATGTTGCTTCCGCAGAAATGTCACTGGGAATAACAAAAGTTGATGCAAGAACAGAATGACTGGATGGAATGACATTAGTTTGTCTCTTTTCGTGCAATGGCGATGCGAAAGTAAATAAGAATATTCACCACTACATGCACATTTACATACTTCTACAGATGCGAAGTGTTGCATTTGTAGTTGAACACGTTACTAAAATCTTGCTGGGTAGATTTCACCCAAAATAGTGAACGGAACTTGTTAAAATGTGGTTACTTCGATTTTTGAGGAAAATTTAAAAAAAAATTAAAATACCATTGAATCATAGAAAAATTGAAAAAAATAATAGTCTGTGACGACAGCCATGTATTCTAATTTTCATTTTTTTTGCGTTGCAATATATTCTTATTTAAATTGATATAATATTTTCGATAAATTAATCATCGCTTTGAACAATTGCGATAGTTGAAAATCCAGTTTAATAATATCTTTATTGAAACTCACTTAGCAACAAAATATTTAATCAAGGGCCTATTGTTCTATTCAAATGGCTACCGTTCGGGGATAGATTCTATACCAAGCCAAACAAGAGCATAGAATAAGGAATCATAGAAAAAACTCTGCTGAACAAATTTTCGACAAATTTCCCCGTCGAAGGGGGGGAAAAGGTCCCTATCATTTACTAGCTATGGCCTAAAAGTTAAATACTTTTAGACTAGGGAGCACGAAGCAGAGAGAATCATTTTCGCCGTATCTATTCAATGAGATGGAGGAATCGAATGGATAATTTTTTTGCGTGTTACATCGGATCCTCTTGCTTCCTCTCACAGTGGACAAATTTTCTCTAAAAATTTGTTCTAAGAGTTTTTTCTCTAGATTCTTTGTTCTCTGACAAGAGACCCAAAAGGAGAAAAAACGGAAAAAATTACTGTCCGGGAAGAGAACGATTAGTCGAGGATGAGAAAAGATCGTGATTTGAGTCGCGCAGGACGCCACGAAGGCGATTAGATCCTTTTTAGTTTCTTTTGATATAAATCTAAAGATTTTGAGAATTTCTTTTAACCCTAGATCCGTGTACTGGGCACTGAGTGCCCAGAACGATTTTCGAACCGAAATTAACCATATTTTTAATAAAGAATATGATGAAATGCAATATATTTCTGAAAGATACTGTCACTTAGAGTACAAATAAAATCCAAATTGCATATCTCCGGGAGGGTTGAGGCAGCTGTCAAAAAAAAGCGTAATATCGTGTACTTGGGCACTCAGTGCCCACGTCAGTACATTTTGTATGAATTTTTTTTTTATTTTGACTACAGCTTTGGGTTTTTCCCCTTTCATGATTTTTCTTGTATGCAGATATTATATTCTATTGTTATATTATTTATATTATAATATTTATATTGTATTGTTGTCATGTATTGCATTGTCTTTCGTGGAGTACATGATTTGTTGGAGATGTCGAGTACCAGATTCGCGAACTTACAAGGTGGTCTATATTCTCAGTCGATTTTTCCAAATTATATTTTCCCATTGTATTTCTACCTGTTTAACGAATAAACCAATTTTTATGATTTTTAAACAAACCAGCCATACATTTTCTATTGGAATTACATCTGGGCACTGAGTGCCCAAGTACACGATAAATGGAAGTTTTATAGTACACGGGTCCAGGGTTAAATCAGTGTGAGCATAAATGTCACTGCGTTTTAGCCAATAAAGTTATAAAGTTTTGTCTATTTTTTTTCATAACGAATCAGGCTAAATATATACAAATACTTAAAACTAGTTAAAACTTAAATAAATAAATTAGTTTAAAACTTAACGATCTAATATACAAGGTGCTGAAATAGAAATAATATGAAGTGCAAACTAAAACTTAACCTAATTAAAAAGTGGCATAAATAGTGTAGAACGGAACAGACATACATCACAGTAAGCAGAATCAGGACTACATAAAGTTTCATCTACTTAAACTACCTTAAATCTACAACTACAAACGTTCATGCTAACATTCATACATTATCGGACTTAATCAACGACTTCATACGCAAATCTGCACCATAAACTTGTAAGTAAGAAATTTTTATTCTTAACACCGAATATCGACCGAAGGATGAAGGATGAACTTACTTCACTGTAAGAAAGATTGACATTTTGACAGACAAAAAAAAATTTGACAGGAAAACTTGTTTCTAAATTGCAACGTTATTTCGAAAAGATGTTCAATACTTCATATTGTCTATGGTATAATCGGGGTTAAAACTTGTAGAAAAATATCAGTTGTAGCCAACACAAAACTTTCTTCCACAAAAACTACGGCCCTGAGCAATTTACGCTACAGCCCTATCGCTTTGTCAACCAAAGACGATTTCAAAACGTACAAAATTTGAGTTAACTTGAGAGCGGTAAAAGATATCGATTTACGGTAAAAGGTAATCACCATACGGGTATAAAAATGTGGAAAATTGTATTTTGTCGTGGATACGTCTTGGATTTTGGTAATGGGGGTACAAATTAGAAAATCGGCTTGCTGCCATGATAACAAATTTGCAATCGATGAAACTAGATAGTTTGTGGTGATATCTGAACAAAACCTGTGTTATAAGATGAGGGCTACATTAAAGCATTGTATAGGGTATTTTGTTATGTTAAACTATGTTGAATTATGTTTTTAAAAACCAAAATCAAAATTTTTACTCCGCTGTTATGCTGTGTTTGCTGCTTGCAGTACAGATTTCACATGTATACTCTTTTTATGCTTCTCCTTTATGTGTTTTGAATCTGATGTATTGAAAGCCATGTTATTTCGTTCTTTTCGTTCTGAAAAGTGTCGCTCTTAACGGCAAAATCGTTTGCTGTGGTTTCCGACTCTCGTTCTTGGGAACGAAAATGATTTCTATTTAAGTTTTCGCTTCTTGTTCAAAGCGTTTTGTGGGTCTCGCATAAAAATGAATGAAAGCCTCGAGCGATGGCTTTTTGGTATGATGCACACACACACATGTAACTATGTATTTTACTACTGAGAGAACGATATTTCGCTCCCAGCATTATAGTTGTGTTCAGGGTTGTGAGATTTTTGATCTTCGAAATCGTAGTAAATCGGCCGAAAAATAGTAGTAGAATCGATGAAATAGTAGTAAATTTATGTAAAACCTTCGTCATTATATAACTAATTTGAACGAAAGACTAGAAATGGGAGTGCTTTGAACATGTATGATATTTACTCAGCGGCGGCGCTAGGGCGGTGCGAACGGTGCGACCGCACCGGGCGCCGTCATGGGGGGGCGCCGAAATCAACCGAAACGCGACCGCCGCCACCGACTCGTTATTGACCGACGACCGATCGGGCGCGCAAATGAATGGGCCTTTCCACCCACAGTTGTAACGACAACGCTGAACAACATCTCGAGTCCACACGCTGTTGTTACCAGTTGTGTCAGTTTTATATGCGTAAGTGCGAATATTGTAATTTTTGTGGTTGGAAATCTCTCACCCATGGATGATTGATACAATTGAGAATGCATTGGTCACTCGATTTAGACAACTATCCAAATTCAATGATACATGGCGGTTTTTATATAACATCAAAATAATTCCTGAAAAGTTCATATTGCAAATAGCCTGTGCTGATTTGCAAAACAAGTTAACCAATGAGGATAAATATGACGTGTCTGGTTGTGAATTGGTTTAGGAACTTATGAGTCTGAACCCATTATTAAAGGATCTTCAATCAGCAGACCCGTTAAAAGTTCTTCGACTTATTAAAAAAATGATTGGCAGGATATTTTTCCGAATGTGTGGACAGCGCTACGTATCTTGTTGACTGTACCTGTAACTGTCGCTAAAGGAGAACGAAGTTTCAGTAAATTAAAACTTACCTACGTTCTACTATGTGTCAGGAAAAACTGTCAGATCTTGGAATTTTATCCATAGAAAATGCTATTGCCCAGGAGTTAAATTATTCCGACTTAATAAAACAATTTACAAGCGCAAAAGCTAGAAAGGTGGTCATCTAAGTTTTTTTTATCAAATTGGTTGTCCTTTTAATTTTTACTTTCTTCTACGGAGTATAATAAAGTATTGTATTCATGAAAAATTTCGACATCTTAATTTTGCCTAAAAAACATTTCCCGATCACTCCTGAGTCGATTGGAGTCATATTAAAAAAATGTCTTTCTGTCTGTCAGTCTGTCTGTCAGTCTGTCTGTCAGTCTGTCTGTCAGTCTGTCTGTCAGTCTGTCTGTCAGTCTGTCAGTCTGTCTGTCAGTCTGTCTGTCAGTCTGTCTGTCAGTCTGTCTGTCAGTCTGTCTGTCAGTCTGTCTGTCAGTCTGTCTGTCAGTCTGTCTGTCAGTCTGTCTGTCAGTCTGTCTGTCAGTCTGTCTGTCAGTCTGTCTGTCAGTCTGTCTGTCAGTCTGTCTGTCAGTCTGTCTGTCAGTCTGTCTGTCAGTCTGTCTGTCAGTCTGTCTGTCAGTCTGTCTGTCAGTCTGTCTGTCAGTCTGTCTGTCAGTCTGTCTGTCAGTCTGTCTGTCAGTCTGTCTGTGTACAAGATTTCTCAAAAACTAATAGAGCTAGCGCCATGAAATTTTATAGGCATGTTGGGTCCTGAAATGGGACGATCCTATCAACTTTTGGTGGAAATCCGTTAACCGGAAGTATCCAAAATGGCGGTTTTTCAAAAATCGCAATTTCGTTTTTCTCGATTTACTCCCAAACTACGCGTTTTTTAGTGGCCTTAAGGAGAAAATAAAATTTCCCACACTTTTGTCTTTAGCTATAACTCGATATCTCAACCTGTTATCTAGATAAACCTCAAATTTTGTACGTTTTTTGATATTTTTGGATGAATCAACAATTTATTGGGAGGTTGTATTGGGTTGACAATACGACAGGGCTATAACGTAAATTGCACAGGGTCGTAGAATTTGTAGAAGAAAGTTTTGTATTGACCACAACTGATATTTTTAAATTTTCATTAGTGATTACTGTCTGCAGCAAAAAGTTTAAATAAAAGTTGTCGAACAAAATATTAATTGTATTATTTCTCATCTGTAAAAGTTGTCGTCTCATGTCATCTCTGGGTTAGTCTCGGGACTTATTGATCCATGTGTTATACCATAGATATTTGGTCGTCTGATACTGTTTATAGATGTGAAAAATTACATTCAATTTTGTCTCAATGTAAATTCTGTGCAGCAAAATGACGGGTAAGCAACTGCATAGAAGGAACACTAAAGTTTTGTATTTGGAGGGGCGCCACTTTGAGATCTCGCACCACCTAAAAATTTGGCTAGGACCGCCACTGTATTTACTTCATACTTCTCTTATCATAAACCAATTACTTATAAATAAAATTATTATATAAAATTATTATTATAAATAAAATTATTATATTATAAAATTATGAAACCGAATATCTCAAAAACGGTGCATCTTATCAAAAAAGTGCAAGAACAAAAGTTATTTAGGATATGATTCTACATAAAACTTCCATACATCAAAATCCGATTGGAATAAATTTAAAAAAAATCTAATTAGAAAGTTTGACTTCAAACTGGAATTTTTATACAACTGTTCGCCGTTCACTTAAATCACCATACGGATTTTCAATAATTGCCTTTTGTTATGTTTTAAATAAAAATTTGTTTCCTTAATTTCCTTTTCACTAAAATTTCTTACTTAAATATCTATTGGCGATCGTTGTAGGCGGATCCACGTCTTCTGGCCGTCTCTACGAGACTGACACCTGCTTTTTTCGAAAAACTTAGTTTGCAAGCAATTCGTAAAAACATATTTTTTACATTTTAATAAAAATATCTCAATAACGGTAAAAGATAATGGATAACGGTAAAAGACAAAATTGTGCAGAATGCCATTCTCATTAATTCATCTCACATATACGGTAAAAGATAATGGATAACGGTAAAAGACAAAATTGTTCAGAATGCCATTCTCATTAATTCATGATGGTGGAACGAAAAAAAAATTGCAACCGATGAATATCTAATAGTGCGGAAAAGTTGCCATTAGATCTCTGGAATACCTGTTAATTTTTTTGTAAAAATCAAATAACATTTTGAGCAGGGGCGTGGCGTGAGTTTTGAAGCTAGGGATGCAAATTTTAATTTTTTGGCATTTAATTGCCAACTTAAGGTTTTTATGTTATTAATAAAGGTATTTTTTGGGTTGTGCAAAAATACATCTCTCGTTAGCTACTTAAATGAATGACAATAAAATAATAAAAAGTTCAAAACATTAAAATAACTTGTACTTTATGATTATGAAAAATGCATCCGATCTTTGATCCCCAGACTACGAAATTATAATGTGTTTGTTTTTAATTCGAGACACTTATATATCCGAATCGAGAGAAAAAGTAAATTAATGATCTTTTTGTATAAAAAATACTGTTTTAAAATAAAATATTTACGATTGTCCGCATAAACCCAGATACACCAAGATCGTTCTTAAACTTTACCGAAAATCGTCTCGTACAACTTTTATTTACTGTTGTTATATTTAACTTTGGTTTTGGTCTCCCGCGATCAAGAATATTTTGTTTTTCTGAAAAAGATCGCGAACTAAATGATTGTTTTAATAAGCTATCGATTACACAACAATCTGCTATTTTTACCAAACTATTGAAATCACAAAAATCACACAATAAAAAGACACGCTAATAAATAAACAATTTAAGACACTACTCACTACGCATGCAGAAACGCTACTACCAATTTGCCTTAATGCATTTTTTTTACTTATTTTCACTCGGAAGCAACGATTCGAATTGCTTATTTCACATCTTCCTGTTGCATATGACATTACGAGGCAAAAGAGAAATGATCGCCCGAAAGAAATTTTTATTTTTGGAATGGTTTTTTTAAACGCGAAAACCGCGTATTTTTTGTTCAAAAAGGTATGAATATTAGATATAGAATTACTCAAAACAAAATCATCTAAATGTCCTCCAAAAAAACTTTTTAAATACGGATCTTAGTTTTTTAGTTATTTAAATAAAAGCGCAAATTATTTGACTTCTGCTGAGGTGGAAGCAATTTTTATTTTGCATCCACATTCTCTCTTTTCTCCAGTCGTTAACATAGGTTCTCATCTCTTAAAGTTTAGTTTCATCTCTCTTCGTACAAAACTCATAGATGCAACAATAATTTCTGCTTCCACACAGTTTCAAAGGCAAGTTAAGAAATTCTCTCTTTTTTTTAAAGGCATTCGCGGTTGAATATATCACGACTGTATGATCAAATGCATTTTGTGCCGTACTGAAGCTACAAACGGCACAAAACAGTAACTCTAAGTTGTATTGAAGCTACAAAGGGCACAAAACAGTAACTCTAACAATAAACTCAAACTTAATTATGATCGAATTTTGAAAAAAAAAAAATGTTTCAACTTAAAAACTCAGTTACCAATATTTTTGTGAGATTTGTAAGGGATGCAATGCATCCCTTGCATCCAATGACGCCACGCCCCTGATTTTGAGGTACCCCAGAGGAGTTGAATTTAAGTAACTTTTCTCCAAAACTGTTCTGAGAATTTTGAAGACAATCGGTACTCAGAGGTTTTTGGGACCTATAGGTAAACTGTTAGACGATTGTGAGAAACTCCCAGTTATAAAATTCGAGAAAATTGAAGTTGACTTGCCTTTGGTAGACGTTACAGATCTTAGCACCGATCAAAAATATCTATTAGAGATGTGCCATGCAATCGCAACGGGTAACTAACTGTCCATTGAGTTTGTCCATGAGAAATCCAGGCCGACTTTCGCATTCACGATGGCTAACAGCAGCTAACCGACTTCTACGCCTACACGTTGGCAGTGAAAATCCAATAAAAATTCTTAAAATATTGGTGGAATAAGTTATGAAAGTTTACGCCCCAATGGGTTCGACATAAAATCTAGTCCCTTGTGCAAAGACGGTTCTAAGCACTTGTTTTGAACAATTTATTCTTCTCGCTATCTCAGCAATGATTTAAAATTAATCGTTGACCCCGTCATCCAACGAAATGGCTATTTCGGTCACCCTGAGAACATCCTTTTGTCCATGTTGACTGACGATCGTTTGCATATAAGACAACTAGGGTTGCGGAGAATCTTAAAAGCAAGAACGAAGGAAAGAACAATTCGCACATTTGTAATCCCAAAATTAAACTTTGAAGCTCAAGATTACATCGAACGTTTGAAATCTCTGATGAGGACCTCCAACTACTCGTACAAAAAGCAAACGACGAGGTCCCGCACGTGCAATTCCCACGCTTTCCATGCCATACTCAGGCAGTGGAGAGATTCATCAAGCTAGTCACAGAAGCATCTGCAGCTGTCTGCGGTAGTGTGGCCAGAGATGGGTTCATACGAGCTAGATTGGAGTCCCGGAAGATAATGCCCGCTTTTCACACTAAAGCCGATTACCGTACTAAAGACAGCCAATAGATGGAACAATTATCAATAAATCCGTTCCCAATGGTCGGGTGGCAGGGTGGGAACGGGTGGAACTCGAAATGTAAACACCTCCCCGTGGTGAGTTCTGGGTTATTTTGGTACTACTATGATTATGGTATGTTTGTATATGTATAACGGCCAAAAGAAGCGAAGATTTGCATACAAATTTCACAAAATCATGTAAACAAAATTAAAGGCGTGTGGGGAACCTCAAGATATTTTTCGATTGTAATCAAATTTTACACCAGTTATTAGAAGTCCAAAAGGCAAGTTTCTCTCGCTATTAGAAATTAAATTTTCAAAAAACAAAAAAAAAATCCCCAAGTTCGTTCCGCCCTAATATACAGTAAGCAAAAAACCCTTTTTTTCGAGATAATGGGTGATGTGAATAAAAAAATAGCTTTTGCTAAAACTGATGTTTTTTTAGCTAATGCAGTCTGCATTAGCTAAAAAACATCAGTTTTACCAAAAGCTATTTTTTATTCACATCACCCAATGGCAAAAAACCTTTTTTTTTAAAACGGTGTATCTCGATAACAGTTTGAGATATCGAGTTCTAGCAAAAGACAAAAGTGTAGGAAATTTTATTTTCTCCAAGTGTTGTCATACTTAACACTACTAAAAATGCGTAATTTCGGAGTAAATTGAGATAAACCAATTCGCGATTTTTAAAAAGCCGCCATTTAGGCTACTTCTGGTTAACGGATTTTCTTCAAAAGTGGTTAGGATCGTCCCATTTCTAGGACCAAACATTCCATTTTCATGGCTCTAGTTCCAGTAGTTTTTTTTTAAATCTTGTACACAGACTGACAGACAGAAGACATTTTTGTAATATGACTTCAATCGACTAAGGAGTGATCGGGAAATGTTTTTTAGGCAAAATTAAGAGGTTGAAATTTTTCATGAATACATAGGGCTGACCGGGATGAGTTGGCTATAGGGGTAAGTAGACTCATTGCGGTTAAGTCAACCACGGTTGAAAACAAACCTGCGTGTATTGGACTGTTTATTCAGTCGACTGACACCTATCAGTGAACCAATGTCGTTAGACCACAGTGTTCTTGGAACGAACTGTGAGGGGAAAAAACGAAATTTCAAGCGTGTGAGTAATTTTTTTTCTTGTTAATTAAATTGTTTTGTAGCTTACACTTTTATTGTATTGAACTCGTCAGTGATTTCAAGTGAAAATTTATGTATGAGTTAACAAGTTAGTGAAGCATTTTCTGACCCATACTTTTTGATTTTTTTTCACGAGTGTGTTAAAAATAAAATGGCGGCTTGGAGCTAGTTGACTCACAGTATACTGGGGTTAAATGACTCGATATGAATCACTCATATTTTTTTGTTAATTAATTTTATTTTTTTAAATTACATGAAATTTACACCCCGATTGCGAGTGTCGTGTCGTTTTCGACAATAGTCGTTTTACGTGTTGTTGTTAGTGTTTTTCTACCAACAACAACACGTAAAACGACTCTTGTCGAAAACGACACGACACTCGCAATCGGGGTGTTAATTTATGTTAATCTGAAAAGTTATTAATTTTTTAAAGAATAATTTTTTTCAGAATTATTATAGTTTTTTAATATGTTCCAACACATTTTCCTCATAAAAAGTATAGAGTCAAATAACCCCGTTCACAGAGTCAACAAGCCCCAGACACGGGGTTAGTCGACTCATCGAACAACTTTTTTTAAAATGAAAAAAAATATTTGAAACACTTATAATTAGTCAAAATAAAAGATTGACGAAGAAACACAATTGAATAAACCAACCAAAAACGTCTTTACTACACCTGAAATAATTACAGTAAAACTTTTATAAAGTAGATTATAAAAAGTGGGTCTACTACCCCGGTCTACCCTTATGTAATTCGTAGAAAGTAACATTTTTATTTATTTTTAATATTTATTCTAGCTGAAACAGTCGAATTATAATTTGAATTGTACAAAAAAAATTGGTTTCATGAAAGTTGTAAAATATGTAACTAAATATGCATTTATATGCAAATATGTACTAACGTGTCAAATATGCGAAATATGCAACAACAAGTGACCTTCATTCGCTTCTAAACTTATTGATTCGGATGAATAAAAAACTCCCGGAGCCGAAATCATAACGAGAAGAAATATGCAAATGCATATTTTTGGCAGCCCTATTGATAAGCAACCCCGAAACCCCCGAGTGAAACTTTTCAGCCTCCTAATGAGCAGGATTCATGGCGAAAATCACGGTTTAAAAACACCCAAACCCTTTACCTCCTTAGGGGTAAAATTTTGGAAAACCCCGCCTTAGTGAGCGCCTACGCGATGTTTGGGACATACTGTGAAAGTTTCAAGTCTCTAGCTTCAGGGGTTTGGGCGGGGCGTTGACGAGTCAATCTGTCAGTCAATCAGGTTAAACGATTTTATATATATATAGATAAAAGTATTTTTTTATTTGTTCATTACATTTGTTCATTTTTCAAATTTGTTCAAATATGTAGGTAATATTGGATATACATTTACTTAGTGATTAATTATTTTTATTTGTAAAGCAACCTTTGCTCTATATTAAATATTCAACTTTGTCTTAAAAAGTCATTCAATAAATTATTGTGAAAGATACAACATTGTTTTAATTATTATTTAAATTACGTGCCCTACAAATCAGAAGTGGGATAGTGACTCTAGGGATGCAGTAAAGATGATTTTTTTTCACATTGCTCTCAAGATAATTTTAAAGGTTACGGAAGATTACATCTGAGATTTGGTTCAGATTTCAAGAATTTTTGTTGCTCATGATTGTCCTGAAAATTGTTCTGATTCGAAGATTATTAGATTATAGGTGATCTAATCAAGATTCAAGAGTTCGAGTTATGACTGTCAGATCATAGGTGAATTAGTCAAGATTTCGTGGATTTGTTCTTCCTGTTCTGAAGATAGTGATTCCTAGATCATAGGTGATCTAATCAGGCTTTCAAACAGTGGTTGTTAAATCATAAGTGATTCAACCAAGCTTTTAGAAAATAACTGTCGGATCATAGGTGACCCAGTAAAGATTTCGTGAATTTGGACTTCTTGTTTGTAAAATGGCGATTGTAGATCATAGGTGACTCAATCAAGAATTTGTGGTTTTGTTTTCATCTCACACGTGAGAAAATTTTGGAAGAAAACAAAAGAAAGAAACTCTGAGTTGGCAGGTATTCAAGAAGTGTAAGCTCCGATGATAATTTTCGTTGAAATGTAAATTTTCCAATTGAAAATTGGGTAAAGATTTCGGGAATTGTACGATTTTTTTTTAAATATTGTACTGTGTATTTTTCTTTTTAACACGTAGTTAAAAATAATGGATTTTTTTGTTATTTTATTAAATCGAGGTCGATTTAAATGGTCAGGATGGCCGAATATAGGTAATATTGGATATACATTTACTTAGTGACTAATTATTTTTATTTGTAAAGCAACCTTTGCTCTATATTAAATATTCAACTTTGTCTTAAAAAGTCATTCAATAAATTATTGTGAAAGATACAACATTGTTTTAATTATTATTTAAATTACGTGCCCTACAAATATTTGTTCATTTATTCATATATGAAGCTCCAACGATCACACTTGCAGTGCTAATAGGTACTATGTTTGTCTAACTCGTGCCTTGCCCTCTGCACATAAAAAAAATAATTAGAGCTAATTTCTTTTGGCGAAAAGAGCAGTAGGCATTTTAGAAAAAAAATACAATAAGACTAACTTCTTGCTGTGTAACTGAATTCAGTCAGCTACACAGCAAGAAGTTAGTCTTATTGCATTTTTTTTTCTAAAATATGATATGTTACTGTCCAACGAGCAGCACGGGGAGCTATTAGAAATACCGCTCGTCAAAAAGGGGAGGTTGAGACTTTATAATTTGTTAGTTGGAAAATGAAAGTTAGTTTGAAATCGAAAAAAGTAACAAAGAATTTACAATTCAAATCGTTGATAAAAACTTCAACGAAATATATAAAAAGAATAAATAAAAAATATAATAATTCAAAAAATATAACAAAAACATTACGAAGTTTGCAGCACTCATAATTACATAACCTTAAGAAATTAAAATGGAATTTCACTCCATAGAACAATTTTGGTAATTGAGCCACTCAGAAAGGGGTTGAATCTCAACTGCAAGATAGTAATATGGAGCAAAAAAGGTCAGGTAAAAATAAACAAATACTGAAATAATAAATAAGAAACTTTAAAGTGGTAGTCTCCAGTATGAACGTCAAATCTTCCTACAAATAAATGTTTTTTGTAGTATTTTGTGGTACATCTAGAAAGTTTAAAAATTGAAAAGGCTACACTTTTCGTGGAATTATTGAGCTGAGCCAGCGATTACTGAGCTTGATTAAAGGCATATCAAATTGAGGTTCCATCACACAAAAACGGCAACAGCTACTAGTACCATAGAATAAGGAATCATAGAAAAAACTCTGCTGAACAAATTTTCGACAAATTTCCCCGTCGAAGGGGGGGAAAAGGTCCTTATAATTTACTAGCTACGGCCTAAAGCTGGAAACACAATTGATGCAGTAATGTCGATGCACGCATCAAACGTGTATATTCTTATCGCTGCAGACACAATTCATACTGCAGCAGCAATGCATGCGTGTGCATCGACGCAACGTTTTGAAAAATTAAAACGTTGCTGCATGCTGCAATAATGGTTATCCACATATGGGCATTTTCTTTGAAGATGAAGTGTGCGCAATCCTAAATCTGTTCTCAAATGACATTTGACACTGCACTGCAGCGCTGCATCAATTGTGTCATCAACCAATGCTGCTGCATGCATTGCGATGCGTGAACGCACAACGCTGCAGCATGCTGCATCAATTGTGTTTCCAGCCTGACACTGCACTGCAGCGCTGCATCAATTGTGTCATCAACCAATGCTGCTGCATGCATTGCGATGCGTGAACGCACAACGCTGCAGCATGCTGCATCAATTGTGTTTCCAGCCTGACACTGCACTGCAGCGCTGCATCAATTGTGTCATCAACCAATGCTGCTGCATGCATTGCGATGCGTGAACGCACAACGCTGCAGCATGCTGCATCAATTGTGTTTCCAGCCTGACACTGCACTGCAGCGCTGCATCAATTGTGTCATCAACCAATGCTGCTGCATGCATTGCGATGCGTGAACGCACAACGCTGCAGCATGCTGCATCAATTGTGTTTCCAGCTTAAATTATTGCAGCATGCAGCAACGTTCTAATTTTTCAAAACGTTGCGTCGATGCATACGCATGCATTGCTGCTGCAGTATCAATTGTGTCTGCAGCGATAAGAATATACACGTTTGATGCGTGCATCGACATTACTGCATCAATTGTGTTTCCAGCTTAAAAGTTAAATACTTTTAGACTAGGGAGCACGAAGCAGAGAGAATCATTTTCGTCGTATCTATTCAATGAGATGGAGGAATCGAATGGATATTTTTTTTGCGTGTTACATCGGATCCTCTTGCTTCCTCTCACAGTGGAAAAATTTTCTCTAAAAATTTGTTCTAAGAGCTTATTCTCTAGATTCTTTGTTCTCTGCTAGTACCACATTTTTGCATAAATATTACGCTATTCTTGGAGATGGTTCGTACGCAAAAAGAATTATTATTCGCAATGTTCTTACCCCTCCATACAAATGAAATTTACAAAACTCTTAAGCCGGCCATACATTCTGAGACTTGTTCTAAAACCATCAACAGGGTTTTGATTTTTGTCGAACCTAAAATTTGGTACTACCATAACCGGCCCATACACGATCCAACATTGCCTACAACTGAACCAAGTTGTACAACAAGTCTCATAATGTATGGCCGGCTTTACACAGAAATTCAATTGCACCAATCCTTCCCTTTATTACCGGATTAATGCAATTTACATTTACAAGAAAATTGTCGCCTCATTTCCAGTTTTCTAAGAGGTAGAAATATATAAAGTAAATTGCATTTTATTACTGGGATTTTTAAAATATTTTCGGGATTCTCTTATAAGTTTCTTGTTAGGATTTTGTAGAAAAAGGGTTAAAGTAAATTAACTCTTTTAAAAGAGCATAAGTGGGTATTATATTTGGAATAGTGTATTATATTATAAGAGGGGAGAGAAGTTGTGATACGGAAGGGGGACACAAAAGGATTTTCGAAGAGAACTATTTGACTAATTCACTTGTGTGATGGCCCTGACCGTCACCCCCTAATTATCATATTGCCGGCTCTGGCAGGCGGGAACACGAACTGGCTTAAGGTGGGTTTAGAAACACGAGCATTTTCATTTTTACTGGCAAAGTGAGTGAAATGCCAGATTTCTTATGACTTTTTCACCAAGTGGGAAAGGGACGGGAAACCACTCAGTAAAAATTTTACTGGAAATTTTGCTTGCATGTAGTGGTTTTACTATCCATAATTTTCGTCGACGATAGGAAAGTTATGGCAGTAAACAACAACAAACACATTGGACTTCCCCGGCCTGCCAGCAAAATGTTACTCCTGAATTATGGGGAATTATGGCAGCCAGCAAAAGTAAGGTTAAGTTCGATGTTTATTTGAAAGCTACGCAATTTTAAATGGAAACGGGAGGTAATAATAATTATGTTATTAATTATAACCAGTGGCGTAGCGAGGGTTCATGGCGCCCGGGGCGGAAGTTAAATTTGCCGCCCTAAAATGATTTTTCTATTACTGACGTTTCCACCGAAAAATCCATATTTTGAAAATGACGCATACTTCGATTGGCGTGTCGTTTACAAGTAAATTGCCGTGTTTTTGTTGATAGGCAAATGTCGACCAATAATTGAGGCGTTAAAAGCTAGAGTGGACCAACCCACATGTCGAAATTGTGATTTTTTTTGTGTTTGAATCACTGTTGCGAGTGAGTTTTTAGATAAAAATGTTTGGATGCACAAAAGAACATTTCAACATTGAGTAATAAAGTCCACAGAAATTTTTTTTTCCAAAAATTTACAATAATAGTACAAAAGTGGAAAAGCTTCAAAACTCGATTATGTGGCTTGGTCCACTCTAGCTTTTAACGCCTCAATTCATCTCTTGTTGAAAACGACACGATAATCATAAAGAGGATGAATACCAATTAGCGCCAAATTTTTAAAATATCAATTGTGTCACTCTTTTTATACCCGTATGGTGAAACCAAAGGGTATATTAACTTTGCCTTACCGTTTGTAACGCCAAGATCCCGTCATCACACACACCAGTTTGTTTATAGTGATCAAAAAAGTCGATTTCTGGATATCCGTCCGTCTGTCTGTCTGTCCGTCCGTCTGTCTGTCTGTCCGTCCGTCGGTCTGTCTGTCCGTCTGTGCGTCCGTTTGTGGCGCGTATTGCGGACCCACGGAAATTTGGCACAAAGCCGTTTTTCCTAAAATGCGAGGTTGAGTTCGTTAATGTGCAAAAACGGACTCGCCATATGAACTAAACGTTTTTTACGAATTTCACAAAAACGGTGCATAGTTGTTTAGGACACGTTTTTACATAAAACTCCCATATATCAAAATCCAATTGGAAGAACTTTTAAAAAAATCTTATGGGAAAATTTGACTTCAAATTGGAATTTTGATACCACCCTTCGCAGTTCAATTAAACTTGAAAAAATGTCATATCACCATACGGGTCTCCAATAATTGCCAGATTAGCAATTAAAGCTTTTTTATGTTTCAAGGTGAAGACTGATTTAAACCAAACGTTACTCAAAAGCTGATTGACCAGTACAAAAGTTATATTAAAAATTGTAAGCAATAATTTCAAATTTTTTTAAAAGAAAAAAATGTATTTCACATGTTTCTACAAAAACACTTTTCTGGCTTTTTGGACTGAAAATTCTGTTATTATGCTGTCGAAATCGATTTACAGTAGAATCCCGATTTTCAAGGGACCAGCAAATTCATACGAATTAGCGGGATATACGAATTATCGGGGTACGAATTATCGAGATTTTTTTCAAGGGACCAGCAAATTCATACGAATTAGCGGGATATACGAATTATCGGGGTACGAATTATCGGGATTCTACTGTATTTGGTTAATTCTTCCTCAATTGACAAAAGAGCCAAGTTCCTTAATTTTAACGTGCTCATAGTCGATCTCAAATAATTTTTTATGAGCTTTAGCTTCGAAAAACTCCTTTTGCAACTTGCTACGCTTATTCCTATTGTTAGAAAGATTCGAAGCATTGTCGCTAGCGTAAACTTACCTACATATATCAAAGACACTATCTTTTAACACCCAATTTTTTCATTTGTTCCGAAATGTGTTGAAACATTTTTTTTTTATTTGTTCCGAAATGTCGTGAATTTGCCGCCCCATAAAGAGTGCCGCCCGGGGCGGACCGCCCCCCCCCCCGCCCCCCCTCGCTACGCCACTGATTATAACATCACACAAAATGATTTTATTAGGTGAAATTGAAGTGCTAACAAACGTATTGCTGCGAGAAGGTGATGTGCAGTGACAGTTCGCCATAAAGTGGAAGGGAAAGTACGTGTGAGACACTGATGTGATCGACTTTTTGCGCACGTAAATTTGAATTTCGCTATCCCGCTCACTTTGCCAGTAAAAATGAAAATGCTCGTGTTTCTAAACCCACCTTTATTTAGCAGAAGCGTTTCCGTTGGCCAAAGGCGAAACCTGATACCGCTAGCATCGTTAGCAATAAAACGCTTACGATGCGCACAAGTGGCTGTTCACGGTTTAGGCGAATGGTAAACAAACGCGCTTACGCTGCGAATTTCTCTGACCGACGCCAACAGCTAAAAGGGCTGCTGGCAGATCAGAGTAGAAAACGCCAGCAGAAGAAAACTCGTCGGCTGAGAATTTAAATGTCGTATGTAATTTTCGTTGATTTTGAGTGAATTGAGTTTAAACTATCATAACTCTTTTTCCAGCGGACCGATTTAGTATTTGTCTTTAAGAAAATTAAAAATGAATTGCACCAAATTTAAAAGCAGCTTTGAAAAACTCAGATACTGATCCCAATTCAAAACTCGAAAAAAACTACATATGACACTTAAATTCTCAGGCGACGAACTGTGAGTTCACGAGAAGAGTTTTTTTTTTGAGTCAATTGAAGCAGAAGTTTGTGACCAGTCAACGTATTCTAGTAAAGTGACTTCGTAGTTAAAGTAATAATAAAATGTACTTAGATTACTTAGGAAATGAAAGTGACTAATTAGCTAAGTAATAATGAATGTAATTTGATTGATTAATGATTAAAGTGACTTAAGTTGACTTGAGACTATTATTATTGCTACCTGATTCAACCATTTCTTCACCCAGTGACCACGACACCACTTGCAATTTCCAGTGTATTCCAAATTTCAAGGGTACTTTAGATGAAACTATGCGCGTAAGGTGATGGGTAACACAAAGGGGCTATAAACAGAACGGTGGAGTAATTTGGTTCACATTTTCACTACATTTCCTCTTGACAAAAAAACTTTGATGAATATCGCTTTTACCAATTATTTTTCCACCACAATATCGAGACTTTTTATAAAAATGGTTTTTGCCCCTCAAAATTTCGCTCATTTCAATTCGCAGGCACTCCTGATAAATGCATCCTAGCTGTCTAATTAGTATCTAAGTGTACCGAAAAACAAATAATTTACCTTCTATTGAAAACTCCAGTGTCTTTTTTGCTTTGCTTTTTATAGTCTGTTTTTAAAACTCCAGTGCCTGTTTTGCTTTGATCGCAACGTCTCCAGATGGCGTTTCTCGTCTCCAGATTTCGAGTCCAGGGCATCAATCGTGTAACGCGACGCAGACGCGAAATTGCGTCTTTCATTATGAAAAGCAATCGTGTATGGCGACGCGTCGTTGCATACTAGCGACGTGTCTTTTCGTTCAGCGACACAGTTCGAGGCGTCGCTCAGTGTCATTTCGTCTGTCATTTCACAATGGGGGAACCAAAGTAAATAAAAGTTTTTGTATTTAAATTATAATAAATTTATATTACTTCAGGAAGATAACGAATGAAAACCAGTGGTAAACCCTTGTAAGGTTCATGGATGAAAACAATGCCTTAGCGAGGGGCGCGTTTGACACTGGTGCCTCCGACAACAAAAAGAAAAAACTTTTGTGGGAGGATTTGATTTTTATTCACTTCAAGCAAAAAGTCTATTAATTGTACATTACTGTTTTGAGGTGAGCTGAAACGGATCATTTTTGTCCTTTAAGAACCTGCGAACAACTCGTTTCACTTTTTTCTGGCGAACTTAACATAAAATTAATTTCAGCTAATCCAAACATTTTTATTTTGACGTTTCTGTAGCAAGATATTTGTAGTGATCAAAACTGGTCAGTATTGTGCACTCGGAAAGCTTTATTTAGCATGACCTATAATTGATTTAAGAAATTCAATCCATTGAACGTTCAAACTTTTTAGTGTCGCGATACACGATTAGAAAAACGTGTCGCGTCGATGTCGCCGTCTCAGCGTCCTCAGATAACTGACTGCGTCCTCATTAATAACAAAATGAGTGGTTTTATCATCGAAACATAAAAAAGTCATGCAAAACTTACAATTCAAAACTCGCGCCTTTTTGCAATAAATGACAACTAGTAATACAGTCACTAATACATGCGTTTTGAACAGTTAACTTACACTTAAGAGGAAAAACTAATTTTTGCATAAATCAGAGCGAGTTAAATCTTTATTTTATTTTATTTTTATGGTTTTATCTCGCTTTTATTTCTAATATCTAGCTCTCAAAAAATTATTTTTTCCTTTTTAGTGCATTTTTTAAATAAGATTTTTTTTAGTCATTTTGTATTTGATTAGTATGACTAAAAATTCAAAATGACGTGTCTTTCGCTACGCTTGTTTATATTGGAAGTACAAATGGAGAACTGCCATTTTCCAATAGATGGCGCTAGCAGTAAAATGCTGGTAAAAAATATCAGATAAGAAACGTCAAATGATGACAACTCCTTATCATTAAATTTGTGAGCAAAGACAATTGGAGCAAAGACATGGCAAAGTGATTTCGCAGGACGACAACGCTTGGCCACATGTTGCTAATGGCGTTAAAACCTATATGGAAACATTGAATTGGGACGTCCTACCCCACCCACCGTTTTTTCAGACAAGGCTCCTTCCGATTACCACCTGTTCCGTTCAATGAAGCATGGCCTGACCGAACAACACTTCCGGTTTTACGGAGAGAGCAAAAATTGGGTCGATTTGAGCATTGCCTCAAGAGACGAGCAGTTTCTTCGACGTGGAATCCATATGCTCCCGCTGCCAGAAAGGTGGGAAAAAGTGGTGGCTAGTAAAAAATAAATATGTAAGCATTTTTCCACAAAAAAGCCTCAAATTTTGAAAAAAGCGGCTGTTTTCCCTTTGTTCTTTCAATACTTTTTCGTCTTTGAATATAGATACTTTCCTTTGAGATATACTCACAGAATTCTTAACGTCTGAATCGGATTCCAAAAACCCCAGATGAGATTTTTCCTAAAAAAATTGACGAAAAGGATAATTACGTTACCCTGACAGGACCTTCCATTATCCTTATGGACTTCTTAATGTTAGAATAGAAACAGCGATCCCTGTTTGGAAAATTTCAATCAATCGGATGAGTGGAAGTGGGTCAGAACTAGATTGCAAGATTTGACCCAAACAAACAGACAGACAGATACGATTTCATCGAATGCATCTTTTTTAAGCAATTTTTATAATCTGGGTAGCAAGTATACGAAATTGTTTTCAATTTTACTAATTAATTGCATTACGATGTTGTTTTTCCACTCTATTGTGCACATTTGATCTTTCACTAAATGAGAAACGCGCAAAACCGCATAAAAGTAGGCACACTTGCCGCATTCATTTTTGCACGTCCACACTAATCTTGCATGTTAGCGAATGTTAAAAAAATTAATGTCTCGAGAAATATTTTATGTTTTACCTTAAAAGTCTGAAGGATAAATTTTATCCCCCCTATCGTTTTCATGCATATTACACCAATTAATTTATAATTATTATTGGTTAATCTAAGATAAACTAATTACTGTATTAAAAAAAAGTATTATGATTATATTATTATTAGGTTTTTATATGATCACGAATCTGGTTACAAAAATCAAATCGGGAATCACGCATTTTTACTTTCTTCTACGGAGTATAATAAAGTATTGTATTCATGAAAAATTTCGACCTCTTAATTTTGCCTAAAAAACATTTCCAGATCACTCCTGAGTCGATTGGAGTCATATTTAAAAAATGTCTTTCTGTCTGTCAGTCTGTCTGTCAGTCTGTCTGTCAGTCTATCTGTCAGTCTGTCTGTCAGTCTGTCTGTCAGTCTGTCTGTCAGTCTGTCTGTCAGTCTGTCTGTCTGTCAGTCTGTCTGTCAGTCTGTCAGTCTGTCAGTCTGTCAGTCTGTCAGTCTGTCAGTCTGTCAGTCTGTCAGTCTGTCAGTCTGTCTGTCAGTCTGTCAGTCTGTGTACAAGATTTCTCAAAAACTAATAGAGCTAGCGCCATGAAATTTTATAGGCATGTTGGGTCTTGAAATGGGACGATCCTATCAACTTTTGGTGGAAATCCGTTAACCGGAAGTATCCAAAATGGCGGTTTTTCAAAAATCGCAATTTCGTTTTTCTCGATTTACTCTCAAACTACGCGTTTTTTAATGGCCTTAAGTATGACAACACTTGGAGAAAATAAAATTTCCCACACCTTTGTCTTTAGCTATAACTCGATATCTCAACCTGTTATCGAGATAAACCGTTATTTCCAAAAAAAAACAGTTTCTTGCGATTATCTCGAAAATTAACGGGTTTTTGCTGACTGAATGTATGAAGTGAATTAATGAGAATGGCATTCTGCACAATTTTGTTTCTTACCGTTATCGGTTATATTTGACCGTTATTGAGATACAGTAGAACACGCTTAAATGCACATCGAATTTCGCAGAATTTTATGTGCATTTATCCGTGTTTTGCATTTATACGTAGCACGGAAGCACGGATAAATGCACATTAATGTGCAATTATGCGAGTAAAAGATAAACATGCAACTTTAATATTCCTGTAATAAACATTTAAATTCAACGAGGCTACACAAAAACAAAGAACCTAATTAAGAATTTGTTTTATCAAATAAAAATAAGAATAATCACTTTTTTTTATGTAATTACATTTCATTTTTGCATATGTGCATTTAAGCGTGTAAAATTTCATATAATTTATACTTTTGCGGATGTAAAAATGGTTGCATTTAAGCAAGTATTGCAATTAAGCGTGTTTCATTTATCCGTGTATATTTATATGAAAAATGCTTAAAAATCGTCCATGCACAAATTTTGCGTGCAATTACACGAGTTTTGCATTTACGCGTGTTGCATTTATGCGCGTTCTACTGTATTTTCATTAATATGTAAAAAATCATATTTTTGCGAATAATTTGCAAACTAACGGTTTTTCGACAAATCAGTTAAAAGATTAATTAAAGATGTTAATATTTTCTACATTTTTGCCATTTACCGTAAATTGATATCTTTTACAGTTCTCAAGTTATCTCAAATTTTGTACGTTTTTGATATTTTTGAATAAACCAAGAATTTATTGGGAGGTCGTCTTAGGTTGACAACGCGACAGGGCTCTAGCGTAAATTGCGCAGGGTCGTAGATTTTGTAGAAGAAAGTTTTGTGTTGACCACAACTGATATTTTTCAAAAGTTTTTAAGTTATTTCTTGGTTGTTTGGTGAAAAAAAACTTAAACTTGTCAAAATTATATATAGTACTAGCAGACCCTTCGTTGGCAGCTAAAAGTTTTTTGTATACATTTTAGAATGCCAAAAAACCATAAATAACTTAAAAAGTTTTGGGAAAAAAATGTTATCCTTACAGGACCTTCCGTTTCGAATTTTGAAAATCTAATATCGGATTCGTGATCAGCGCCCCAAAAACCCCCTTATACCGATTTTTCCGAGGAAAAACGGGAAAAAGGATATTTATCCTTACAGGACTTTTCGTTTCGAATTTTGAAAATCTAATATCGGATTCGTGATCGGCGATCCCAAACATAATGCCAATTTTCCCGGGGAATAATGGGAAAAAGGATATTTGCGTTATCCTTTCAGGAACTTCCGCGTCAGTTTTGCAAATCTAATATCGGATTCGTGATCAGCGACCCCGAAAACCCCCTAATGCAATTTTTCCTTGGGTAAAGCGGGAAAATAATATTTACGTTATTCGTGCAGGACCTTCCGTTTCTAATTTTGAAAGTCTAACACGTGATAAGCAACCCCGAAAACCCCCGAGTGAAACTTTTCAGCCTCCTATTGAGCAGGATTCCTGGCTACTACTAGTTTATTCGTGCAAAAATCTTCTGGATCTACGAATGAAGCTGTAAATTCTATTCGGTGGGATCTTACCGATGTCCAGTGATTTTAAGAAAGGACTGCCGAATGTGTTTAGTCTGCGGTTCTGGAAGAAAGGACACAAGCAAAGATAGTGTCCTGCAGTTTCTTCCTCTGCATAGCAAAGGCTACATGATGTATCGCTTGAAAGCCTAATGTTGTAAAGGTGGTAGTTGAGCTTACTATGACCTGATAGTACACTGACCAGCGGTTGTATACCAGTTCTCCCCAGACCTAGTACTTTTTTGGCCGTGGTCGTGTTAAAAGCCAAACTTTTTAGCTTGTCGTCCAACAGTTACATTTGCCCACCTCGTCTCCTGTTGCTGTATAAATGTGTTAACTGTGTTTTCCAAATGTTCACTGTTAACAATTATTTTTGTAGTTACTTCTGACACCAGTCACTTCTGTGACACCAATTTTGTTTTGTTTTGTTTTGTTCTTATTTATTTTAATAATAAAAAATTTATTTTTATTTAAATGTTATTTTTATTTTACACTTTAATGTTATTATTTACTGCTACAATATTTTATTCACTTTTACAATATTTTATTTTCATTACAGATAACTTTTCACATTAATTATTCACGTTATAATATTTTAATAAACTTTACAATAATTAATTTATTGTTATTTATATTTTATAAAAAAAACAACCACAATATAAAAAAAATACTCAATTTCAGAATTTCAAATTATTTCAACTTTGACAGGTAGCGAGTCACTCTATAACTGAAATAGTAATGGCTGATTTCGAGACTTTCGAACCCCTTTTTATACTTGTCAGTAAACAACTCTTGGTTGCAGGTGTTTACTGTAGTAAACAAGTTAATGTAAACAGTTTGAGTTTACATAAACATATTATGACTGCAACCCTTTCTGGTTGTCAGCTAACATGATTTCATCCTGTATTTGTTTTTTCAAACAATGCCCGAACATATCTGAAATGATCGCGCATTGCTTACAAACAACACTATAAACAAACTGTATTGGGTTCGTTCATTGCGCATAACTGTAAACAAAGCTTCGCGCTTATGTCAACTATAAACGAATCGATGTAAACAAAACACTTGAGCACAACCGTAAACAAAGCTCACATTTCTGTAAACAATATTGACGCTTATCGCTATGTATCGATTTCAATTAATATTTTCAATATCACATTTCTTTATTTATGATTGAGTATTTTTCCGTTTTATGATTTCGTCCTTATGACTAATTTGGATATTTAAATTTGATTTTTATATAAAAATAATTTTTATACATAACATTCCTTCCCCCTTGGGAAGATTTGAGCTTAAAGATCAAATCGATATTCATCTTCTAATTCTAATCTTGATTTTTCTTTCGGGTTTTTGATCTCTTTTCTATATAGTACTACGGGTTGAAGTCTATCATCCTTTTTACAAAACCATTTGTTAAAACAACAAAGTTTAAGGCATAATTTACCTTTTCCGGAACATTTCCAAAATATGAAAGTAATAATTAATAAAACTATGCCAGCTACTATATACGTAACTGTGCTAAAGTGATAATTAGGATTTGGTCTTGAAAATATTTCGGAAATTTTACTTTTTACAATATGAATTTTATGTGCTGTTTCGGATAATTCATTTAAATTCATGTTAGTTATTTTAATTGGTTCCACAGGTTGTAGTCCAATCACATATTTCAAATTATCGTCTGTACAACAATCATCCTTTGATAAATCTTTACTCATGATTTTATTTTCATATATATTCATTAACTCTAAATCTGGTATTAAAGAATGATACATTGTGCAAGCTCTACATTTCTTATTTTTAAGAGTTAAAATTCCTGTACCGGAAATCTTTATATCTTCCATTGAATTACATTTAATTGATAAAGTTATTGGGTTTGTTATAACATATAGCCAACTATTGTGTTTCTCTAATTTATGCCAAATCTCTATATTATTGTTTATAGTTCTAACATCACATTCGAATAATTCATTTTTCAGAAATAATTCTGTCTCACATGTTTTGATAATATATGGATTATTTAGTGTTATCATTTTGCAGATTTTATCAATTCCAGAATCTTTACAATTTTTATCAATATCATCAACGAGTGCTACTTTGTTTCTTGTTTTTGAAATAATAAGATATTTTCGTTTAGGATTTATCATGACAGTAGTTAAAAATCCTCTTTTTTGTGCTATTGGTATCATGTTATACAATTCATAAACTTCCTGATCTGTGATTGGTACTTTGATTAAGAAGACTAATCTGTCATTTTCGATATAGCATACTACTTCAGAAATCTTTAACAATAAATAAATATTTTCTTCTTTAAGTGGTATTGGGTAAAAGAATCCTATCGATAACGAATCATGTGACTCTAATAATTTTGATAAAAATATTTTCATTGGTATAATTGCTGGATGTATTTCTCCGGTTTTGACAAACATTACAACATTTGTAAGTACATTTAAATCTATTTCTGTTTCAATGACAATTGTATTAAAATAATCAAGTAATTGAATCATATATTCATTAAAAATTGTTTGATTTATTTCGTTTTGAATATTAGCAGACATTGTGTTAACTTTTGATAAAGCTTCATTTATTTCTTTCTCAGATTTCTTTAAATTGTTCATAGTTTCATTGAAATTATTAACCGTATTACTTAGTATTGTTGTCTGATCTTGTAAAATTGTCAAACTATCTTTTTGATTTTTCTCAAGATTGCTTATTGCTTTTTCATAATAATCAGCATCATTTTGATCCATAGTACCGAATAACGCTTTTAGACCTGAACCTATGAAATTAATCAAACCTCTTTTACTTCGGCGTTGATGTCCCATTAACCGAATCAGGCTTTCATAAGAATTTGTTATTATTGGGATTCTTTGTTTAATGGTGTCTAATAATCTATGGCACATTAAAGTATTATCATAGGTTTTACATAGCTCACTAATTTTTGTATTGAACTTATTAATTATTTTTTGTCGGTACGCTAAAAATGATATGTCGAGGTATGTTACCATGTTCCATACCTGTTCATAATAATGCATTTCAGAGATTTTTTCAAAATAAATTCCGGATGTTGAAGAAAAATCAATTATCGAATAATCTGGATTATCTTTGGTGTAATCGAATCCAGTTATTGCCTTGTAACATATGGTTTCGTATTATTTATATTATATTTAAATATTTTGTTATTCTTTTTAATTTTAACGCAAAAATCTGTTGAATTTAATACTGTATAAGGACCTTCATATAATGGATTCAATTTTCCTTTTGAGGGAATTTTAATGAAAATTTTATCACCTGGTTTATATTTTCTTTTGTTTAAATGTTTATCGAACTGAATTTTGGATTTCTCTTTCATCTTTAATACATTTTCTCTAGCAATCTGTTGACTTCTTATTATTTTTGTTTTAAGGAAATCATTGTATTCGTCATACGAGGTTTCGTTGGTAGTTTTAAGGGAAGTTGGTATTTCTGGCTTATATCCGAAGACTCATATGGAGTGAAGTTTGTGCTTGTATGTACAGTGGTGTTATATGAAAAACTGGCAAATGGTAATATTTCATCCCAATCGTTTTTGTTTGTTGTAAAATTTCTTAAATATTCCGCTAGTGTGGCATGTACTCTTTCTAAAGCTCCATTAGTTTGAGGATAATATGCGGATGTGTTCAATTTCTTGATTTTGAACATTCTACAAAGGTTTTGAAAAACTGTACCCATAAAATTTTGTCCTTGATCGGTTAGAATTGAAATTGGAATTCCGAAGATAGATATAAAATGTTTAAAGAAAGCATCTGCTATTGTTTTGGCTTCTTGATTTGGAATTGGTATGAATATAGTGTATTTAGTTAGATCATCCTGTATGGACAGAATATTTTTATTTCCGTTTCTGGTTGTTTCTAAATTTGTTCCAAATATATCTAAAGCAACTCTTTCAAAACTTTTCTTACTAGTAGTAGTTATTAACATTGGGTTTTTTGTTGGTCTGCGATTAATTTTATTTGTTTGACATTTTATACATGATTTAACGAATTTCTCAATGTCCTTTTGCATACCTTTCCATCTATATTTTTCTTTAATATTTTTAAACATTCTTATGATTCCAGCATGTCCTCCTATGGGAGTTTTATGCATTTCATGAAGTATTATATTTATTTCATCCTGTTTTGGTATTATTATATCACTGTCTTCCATAAAGTGAATTTCTATATTTGAATCGGAATATTTTTCTTCAATATAGTCTTTTATCCTTTTGGAATTTGTATCAAATATTTGGGTGAAATACAATTTTTTGTATTTAGCTGTGATTTCCGATAAATGGTTAATTATATCTTTTAATTTTTCTGAATCCGAATCATCCCATTCGTTTTCTTTGATAACACAATGAATTGTCTTTTGTTTTGCAATCTGGAATTTTATCACTGATCCGATTTCTGTATTTTCTTTTGATAATAAATTCTTGTCTTCAGTTGTCATTAATTTATTTGAATATGTAGGCGTTTCAAAATATGAATCTGTCAAATTTATAATTATTCCGTCTGAATATTTATTTTTTACCTTATTACTTAATTCTTGTTCGTGTAACCTAGATATAGAACCTTGTGGATTTGACTCTTCATTATTGTTGCTTTCATTTGCTTCATGAAGTATTTTTCTGATTTCTTCTTCTGTTTCTGTTACATTTATACAAAAACGACTCAAATAATCAGCTTGAGTATTTAAAGTACCTTTTTTATATTTAATTTCATAATCATATTCCTCTAGTTTTAATCTCCATCTAATGAGACGACTGCCTGGATCTTTTACATTAAATAACCATGTCAACGGTTTATGATCGGTTTGGATTATAAATTTTCTTCCATATAAATATGGTCTAAAGTTTTTTACTGACCAAACAATTGCTAAACATTCTTTTTCTGTTGTTGAATAATTACCTTCTGGTCTATTCAAAGTTCTAGACGCATAGGCAATTGGTAATAACTTATCACCATGCATTTGGGATAAAACTGAGCCAATCGCATAATTAGAAGCATCAGTAGACAAATAAAATATTTTATTGAAATCAGGAAATTGAAGAATTGGTTCTGACATTAGAGATGTTTTCAATTTATCAAAAGCATTTTGTTGTTCTTCTTTCCAGTCAAATTTTGCATCTTTTCTTAATAATTTTGTTAGATTTTGAGAGATTTTTGAGAAGTTTGGTATAAATCTTCTGTAATAACCTATTAGTCCTAAAAATTGTTTGATTTGCTTTGGATTGCCTGGTGGTATGAAATTTTCCACTGCTTTTACTTTTTCCATATTAGGACGAAGACCGTCTTTTGATATTATATGCCCCAAATATGATACTTCCTGACGAAGGAATTCGCATTTATCTGGTTGTATTTTAAGATTAGCGGATCTTAATTGGTCAAAAACGCTACATAATTTGTCTTTATGATCTTGCAATGATGATGCATAGACTACGATATCATCTAAATAGACGAAACATTTAATTCCTTGCAATCCTGATAGTACAGCATTCATTAATCTCTGGAAACAAGAAGGTGCATTTTTTAATCCAAATGGCATGCGAGTAAATTCATAATGTCCTAAAGGTGTTGAGAAAGCTGTTTTTTCTTTATCTTCTTTCTTCACCTGTATTTGATGAAATCCTGACGCTAAGTCTAAGGTAGTAAAATATTTACAATTTCCTAATTGATCTAAAATATCGGTTATGTTAGGAAGAGGGAAATTATCTCCGATTGTTTTTTCATTCAACTTACGATAGTCAACAACTAGTCTCCATTTCATTTTTCCACTAGCATCCAATTTTTTTGGAACTACCCAGATTGGAGATGACCATGGGCTATTTGATGGTCTAATTATTTCATTTTCCAACATTTTATTAATTTGATCATTAACTTCATTCTCATGAATTTTAGGATAGCGATATGTTTTAGCACATATGGGAGATGCATCTTTTTCTAATGGAATATGATGTTCATATAGTGTGGTACTTGATAAAAAATCTCCTTCGAGGAAAAATAAATCCTGGTATTTATTACAAATTTCATTAATAGAATTTCTTTCTTCTTTATTTAAATGTTCTATTCGTAAATGGTTTTTAATTTTTTCCCATCGGCTTTCGTCTTGCTTTAACATTCTCGAGTCGACTAAAAATTTTGTTTTCGGTACTGGTTTTAATTCAAAGTTTGAAATTTTCATAACTACGAAATTATCAATTGTATTAAGTACGGTTACAATCGCAGTATCATTAACTTTTTTAGTAAGACATTCACTAATGTAACACCCTGGAATTAATTCTTGTTTTTCAATATACCCAACATCCAGTTTTCCTTTAATAGGTATTTTAACGATAGTTTCACTTCTTGAAGGTAAATATAATCGATGTGGTGTTTCAAAATATAAACACGTTTTAATATATTCATTATATAATTTCTCCTCATTATAATCAATAAAAAATTTATTCATTTTAAGAAAATCATTTCCCAATATACCATCAAACTTAATGTTGATATTTGGAAAAAAGTGAAATTCATGGGTCAAATATGAATTTTCACCAACTGAAGGGAAAAATTCAAAACTCAGCTTTATTTTACCTTCACTTTTTAAATCTTCATTATTTATTCCATTTATGCGTATTACATTGTTTTTGTTTAATTCTTCATTATTGTTAAAAATATTTTTAAGGAGAGATATTTCTGAACCAGTATCCAATAGAAGGGATAGAATTTTTGTATTATTAACTTTTAATTTCACAAATGGTCTTAATATATTATTGCGGTATGATTTTCGCATTGATTTATTGAATTCACATGTGTTTGTGGAGTTTCTTGGGTTTTCTTTCGAGTTTTGTTGTTTCTGGCCTTGGAAAAACCCTGTTCCTCGTTTTTTGAAACGTTTAAAGATTGTTTATTTTTCTGGAAGCAATTTGAAACATTATGTCCTTCTTTTTTGCAGTATGTGCAATATTTTGCATTTAGCCTTCTAAAGCAATTGTCATAATTATGCCCTTGTTTAAGACAAAAGGAACACTGATTTTTATTTAATATATTCACTCTTTTATTTTGAAAATTCGGTCTTTCGAATCTCTTTGTATTATCTTTTATGGAAAATTTTTGAAACTTTAACGCAATCTCTTCATCGCTTGCAAGGCGGCTTGCTTCAGTAATAGTACTTGGATTTCTAATACGTAATAATTGTCCGTATTGTGGTAATGAATTGTGTATGAACGCTGTTAAGCCCATCCTTTTAATTAGTTCTTGTTGGGACTTATCTATTTTGTTACCGGTTTCAAAAGAAAGGGTACTCATTAATTTCTGAGCTTTATCTTCGATCCGTTGAGTATAAGAAGCTATGTTTTCCCCACGATATTGTTTAGTGTTTTGTAATTCAACTTGTACTTGCGCGAAAGACTTCTTATCGCCATAAGTTTCTAGAAGTTTCTTTTTTAGACCCTCCCAAGTATTAAAATTTGTGGTTCTAATAATATTTTGGGCTGAATTTTTCAAGGCAGATTTTATAAAAGGCATAAGAATTTGTTTTTGTGAAGGGTTAGCTAATTTATATGCTTCAGACGCACCATCTATAAAACCTGATAACTTGTCAAATGAGCCATCAAACTCCGGAATGAGCTTGATTAATAGGCTAGTTTCTATTTGCATATCTGTTACTGAATCAACCTCTTGATTATCGTTTTCCATTTTCTTTTGTATTTTCATTGATTTTAAAATTATTTTACAATATTTTTACTTAACTTATTCTTTGCTTAATAACAATTTTATTACTCACTGGAATCCAACGATGATAATGATGATCTCAAGGAATTTCATCTTAATTGTAGTTTAGTGGGTTCTCCCGATTAATTCCGACGTCTACGTCGAACTTGTACACGAATCCTTTGTGCTGTGATCCCGCGACGTTCTAGTTCTTGTCGGACTCTAATATAGATGTTCCAATGATAGTGACGAACCTCGGTTAAGTTGAGGAGCCTTCCTGGTACTTCAGGATCTGAATTAGCTTCCTTGGCACTTTCACTATTATTATTAATTTCACTTGGCAACATATATAATTCTAGGAATGTTCTCCGGGATTTTTTTTTTTTTTTTTTTCAAAAAGCTTTCTTTTAGGGATTTCTTTTGGCAATCCCACTTCTGACACCAATTTTTGTTAACTGTGTTTTCCAAATGTTCACTGTTAACAATTATTTTTGTAGTTACTTCTGACACCAGTCACTTCTGTGACACCAATTTTGTTTTGTTTTGTTTTGTTCTTATTTATTTTAATAATAAAAAATTTATTTTTATTTAAATGTTATTTTTATTTTACACTTTAATGTTATTATTTACTGCTACAATATTTTATTCACTTTTACAATATTTTATTTTCATTACAGATAACTTTTCACATTAATTATTCACGTTATAATATTTTAATAAACTTTACAATAATTAATTTATTGTTATTTATATTTTATAAAAAAAACAACCACAATATAAAAAAAATACTCAATTTCAGAATTTCAAATTATTTCAACTTTGACAGGTAGCGAGTCACTCTATAACTGAAATAGTAATGGCTGATTTCGAGACTTTCGAACCCCTTTTTATACTTGTCAGTAAACAACTCTTGGTTGCAGGTGTTTACTGTAGTAAACAAGTTAATGTAAACAGTTTGAGTTTACATAAACATATCATGACTGCAACCCTTTCTGGTTGTCAGCTAACATGATTTCATCCTGTATTTGTTTTTTCAAACAATGCCCGAACATATCTGAAATGATCGCGCATTGCTTACAAACAACACTATAAACAAACTGTATTGGGTTCGTTCATTGCGCATAACTGTAAACAAAGCTTCGCGCTTATGTCAACTATAAACGAATCGATGTAAACAAAACACTTGAGCACAACCGTAAACAAAGCTCACATTTCTGTAAACAATATTGACGCTTATCGCTTTGTATCGATTTCAATTAATATTTTCAATATCACATTTCTTTATTTATGATTGAGTATTTTTCCGTTTTATGATTTCGTCCTTATGACTAATTTGGATATTTAAATTTGATTTTTATATAAAAATAATTTTTATACATAACAAATGTATCAATGCTTTGATTGTTGCTACTGAGATTAGCAGTGAAGGAGCAGGTCCTACAGGTAGGATATCAGCTCCCTGTCTTGCTCATTTATCTGCTTCTTCATTGCCTTGGATGTTGCTGTGTCCTGGGACCCATATGAGGGATACAGTATTGTTACATGAAATCTGTTGTAGGTTTAGGAAGCATTCTTCCACAAGTTTTGATTTCATCTCTACGGAATTCAGCGCCATTAATGCCGCTTGACTGTCAGAGAAAATGTTGATCTCTTCTCCTGTAGGATTATTATTTTGAATTAGTATTGCACTAGTGGAAATTGCTACTATTTCTGCTTGAAACATAGTAACATTATTACCCAGAGGGATAGTTTCAGTAATATTATCGTCTGCGGGTCTAGGATGAAAAACACCGGCACCCGCCACATCGTTCCTGAGTGATCCATCAGTAAACCAGCAGTTACTTGTGGGAGGAATCATCTGACTCTTCCGATTTCATTCCTCTCTGGTTGGAAAAATCACCTTGAATTTCTTTCCAAAGTGTAATTTTGCAGTATGATAATCGATAGGCATTGCTGCCTCTGATATCTTCTTCGTTAGGTCATTCCAGATAGACATATGTGATTTACTGCAATTGCTGGAAATCCTTTGACCAGTTATGCTGAGTCTAAAAGCATAGAGCATAGCTTGCTCCTTGATGAATAAATCCAATGGTAACAAGTTTAAAATAACTTTCAACGCAGCTGTTGGGCACGATCTCATCAAACCAGTAATGCTGATAGACGCAAGTCTTTGGAGCTCATTGAGCTCGTTTTTGACAGAAGAGAGAGTTGTTCTTTTCCACCAGATTATAGCACCATACGATACCATTGGTCTGATTACAGCTGTGTATAACCAGAGAACGATCTTTGGAGACAATCCCCAAGTACGGGATACTGCTCTTTTACATTGTAAAAAAGCGGATATCGCTTTATTTACTTTGTTTGAGACATGTGATTTCCAATTGAGTTTCTGGTCGAAGACCACGCCCAGAAATTTGGCTTCATCGATTAATTACAGTTGAATACCCTTAAGAGATGGCATTTTTAAATTGCCAATCTTACGTTTGTTTGTGAAAAGTACCGATTTAATTTTACCTGAATTTATAGATAGACATATAGTATCACACCACACGGAAATTCTTGTGATGGCTTCTGCTAGAATTTCACCAAGAGTGCTAAGGAACTTACCTGTTATAGATATTACTATGTCATCGGCGTATCCTATTGTTAGAATGCCTGTAGAGTTTAATGTGTGTAGTAGTTCATCTACCACAAGACACCATAATAATGGAGATAAAACTCCACCCTGAAG
This sequence comes from Chrysopilus asiliformis, assembly GCA_964034945.1. NCBI lineage: Eukaryota > Metazoa > Arthropoda > Insecta > Diptera > Rhagionidae > Chrysopilus > Chrysopilus asiliformis. The sequence continues at coordinate 64,210,208 of OZ035961.1, read as the reverse complement.
ACAGCCTTTGACAGTCGAGATAGAAACCTCATAGTCTCCAAACTTCGTCTTTATTTGTCTGCCACACAGAATATTGTAGATCCATCTTGTTATGGTTTGATTTACACCTTTGGAACTAAGAGCTTCTCTTATGGCTTGAAAAGAGGTGTTGTCAAAAGCACCCTCAATATCAATAAAGGTGCTTAAGACAAATTCATTACAGGCCATACCTCTTTCAATATGATGTACCAGTTGATGAAGAGCTGCTTCAGTAGATTTGCTCTTTTGATAAGCAAACTTTTTAGGATGTAGAATCCACTTTGGTTGAAACTCATTACGCAGATGAATTTCCACCAGTCTTTCTAGGGTTTTTAGCATAAAACTCATGAGACTTATCGGCCTATAGGATTTGGCTAAATAGTAGGATTGCTTACCAGCTTTTGGAACAAAAATTACTCTTACCTTGCTCCATGAACTTGGGATAAAGCCCGTTGCAATACAGGCTTTATAGAGTTCCTGAAGGGGCAAAATTACTGAATCAATTCCTTTCTGGATGACAACCGGATAGATACCATCTGGGCCTGGAGATTTGAAAGGGGCGAAACTGTTGATAGCCCATGAGATTTTTTCTCTCGTAACTTGGTTGGCTGTCGACCAATCAGCTGTAGCTTGTCTATTTGGAATAAACTGGAATTATCTCGGAAAGGATAATGTCCAGGGAAATGTGTGTTAAGGAGGTGTATAGCTGCCTCCCTATCACTTGACGTGTAAATTTCTGATTCGGTCTGGAAAGTAGTTGGTTGGTTTACCGCCTTAGCGGTAAAATTTCGGAAAACCCCACCTTAGTGAGCGCCTACGTGATGGTTGGGACATACTGTGAAAGTTTCAAGTTTCTAGCTTCAGGGGTTTGGGTTGGGCGTTGATGAGTCAGTCAGTCAGGCTAAACGATTTTATATATACATATAGATGACTATATAACAAATAATTGAAGAGAACGGATCAATGAGAAAAACGAAAGAAACCCTCAAACCAGGAAAGGAATGGATAAAAAGTTAAAAAAAACCGAAATAATATAACTGCAAGACTGGGAATAAACGAATCAGCTACTTTATTTTTAAAAAACCTATATGAATCTAACCTATTAACAGATCAAACGATAATCAAATGCCACCACTTAGAGATGAGAAAATTCCCAATATTTTTAGCGTGGGAAATAGAAAGAGCCATAAATGAACTTAAATCTACGAAAAGTTTTGGAAATGGCGATATAAAACCAGAAATGTTAAAATAGGACAAAAATGAAATATTACACACACTGATCTACCCATTTAACAAAGCAATTGAAAAGGAAAAAATGGACAGAATCGTAAATAATACTTATACCAGAGAACAAATAATCTAGAGAATAAACTCTTAGAACAAATTTTTAGAGAAAATTTTTCCACTGTGAGATGAAGCAAGAGGATCCGATGTAACACGGAAAAAATTATCCATTCGATTCCTCCATCTCATTGAATAGATACGACGAAAATGATTAGAAAATGTTCTCTCTGCTTCGTGCTCCCTAGTCTAAAAGTCATTAACTTTTAGGCCGTAGCTAGTGAATGATAGGGACATTTTCCCCCCCTTCGAAGGGAAAATTTGTCAAAAATTTGTTCGGCAGAGTTTTTTCTATATATTCCTTATTCTATGCTTATACCATAGTTAAACTATAGTTAGGAAACCCAGGGATTTTTCCGTGTACCTACGTTGGAGTAAAGATAACCGATATACTCGTGGATGCGGTTTTTCTTTCTTTCCTATGCGTAAATTACCAACAAAACACAACACATGTAAAACCTAGCCACATTTTCATACACCACCAACACATGCAATCTTCCGCTGTCGCGTATGCTGACGAAAAAACAACATTTCAAAATTCGAAACGGAAGGTTTAAGGATAACGCAAATGTCCTTTTTCCAATTTTTCTCGCAAAAAAAAAAACAGGCTTTGGGAGGTTTTCAGGGTTGCTTATCACGAATCTGGAGCTGCAATTTCAAAATTCGAAACGGAAGGTCCTAAAAGTTATTTTATGGTTTTTTGGCATTCTAAAATTTACACAAAAAAACTTTTAGCTGCCAACGAAGGGTCTGCTAGTCATAGATATGATTTTTTTTTTGTTATAATTAGCTATTATGATATACTTAACGCATCATGCCTTTTTTCGCTTGTGAATAAAAAAAAATAAATTGAAAAAATAAATACAGTCCTTTGCATGTGGAATCGATGAGAAAATAGTTTAAAAAAAACAGTATATTTGAAAATGTATTATAATTATAAAGTAAAATCGTTAAAAGTTAAGATCAGTTTGACATGTTTTTCTCAAACATCGTTTTTGAAACATTGTCATTAAAACTGTAGAATAGGTTTTTCTTCTTGAAGGTGTCGTCAATAAACGTCGGGAGCAATTTTGAGCATTGAAAAAGCCTTTTTTAGTTTTCGGAGTTGCATCATCAGTTCGAAGAAGATCCGATGTATCTTTAAGTTGTGACTTAAATTCACCGGCGGGTATAGCAAGCTTTTTATCTACAATAAGAGTTACTTTATTAACTTTGACATCAAACTCAGTGGATATGTATCCATTAGTCCCCTTCCTTCTATTAATAATGTTGGTCAACTTTTGGAGATCGAGAGGGGTTAACAATTTTATGATTTTAGAGTACGTCCTTTTTGGCGTTATAACTTTACGCCACTTTGTTGCCGTTCCTTGCTTAATTTGCTTAAATTCGACATTGGTCGGAGTGGAAAACTGTAAAAAAAACTTGACTAAAACAGAAATACTAAATCATTAGTTATAAACTTTACCGGTACCGGGTATAATTTCGAACGGGGACTAAAAGTCATATTTTGGCAGATTCCTGAGCAGTTCTTTGCTGGAGTAATTATTAATTTTCCCAGTCTTTTGGGTACCTTCCTTATCCCATCAATCGAAGATTCTTGTCTATGCAATCGAATCACCTTACCGTCTGGTTCCAAATGCGGCGTAGAGGTGCGAGATAGATATCCTGCGGTACTTTTTGGGTAGCGAAATATTTCTATCTCATCATTGTCTCTGCAGTTAGTGACATCTCTAAAAATTGCACGTCTAGCTATATCAGGAGTCCGAAGCTCTGGACTAGGAACATTTAATTTCATTTTTTTTTTTTGGATTGTTACATTTTTTGCAGTTTCAGTTTTTTTTAATTTCTTGAGTGGTTTATTTTCACTTTGCTTTTTTATTTTTATTAAGCCAATTTCTCCATTTTCAACAAAAGGAACAAACTTCTGTGACACAAAACCTTTGGTTTTGATTAAAATTATTTTTCCTATAATTGTGATTTGAAATTGACGCTGCTGCTGCTCCATGATTAACAATAAAAAATGGTATGTAAACGACGTTGCAAGTAAATTTGAATCCAAATTTTACTAAAAATTTCACAATTATGAATTGTATTCAATTCTTCTTCCAAATAGAGGTTGAAATAGTCAATTAAAAAAGTGCTTCGCTTCTTGTATGTGTTACCAAAATTAGTGCCCTTTGTTCATAGTATTCTTAAAAAATAAGTACAAAAACTTCAGCTTTATATAAATTATTATGTTGCGTTGGTGTAAACGGCAGAGTTAGAAAAATCAAATCAAACATTATTGCGATTTCATACTGTTTAATTAAACCAATAACCCAGCGCAACTTTTATTACTAGTAATATGTTTTGTATCTGTCTTGAGTTAGTTTAGAGAGCCTATAATTTATAGGGTTCGTTCGATAATTATCTTAGGGCCGTTTTCCCAATCTCCGGTTACGAACTTTACCGGAGGTTAACCGGTGGTTACTGAAGAATTCCATCTATGTATTATCATGACCTTTTTTATAGGCCATATCCCTAATTGTATACTTTCATTTTATGATCTACTATGTTTTCTTATTTCTAAGCGAACTTTGTATTAGATTACCTCTGTAATATATTACTTTTAAGCTAACTTTGTATTATATTTCCTTGGTATTATTACATTTAAGTTAACTTTGTATTTAATTACCTCACCAAAAGGCATTATGCCTTCTTGTATTTTCTAAATAAATGAAAATGAAATGAATTCCTTTTCACAATATGCGGTTAAAGGCAATGTGTCGGTTAATTATCTCTTAACCGGCGGTAAACTTAACCGGAAGAATTTCGTCCGATTAGTGACTTAACCGCCGAATTGAAGGTTATGCAGGGAAATTATGATTTAGGGGAAAGTGGTCACCATTCGTACCCGGGGCACATTCGTACATCGAATATTTTTCAATCCATAGCTCCAACTCAGAACATGTCCACACATGTTTTTTCTGTATATTAACCCAGCCACGTGTCAGCGAAGTTTGACTTCAATTTCATTGCAGCGAGTGGAAAAACCAGGACTGTTATGTATTTGAAAAGCGCGCTATAGTTTCATGCTATGCTAGATGTCGCTAGAATCGAAATTCAACCTAACCTAATATTATTGCTCGTGTTCTTTCATGTAGAATAGTCAGTTCTTGAAGTAAAATTAAATGTTTAACTTAGATATTCATTGTGTGTTTTAATCGAATTCATTTAGAAATAAAGCGCAAACGTAAGACGCAAAAGTGGTGTCAAAAGTGAGATTAATTTCGGGCGCATATCAGCCGAAAAAGTATTTTTCTTCGTTCAAATAAATTCGCGAATTTGTGATCGTTTAATTGAAACATAATCATGGGTACAGAAATCCCGCAGGAGTTTTTACAAGCTCTCACGACCATGTTAACCGATGCTTTAAAGGCGTCCGCAGCGACCGTAGCTGAGGGGCGAAGCGGCCAATTGCCGGCTGCGCAAACCAAAACCGCACCATTTTCTATGGTATAATTTCGAACATCGGACGGAACAGTGGAGGATTATTTTAAACGATTCGACTGGGCGCTCGAGTTGAGCAAAATAGCCCAAGATCAGCACGGAAATTATGCTCGTGTGCATATGGGAGCTGAATTAAACAATGCGCTGAAATTTTTGATAAGTCCGCTCGAACCAGACAGTCGAGTACACCGTCCTGAAAAAGACTTTGATAAATCATTTCGATCGAGCCACAAACAAATATGTGGAAAGCATCAAATTCCGGCAAATCATCCAAAGGAAAGGGGAAAGTATCGCCAATTTTGCTCTTCGTCTAAAGCAAGGTGCCGCCAAATGCGAATATGGAACTTTTGCAGATCGGATGTTGATCGAACAACTTTTGCACGGTCTCGAAATCCGAGAGGTGTGTGACGAAATCATCGCAAAAACGCCAACAACTTTTAATGAGGCATATGAAATTGCACACACACTGGAGGCTACCCGAAATACAGCTAATGAAGTCAATATCGCAGGTTCTTTATCGACATCAGAGTCAACAAATCGTTTAGGTTATACACTGCCAAAAAGGAAGAACTCCAAAACACGGTATCAGCAAAAAACCGCGGAGCACAGAGATGAACAAAATCAATCAAGATCTGGCCTCAGGAGCAAGAGTCGAGAAAATAGACTGAGCCATCAAAACACCTGTAAGGGGTGCGGTAAGAACCATTCACGTAGCAAATGCCCGTTTATAGATGCGAAATGTCATGCATGTGGCAAAAAAGGTCACAGTGCAAAAGTATGCCGAACTAAACAATCCACGAACACAACGGATCAGGTCGCAACGGCAGCAGTCCCCAGTGAACAAGTAGATTTTGTACAGCTGCTGGCCAAAGTGAATGAAATCAATGGATCTGGCAAACACATTATCACTGTGAAAATTGAAGGCAAGAATGTGGAAATGGAGCTAGATACCGGAGCCCCATGCGGAATTATGAGTAAAAAACGCCTTAGTTCAATCAAACCCAAATTCCGTTTGCAAAAAACTGACCGACAGTTCATAAGTTACACTGGACATCGAATCAAATGCAGTGGTCGTCTCTCAGTGAACGTTACTGTGGGCAAAATGTCAAAAGTACTGGACCTGTATGTTGTTGAAGGAAATTTCGATGCATTATTCGGGAGAGAATGGATCGCACCATTCGCAAACGAGATTGATTTCGTGCAATTACTCTCATCTCCAAAACGAATCCATACGCTGAGTACGACGAAACCTCAGATCAGTGCCGACCAAAAAGCGCAATTAGATAACATTATCTCTCGTTATTCTGAAACCTTTTCAGAAACAGCAGGCAAGCTTACTGGTCCACCAGCAACTTTACATTTGCTACACCAGTTTTCTCACGTGCACGTGAAATCCCGCTAGCACTTCGCGCAAACTACGCTAAGGAAATCGACAAGAAAATAGCAGCAGGCCTTTATGAAAGAGTCGAGTATTCGGAATGGGCTTCAACGACACATGTAGTCACCAAAAAAGATGGAACATTAAGGATCACTGGAAACTATAAACCAACTGTCAATCCACGGATGATAATTGACGAACATCTCATACCAAAAGCAGAACACATCTTTAATCGAATGAAAGGCGCCAAATTATTCTGTCACCTGGATATTACAGATGCCTATTCACACCTGCCCATCGATGAAGAATTCCGACGAGCATTAACGCTGAACACTCCAACACACGGACTCGTGCGTCCCACACGTGCAGTCTATGGAGCAGCCAACATACCAGCTATTTGGCAACGTAGAATGGAAATCGTTTTCCAAGGTCTTTCAAATGTGGTAAATTTTTATGATGACATCCTCGTCTTTGCTGAGGGATTTGATGAACTGTTGTCTTCCCTCGACGCAACACTAAATCGCCTCAATGAGAATGGTTTACGTTTGAATCGCAAGAAATGTGTATTCGCCACATCTTCTATTGAATTTTTGGGACATAAACTCGATGAGCAAGGAATCCACAAGTCGGATACACACATCGAAGCAATCCGAGACGCTCCAAAACCATCTACACCCGAAGAGTTGCAACTATTTCTGGGAAAAGCCGTCTACTACAACTCATTTATTCCCGACCTGTCAACCAGAGATCGCCCTCTTCGTGATATGTTGAAAGTTGTACCTTTCAAGTGGACAGCAGAAGCCACCAACGCTTATAAAGATATTAAAAACATTTTGATTTCTCCGCAGGTACTTATGCCCTATGATCCTTCACTGCCGCTATTACTAGCAACAGATGCCAGCAAAACCGGATTGGGCGCGGTACTGTCTAATCGTTTAAGCAACGGAGTGGAGCGACCAATCGCTTTCGCAAGCAAAACCATGAACGCTACAGAGCAACGCTATCCTCAGATGGACAAGGAAGCCCTGGCAATTGTTTGGGCTGTTCAGAAGTTTTTTTTATTATGTTTACGCTCGCCATTTTACGCTTATAACAGACCATAAGCCACTTGCTCAGATATTACATCCAGAAAAATCACTTCCAGTACTCTGCATCAGCAGAATGGCTAACTACGCAGATTATCTTTCACATTTCAACTTTGACGTCATGTTCAAACCAACAAAGTCTAACGCCAATGCAGACTACTGTTCACGTCTTCCACTGGCTCAAGCAGGAAACTCGATTTGTCGAGTAAAACAGTGCAGCGTAGAGGAGGAAGAGAATGACGAGTTTGATCAATTTTCTCTTTGCCAAATTAAACAGCTACCAGTTCGTGCAGAGAACATAGCCAAAGAAACGAAAAAGGATCTACACCTAGGTAAGATCGTAGAACTGCTGGAAAGTGGACAAAACCTTTGCAGTAACAGTTACAAGGTACCAGAGAGCAACTATACCTTATCATCTGGTTGTCTACTACTGGAACACCGGGTTGTCATTCCTCCCAGCCTTCGACAGGCAATCTTGAATGACCTACATGCAGCACATACGGGCATGGTCAAAATGAAGGGAATGGCACTGTCTTTTGTTTTCTGGCCGGGTATAGACGCTGAGATCGAGAACATCGTGAAATCATGTTCAGAATGTGGGAAGCATTCACACCTTCCGCCAAAGTTTAGAGATCATCACTGGGAATATCCTAAGGGTCCCTGGGAGCGCGTACATATCGATTACGCTGGACCTGTCGCTGGTGTTATGCTTTTAATTGTGGTCGATGCATACAGCAAATGGCTCGAAGTGAAGCCAACCACATCAACGACATCGGCAACGATAGCTATTTTGGACAACATGTTTTCATCATATGGAGCACCAATCACCATTGTGTCGGATAATGGACCACAGTTTACGTTCGCAGAGTTTAAGGATTTTCTTCGTGACAGTGGAGTGAAGTACCATAAGCTCAGTGCCCCGTACCACCCCTCAACTAACGGTCAGGCAGAACGCTACGTACAGACAGTCAAAGACGCACTCAAAGCAATGGGCACAACTCGAGAATCGTTACAAACAAACCTCAATGTATTCCTGTCCCAGTTTAGAAAAGCTCCTCATAGTACAACAGGCCAAGCACCATCTGTGTTATTTTTGGGCCGCAACATTAGAACGCGACTAGACCTAGTAAAACCAGATAGTACGTACACCAAGGTTACAGAGAAGCAACGTACATCGTTCAATTCATCATTTCGAGAATTTGAGCCGAAACAGCTAATTTATTATTTATCGGGTAATCCACGTATGGACAAATGGGTTTCGGGTTCGATCGTCACACGACTAGGAGATTTACATTACGAAATCGAGTACGACGGAAAACGCTTTAAACGCCACGTTGATCAGATCATGACTCGACGGTCATCGATGTCCGCAGCTTGCAGTCAACGGCCGCTTCCAAACAACGATGATGTGAGCACCCCGAGAAGGGTCCGTTTTTACGATAATCAACAAACGTCGACAGAGACGACGGTTCCTTCTGTACCATCGAGTTCACAACAACAATCCGTTTCTTCACCACCCAGAAGACAGAGGGACGTCAACGAAGAGCAACGAGCGACAACACCTCGACGTCCTAATCGAATTCGTCGAGCACCCAACAAGTACTCTCCTTAAGAGACAATCACGCAGATCATTATTCCTTTTTAAATGAAATGTAAACTTTGTATTCAAAGAGAGGGGAAGAAATGTTATGTATTTGAAAAGCGCGCTATAGTTTCATGCTATGCTAGATGTCGCTAGAATCGAAATTCAACCTAACCTAATATTATTGCTCGTGTTCTTTCATGTAGAATAGTCAGTTCTTGAAGTAAAATTAAATGTTTAACTTAGATATTCATTGTGTGTTTTAATCGAATTCATTTAGAAATAAAGCGCAAACGTAAGACGCAAAAAGGACCTATCTGTTTTTTCGCGCGAAAAATAAATTGGTGCCCTTATTTTCCAGTCGTGATATAATATATTTTTTCACAGTAAGTACAGCTAACAATATTTTTTTTAGTGAGGAAAAGTGACTAAAAATTAATTTGTTGAATAAAAATCGTGTTTATGTATTACCGTTTTCCACAAAAGTTACTTATTCAGTATTATTTGGTTTGGGGCAGATTCGTACAAAAAAAATGGGGCACATTCGTGCTAGAACTTTTGGTATGTTTAAATTTCCAATTGATTTGGGCACTTATAATGTGAAGGTATTTTTCGTTATTATGAAGTTATTTATTTTTAATTTTTGAATTGTTTTAAGTTTTATGTTTTTTTTCCCCTTTTTGAATTATTTTATGTTATTTACTTAAAAAGACTCAATTTGAAAGATTTTTTCTGCGCTTTTTTGCTGAATTTAATAAAGACTGGTTTTTTAACTTTTTATGTTTTGATTCTTGTTTTATTTCGTATATATATATGCTTCCCATAGGTTCCCCATGACATGTACGAAAGTGCCCCACTAGGGGGGCAGATTCGTACAATTTTCGACTTTCGGCAAAAAGGCAACTGTTTAATTATTAGTTGATTTTCATATTCTTTTTGATATCTTTGTATTAGCTGGATATCTATAATATCCAGTTAAACGAAATAGACAGTAATTTGAGCGTTATGCACGACATTACAATCAAAAACACAAAAAGTGTACGAAGGGTGACCACTTTCCCCTATAACTCTAATTTAAATAAATTCAATTAAAGATTTTCTGCATCTCCCTGGAGTCTAAAAATGTAAAATTCGATAGATTCAGTAGTAACTAAATGTGAAAATCGGTTTTGAGAAATACGTGTTTAAAATATCCAGCTCTGTAGAAAATATAGAAAATAGCCGATGAAGCACTGATCCTCGGACAATTTTACAAATTTCAATCTGAAAGTTTTCAAGAATGCTTTTCACAAAATTCAGGGGGAAAAAAATATGGCTCAAAAGTTTTTGTTCTTATTTAAAATCTACATTTACTTGTAATGCAAAATTTACATCGTACTTTCAGCAATATATCGAAATTTCTTAAATACAAATTCTTATAATTTAAAGTAGAAAATATTTTTATCGCTGGCTTGTGTCTCTTGGTCTATATGGAATTCCTCTATTTTTCAGTTCCCTAATTACTCCGTTTGGTAGGCGTCCAGATACAGAAAAATCGCCTCGTGTAAATCGGTCTGAAAAATTAGAAAACTTTAGTAAAACTATTTAAATTAAAATGATTGCGTTTTTTTCTACTTATTCTTTGCCACCTTGTAACCCAGCAATCAAGAAGGACATCAAACTTATAGCTAAAACATTTTTGTTTGCACGTGTTTTTGGTTAATTAGAACCAAATATTGTATAGATATTTTGTAAATGAATCTTTTTTACACAATTCGCTTTTACTAATTTTTTATTAACTTAATAAAAATTGTTGAATATTTACCTTGACTAAAGCGCAGAATAAACAAGCTCGTAGGCCACGGAGATCCTTGGGAATTGTTTCAAACGACATTTTCTGCTTTGTGGATATTTATTGGGAGATATTTGCTTCTGGATAAAAGATATACAGAATAACTTTTCGACGATTGACTTTAACACATCCAATTCCACCAAATTCCACATATAGGTTATGGATCCTTTTTGACATTAGATGTACAGTAATCCCCCGCTTTACGGACGGGATGCGTTCTACGGAAACTGTCCGTATATCGAAAATCCGTAAACCGAAACCTATTTTAGTATGAGATTGTACTGGGAATAAATAGATGTGTTCCAATCAATAGAAATGTCCGTAAAAAGAAACCTATTTTAGTATAAGATCGTATTAAAAATAGATAGATGCGTACCAAAAAAATCCGTAATACGAAACAGATTATTTATTTATTTATTTATTTAATTACATTTCGTCAACAAAAACTGACTATTTAAGCGAGTAATACAATTTTTAAAAACAAAAAGAGAAAAAAAACAATATATATATTTATACATATGTTCAATAATATGAGCAAAAAAGGAAGAAAAAAAAAACTTTTACAAAAAAAAAAATTATTTTAACAAAGCTTTCAGAGATTCTAAGCTAACACAAAAATCAATATTATAATACATAGAGTTAAATGAACGCGACATAGACGATACTGGTTCATTTAAGCCGTAATTCGTACGGTGGTGACGAATACTTAAAAAATGAGAGTTTCTGAGCATTCTAGTAGGTGCCATTATATTAATTTTGGACAATAGGTGAGGGCAGCTAACCAACCCCGTCAGTAATTTAAATACAAAGCATATTTTAAAATTTTGCCTACGCTCTTTTAGCGATTTTAAATCAAGTAGCCTTAATCTACTGGCATAAGGGGGGAGAATTAAGGAGTTTTCCCAAGGCAATTTATTAAGGGCGAATCGCAAAAACTTTTTTTTGGACACTTTCAATTCTATCCGCATGAATAGAATAAAATGGGTCCCAAACAATAGAACAATACTCCAAAATAGGACGAACGAAACAAAAGTATAACAATTTAGTAATAAAAGGGTCAAAAAATTCTTTGCACCATCTTTTGACAAACCCAAGAGTTGAATTGGCTCGACTCACCATATGATTAATGTGCTCCACGAAAGTAAGGCGAAAGTCAAAGAGTACACCAAGATCCTTAATTATATTTATTCTAGATAAAATACTCCCATCAAGGGAATAGTCAAAAAATAGAATATCTTTTTTTCTGCTAAAACTAAGAATGGAACACTTACTAACATTTAAGACCATACAATTTTTATCGCACCATACACAAAAATTATGTAGGTCAATCATTAAAAGACTATGGTCAAGCGTATTACACACAGTTCTATAAATTTTCATATCGTCAGCATAAATTAAAATACTACTGTAGAGAAATACTAAGTCGATGTCGTTTATAAATAAAATAAATAGTAGAGGACCAAGATGGCTTCCTTGTGGTACTCCCGATCGGTTCAAAATTGGCTTAGAAAAAGAATTACGAAATAATACATTCTGTACCCGACCATTGAGATATGATTTAATCCACCTAATAAATAGTGCCGGGAAACCAAGAACAGAGAGTTTGTATAATAAAACATCATGTGATAATCTGTCGAAGGCTTTAGTGAAATCAGGGTAAACACAGTCCACTTGTAGCCCATCTTCAATGTTAGTTTGACAGAAAGTGGTAAATTCAATTAAATTAGCTTCGGTAGATCTTTTTTTTACAAAACCATGTTGAAAAGGATTAATAATCGATTTTACATGGAAGTTTAAACGCGAACAAATCATAGCCTCAAAGAGTTTCGGAATACAGGACAGTTTATTATATATTAGTATAATATATTAAAATAATTATTTAACCACTAGAATAATGAGAAAACTATATAATTATAGAAAAAAAATATTTATACTACTTGAAATGGAGCATAAATTAATTGAATATGTTAAAACCAACAAAATATTATGGGACAAATCATGCCGCGGACAAAAAAACGTAGCTGTTTCTACGTAGGTTTCTGCTAGTTTCGTCAGAATTCAAATTTCATTGTGGGACAGAAAGCAGATTCTGCTTCTGCTGCTGCTTCTGCCTCTGCTGCTGCCTCTGCCCAATTGGAGTTCTCGCTTAAGAATAGCAAATAGATTTTTTAAACATAACAAAAGCTATAATTGCCAATCTGGCAATCATTGGAGACCCGTATGGTGATATTCGTATCAAAATTCGAACAGTTGTACCAAAATTCCACTTTGAAGTCAAACTTTCCAATAAGATTTTTTAAAATTTATTCCAATCGGATTTTGATGTATGGGAGTTTTATGTAGAATCATATCCTAAATAACTTTTGTTCTTGAACTTTTTTGATAAGATGCACCGTTTTTGAGATATTCACAAAAACCGTTTTCGTTCGTATGGGGGGTACCCCCCCTAATGGTGCATTTTTGCCCATTAACGAACTTGGCCTCGCATTTTATGAAAAACGGATCTGCGCAAAATTTCAAGTCTCTAGCTCAATCCGTGCGCCCGCAATCCGCGCCACAGACAGACAGACGGACAGACAGACAGACAGACGGACAGACAGACAGACAGACGGACGGACATGCAGAAATTAATTATTTTTATCATTCTAAGCACACTGGTGTAATTCATTTTTATGTGTGATGACGGGATCTTGGCGTTACAAACGGTAAGGCAAAGTTAATATACCCTTTGGTTTCACCATACGGGTATAAAAATACACCGCACTGCAGTTTTTTATTGCCTTTTTTTAATTCTCTTTTGTGTATACACAAAATGTGTCAAAAATTTCGGAGAAATTAAGTATGTACATTTACAATAAATACGACATAATTATGGAGGACTTTTTCTTGATTTTTTTCTGTGATTCAAAAAAAAAGTTTTTTTTGTCCGTAATAGCGAATTTTTTTATCCGTATAGCGAATTTGTTCCTATATTAGTCATGTCCGTAACTTCGAATTTCCGTAAAACGAGCGTCCGTATAGCGGGGGATTACTGTACTAGAATTCACAAAAATCTACATTTTCGATTTTTCCGCCGATTAGTTAATTTAGACATGGTGAAAACGAAATTTAGTTTACCGGCACTTTACGGCGACCGTAAAGTTAACCGCCGGTTGCGTTACCGGAGGAGTTATGGTTCAACCACAATGAAGGCGGCAAGCGGCAGCGGCGACGGCGGGCGGCATGGCACCGCCACACATACCGCCGAGCCAGCTACAATGATAGCGGCACCGTCGGCATATGCTTCTGTCAAAATTGAAACGTCGAAACTTATTTAATTCGTCCGCTACTTTGCTCCATTTATTTTCCTTTATGTCTGTCCTTTTCTATTAAGGATGGGCCAAATCGTAGATCATTGGATTTCCTTTTACGACCTCTCTTAATTTTTCCTCCGTTGTCGGCATCTTGCGAACTCAAAACGTCAAAAATCTGCATAGAATGTGGCGCCGAATGTGGTGGTTGTCACAAAACAACGAAGAAAAATTGTCATAGAATGTGGCGCCGAATGTGGTGGTTTTCATAAAACATTTTGGACGGCGGCGGCAAGTTTGACTTTGTTTCAAACTCCGCGGCGACGGAAAAAGTGCCGCTGTATTGTAGCAGCTCTCGTTGCGCTAGGTTAGTGCAAAAAAAATGCCGCTCGCCGCTGCCGCTTGCCGCCTTCACTGTGGTTGAACCATTAACCGGACATTGTGAAAACCGCCCTTAATCGACCCAGCGAAAAATTAATAAGGGCTTAAGTATAAGCACAAATAAACATACTCAGATAACCAGTGCCCATAGTAGCATCTGAACCCATTTTTAACTCGTAGCTGACAAAACGCTTTTGTTAGCTCATGGCAGAGCTAGAAAGCTTTCATTGCATCGACGAAGAATAAAATGCCGAAACGAACCGACTACGATCGTTTGCTAAATATCGTCTTCCCTTTGTGCCTTTCGGCGATCAAATAGAATGTTGGATTTACTTGTTTGTTTTTCTATTTCGCCTTTACCATCATTGCATGCGACTTCAATTTAGAGTAGCAATGAAAGCTTTCAAGCTCTGCCAAGAGCCAACAAAAGCGTTTTGTCAACTACGACTGTCGGCTACGAGTTAAAAATGGGTTCAGATGCTACTATGGGCACTGGTTATCTGAGTGTTTGTTTGTGGTATAAGTTTGCCATAAGCAGGTAAATGGAGATATAGCGGGAAAAATATAGGAGATTTTAGCAAATACACGGCAGGTGGAGATTCAAACCATCATAAAGTTTTTATCCAAGATCCAATCCTCCAAGCCGGGAGCTTCAGAAAAAAGATTTTATAGGATTATTCATTGCTAGAAGGTCAAGAAAACCATGAATCAGAAATGTTTCAATGGTTAAACACAAAAAAAAAAGATTTTCTTTATGTGACCAATTCTCGCGCGTGTTGTGTTAATTTTAATTATTTTTACTACCTGATGGACTTTTTTATTGACTAAACCCATTTCGGATCTAGGTTTTCCTTGCAGGGTGCCTATTCATGGAAATTTGTGTGTTGTTGTTAGTGTTTTCTATCGGCTACGCCGCGACTTTCGTCCGGATGGGAAAAATGGTCTTTTATCCCGACAAAAGTTTTAATACAAATAGGACATTTGACTGAAAAATAAATGGACATTTGCCCGGAAATTTCCGGTTAAAAGTCCATTTTATTTTGAGACTTTTGTCCGGAATTTATTTAGTTTTCTTCACAGGTATTTTATCTGGAAAAAGTCCACTTTTTTGGACATTTGTCCGGAATATTTCATATAATAATTAAAGACAATTTTTTTTTCATTTTTGCCTTTTACAATAATTAAAGACAATTTTTTTTTCATTTTTGCCTTTTACCGTTAACCGATATCTTTTACCGTTCTCAAGACATATCAAATTTGGTACGTTTATTGATTTTTTTATTGGTAGGTGGTCTTAGGTTTACAACACGACAGAACGTAAATTTTGTATAAGAAAATTTTATGTTGACTGATATTTTTTGTATTAATTCAATTATATAATAAAAGGTTTCATTATCTTTTAGGTGGACAATTTTATGAACGGGAAAAACAATGGGGTTCCTTCTTCGAGAACAGTTTTGACAATTTCGAGCTCTCGCTCTGAAAACAAATTTCATAGTCTCAACCGTGTGAACCAATCCAAAAATCGGAAAACAAACGGAAAAGGTAATTGAAGTTATCAATTTAATCATTTTTCATATCCTCTTTCAGGGGCCATTTAACACTGTGATCAGCATCGAAGATCGACATTAATTTAAAGGCTTGTGTCCACTTGGAAGTAACTTCCGGAAGTTCTTCTAGAAGTTCATGCTTCGGTGTTTCCACTACACCGAAAACTTCTGGGATTTTTTCTTCCAGAAGTCAGTTAGGCAACTTCTAGAAGTTCACTTGACGTAGCTTTTGGAAGTACTTCCATAAGTGTTTACACTTGATCAGAAAAAAATGTCGTGCGTGAAAGTAAGAGCGGCAGCTGCCATTTTAGTTTATCTTTTACGGAAAAAAAAGTGGAAAATCAAAAAATAAATATAAATGTGTACCAAAAAGAAGTGTTTGGGTGAGGGAGTGGATTCGAAGACGCCCCGAATTTAGTTTTCAAGTAACCCTTCTAAAGGAACTTCGATTAGAAGATCCAAGTCATGTGAAAAATTTCCTCAGAATGTCCTATGATGATTTTGAAATTCTTCCAACAATCACAGGACCAACCATTCAAAAGCAGGACACAAAAATGAGATCTGCAATATCCTGGGAGCGGAGATTGTGGAGTTTTCTTCTGATTTCATCAGAGGGGGTGTTTAGAACTTCCCCTATCATTTTTAAAGCCTTTTGTTTTTTTGCTCTATTCCTATATTCCGATGATTTCACGTTCCACAATTCCGGATACATTTCAACCTTTTCAATTAAGACTCTCGTGTTGTCGCTGGCCCATATAAATTTTTCACTCATTTTCGTTATTCAAAATAAATACACAATCGCAAATGTCAAATAAACTTCTGGAAGTTCCTCAAACACTTCCAGCATTTGAGAAGTGCTGCAAGTTACTTCTGGAAGAAACAAATTTCTGTTTACACTTACCAATTTCAACTTCTGGAAGTAACTTCCGGAAGCGTCACAACTTCTGGAAGTTCACTTGCAGTAAGTGTTTCCACTGCAAAAACTTCCAGAAGTCCCTGCTAGAAGCGACTTCTGCAAGTAAACTTCCATGTGGACACAGGCCTTAAGGTTTTAATTTGTATGAATTTTATTTTTTAGTTAATGTATATATTTTTTATAACACATGCATTGAAAATATGCCTTTCGATGCCTCCGTAGCGGGTCGAGAGTCGCGTTTTCAGTCCTAGGGGCGAAAGTGCGATCAGCTGGCCGAAAGTGTGTTTTCGCGACGTGTTTCTCGTACCACAGAATACAGAAGACAAACTGCATAGGCAGAAAACACTAGAGTAAGCAGTACAGCCATATATGCTTCTAACCGAAAATTTATGAATGAAACTGAACGAGTGAAGTTAGCTGCACGATAAACTCTATCCCTTCCAGTTTTACAATTTTAGAGCAAACATATCAAACCTTATGCTGTGCATATAAGGCTCAAATTGGCATAGCAATAAAGCTATATAACAGTATAATTTTCTTAGCTTTATTGTTATGCCAATTTGAACATTATATCCATAGCATAAGGTTAGATATGTTTGCTATAAATTTGTAAAACTGGAAGGGATAGTGTTTATACTTGTATTCAGTCATTCCTATTTAGATTGATTTAGATATATATAAATCTATCTTGCTGTAGTTTTCTGCATTTTTTTGCAGTTACAGAAGTCATGGCAACGGAGATCCTCCTTCAGTTGAGCAGCTTCACACTCTTGAAATCGTTGACTTTCGCCCCTTATTGCGTAATATACTATTGTTATAATTCAATGAATGTATTTTCTTTTTTTGTTTAATAAAAAAACAGTGTAAAAAAATATCTTTCTTTAAAATTTCCCTTCAAATATTTTACAGCTAGCGCCATCTATTGAGATACCAAAAACAGCGCCATATATTAGCAGCTTCCGACCTGCTTTCGAAATGCTTACGCATACTGCTTATTTAATGTGAAATGGGCAATGCTTCTGTTATGGGAGCATAGGCGCTCCGTAAGTTATACGCATATGCATTCACTGGGGAGCGAACAGATCGTGGCGCAATTTTACTTTATCGGGTCATTTGAATTCAAAATATATACTACTTTTGTCATTAACCCGTTCGGTACATGTTTTTTTCTATGGGGGTTAAAAATACTCTATATACAAATTAATTATGTTGAAGCTATTAGTATTCATTTAAAACAAAAAAAAAATAAAAAAAAAAAAATTAAAAATTTTAATTTTTTTTTCAAATACGTCCACTGTGGTCCAGCTTTTTACTCAAAAAATCAAAATTGGGTCCCAAATGCACTTAATGGGGCACTGAATGAGAATAGAGTGTTGAAAATAAATAAGTAATAAGTAAATTCAGATTTTTAACTGCGTTGCCATATGGCATCAAAATACCGAACTTCACTTATTTTCAACTTAAATATTTTCGTAAAATTAAATATTTTCGGAAAATATTTACTCAACAACACAAAAGTCTAAAGCTAGCATCAGACGAGCACACAAAACCTTAACACGTGTGATGACTGACGTCACGAAAAAAACTTGACACGACACGTCCTTACACTTGAAATGTGTTGTTATCAGACGGTGTGAAATTTTTTTCCACACAATCGGATTTTTGTCCCAAAACGTGTTAACGTCGCTAGTCTTCCTACGAAATTTTGTCACACAATTACACACTGTGTTACGCAGATTGAATAGTTATCAGACGGAGTGAAACGTCTCAAAAGGTGTGATGATGGAAGACGTGTGACAGCAGTCGAAATCGTCTGATTTACTATGACACACTGATTTGCTATCAGACGGTGTGATAGCTCTCTGACATTTTGTGTACTTTCCTCGGTAATTTTGACAAGCAATTGTGCGCTATTTTCAATTTGTGAAGAAAAATAAAATAAAATTAAAATGTCAAAAAGGAAATATGAGGAGATGATGGATATGGCGATTTTGGCAGCCTATATTGTGGAAAGCAGTGACGACGACGACGACGACGAGTCAATGGGTCGAAAGCGCAGTTGTTGGACAAAGTATTGGGTGTCGCGTCGCGAGAAGAAGGGTTTCTTTGCAAAATTGATGGTGGAATTGCGCTCTGAAGAACCCGAATTGTATCGGAATTTCTTACGGATGTCGGTCGGTCAATTCGATAATTTGCTAAAATTGGTGAAGTCGCAGATAGAAACATAACAAAAGCTGTAATTGAATACCCGTTTGGTGATATGGCATTATTTGAAGTTTAATTGAACAGCGAACAGTTGTATCAAAATTCCACTTTGAATTCAAACTTTTCAATAAGATTTTTTTTTAAATTCTCCGAATCGGATTTTGATGTATGGGAGTTTTATGTAGAATCAAATCCTAAACAACTTTTGTTCTTGGACTTTTTTGATAAGATGCACCGTTTTTAAGATATTCGCTATAACACAGTGCGTGTGAAATGGCACGAATTCATGCCAGTTTACACATTGGGACATTTTCCCACAGTCTTAACACAGACCGAAAAATGTCAAAACACATACCACGTTTTACACAGGGTTATCAGACGGAGGCAAAATTCGTTTAACACACGTCAAAAAAATTGTCGTAACACAGGTTACCACACAGTGTGTAAACAAAAATTCTGTCACAATTTAAGTTATCAGACGGTGTTAACTGGTGTTACAATTTTGTGACGTCAAAATTACGTCAGTCATCACACGTGTTAAGGTTTTGTGTGCTCGTCTGATGCTAGCTTAACCCTCTAACCGGAATATTTCCGAAAAAATTCACCAAAATATGACTTTCAACTTGCGACAGACCGTAACCAAGACAACGTACAGGGCTAAATTTTTTCCAGCATGTAAAGCGATAACTTACAAAAGTCAGTGCAACACGTTCCGGCGATTTCCGACGATTAAAATTGTTACCCGTTATAAACAAGCGAATTCCCTGAAGCCCGCCTTAAGGCGGGCATTTCGGCTAGAGGGTTAAGATTTAAATAAAAAAGCATTCTTTTTGATACCGTAAAAAGTCAAAGTTAATTCTGTGCAACTTTGCATTTGAGCAGAATAGAGGAAAGTTAATTTTGACAGCTGCAACTCGTTATTTAGGAATGCGAGTAAAGTTAACAACGAAAAATTACAAGCATTTAAGAAAGACTTTCAGTCGACCACGGTTAACCGTGATTAGTAAAGGAACGCCGTTCAGCCAACGTGGGATTCCGACAGAATCACTTTCACTACCACAATTGAGGGTCACAAAAATTGGTTTATCTATATATATTGTTGAAGTTATGTGTATCTGGCAATCCCATCATTCTTGTCGATCGTTTCCTCTGTCATTTATCTTTCTCTCTCACATCTGCTTTTGAACTGGAAGGACGTCATTAAAGGCTTCTCCAATAATCCGTGTGTTTCATTTAATTAAACCATCAGGTTATGGGCCCAGACACTCAAAAAGAATCGCAATAAATAATCGGAATCGGCTTGTGTTTTCACGGGATAAAGTGATGGCGAATATGGTCGGAAAAATACCCTTGTTCAATGGGGAGAATTTTCAAACGTGGTCGACACAAATGTAAGCTGTTTTGCATAAACTTCGCTTGTGGAAATATGTCGACGGATCTACCGAAAGACCAACGCAGGCCACAGAACAATCCACTTGGGATGAGAAGGACGCAGACGCTCGTGCTGAAATTATCCTAGCCATGGAACCGCACATGGTAAGCTTGATTCGAAACATCCAAAAGTCGAAGTCAGTTTGGGATTTTCTAAGCCAAACATACGAGAAAAAGGGACCAAGGCAAAAGATTGAAGAATTCAGAAAGCTGATCAACACTAGGATGAAGCCAGAACAGTCGATGGAAGACTTTATCAGACAATTCAAAACTACAGTGAACAGGCTGATCGAACTTGGCGCGGGGTTAGGCAACGATCTTTTGGCTATTTTGCTGCTAGACGGACTTTCAGACGAATTCTAAGATGTTCAAGCCACATTCGACGCTCAAAGTAAGTACCCAGAGATGGAAACCGTTTGTGCCAGATTACTGGAAGTCGGGGACAGGAAAAGAGACGGGGAATCAAATGAGGTTACTAACGCTTTGTTTTGAAGTTCAAAAACGAGATTTCACCGTAAAAATAACCGTAAAGTAAAGCCATACGATTTTCCATTCAATTATCGGAGGTGCGGAAAGCGAGGCCACATGGCAAAAGACTGTCTAGTCAACAGTCAGAAGCTGAAACAAACGAAATCGACGTCCAAATCAAAGGATGCAAAAAGTGACGAAAGTGAAAGCGGATTTATCGTTAAAGAAAGATCCTTTGAATCGCTATATAGGGCACAAAACACAAAAATCACAAATTGGTGTCTGGACAGTGGGGCGACTTCCCACATGTGCTCAAACAAAACCTTGTTCGAGAATATCGAAATGCTCACAGATGATGGCTGTCAAGTAACACTTGCTAACGGCGAAACAGTCACAGTTTTAGGAAAAGGAACGGTATCGTTAAATGTGTGTGTAAATGCCAAACAAACTAAAACACTCAAATTGTACAACACTTTTCGTTCCTAACCTCAACGAAAATTTAATCTCCGTGAGCAAAGCCACAGACAAGGGATGTGGCGTAATTTTTGATGGATCAAATGTCAACATGGCGTATCCGAGCGCATAAACAGAACGCTCATTGAAATGGTTAGATGCATGAAGATTGAGGCGAACTTACCGGATTTTCTATGGGCGGAACTTACCTGGACTGCTGCTTACATCCGAAACAGATGCCCAACAAAACTCAACGGGAACACAACACCAGAGGAATTGTGGACGGGGCTGAAACCGGACGTTTCTTACTTCAGAGTTATTGGCACGAAGGCGTTTGTGCTAAGGAAGGGTGGAAATCCAGGAAAACTCGAGCCGAAAAGCACGGAGCACGTGATAGTTGGATACGATAGCTCTGGGAACTACACACGTCGATTCTGAGATACGAAGTTAGAAGGCAGAACGCAACGCGTTCGATTCGATCTTCCCCTCGATTCGTATTCTGCAAAACGGCGGACGCACTGCGTTTCATACATGAAACAACTGATAGAATCGCATGACAACGGGTTGTCAAAAATCATTTGTTTACCTTGAGTTTTTGTTTGTTAGATTCGGAATTTTTAATTTAGATTCGTTTTTAGGTATTTTAAATATATATTGAAAGTGTAAAGGTGAATTTTAAGAGTTGCAGTGTACTACATAACACAGATGGATAATTCGTTAACGCTTATTTTGATGATGAGGGAGGAAGAGATCAATTCTCTGCGACGGCAAAGGTATTTTCTGAGAAACTGCTCAGATATTATGGGATTAACTGAAGAAACGTAAGTAGATACTTGTTCAAATTGATATATTTTATTTAACTATATTTAAATACAGTTTTAGAAAGAATTTTCGTTTAAACAAGAAGTCGTTCGACTTTGTTTTAAACGTTTTAAATGAAGGTCTTCGCCGGCGAGTGGGAAGTTTGAGCATAAGCCCCCAGATAAAATTAGCAGCCTGCCTCAGATTTTTCGCAGAGGGAGGGTACCAGCAAGGGGTTGGAAAAGATCTGCATATCGCCATGGGACAATCAACTTTTTCTAAAGTACTTCAAGAAGTCTTAGAAATATTAGAGGAAAACCTATGGGTCAAATTGGTTAATGTTAGAGATAGAACATCAAGAAAAATTAAGTGCGAAGGAGTATTTTTATGAAAAAAGTGGTATACCAGGCGTTACTGGTTGCATCGATGGTACTCATATCAGAATCGCCGCCCCTGCTCTTGAAATCCGGCATTTATATTACAACAGAAAAGGTTTTTACAGCCTTAATGCCATGTCGGTAAGTTTTCTACAAAACACATGACACATGTATTCAAAAATTATTTTTTTAACACATTTATAGATTTGTGATCATAGGTTACGTATAAGAGCTATCGATGCAACATATCCAGGAGCCCAGCATGATTCGCATATATGGAATATGAGTTTAGCGCAAAATCATTTTCATAGGGCTTACATAAATGGTGACAGAAACAGTCGTATATTAGGTAAAGTTTGTTGTTTATGGATTGTTGTTTAATAAAATTTAAATTATGAAATTTTATTTTTCTACAGGTGATGCCGGGTATCCGTTGCAACCTTTGTTGCTAACACCTTACCGAAGTCCATCATCTGCGAGTCCAGAAACCCGATTTAATCAAAACCACAGTAAAGGACGTAATATCGTAGAAAGAGTCATTGGAGTGTTGAAAAATAGATTTCGTTGCCTGTTGGGTGTTAGAGGACTCCACTATGCTCCAGAAAAGGCGGCAAAAATAATAAATGTTTGCTGTGCTTTGCACAACATCTGTATTTCTTTTGAAGTTTCAAATGTGGAATATGAAGAGAATTTGATGGATAGTGGTGATGAAGGCGCGGGATTGGAAACCGACAATAGTGACATACTTGATGATGGAACAGAAGCTCGTGCTATACGCGATCAAATTATGCATACTATGTAGTTTCACAAATAAATGTGTATATTTTAAAGCCTTCGTATTTTTAATTAAAAATCTTTAAATAAATAAAGTAAATCGTTATAATTTATTAAATAAAAAATAATATTTTCATAATTATGACTTTTATAAAGAATTGCCTTCGTGGCTCTAATCAACATTAACAAAAATCAGTCTCAAAAAAACTTAAATATTCACCCGATTGCGAGTGTCGTGTCGTTTTCGACAAGAGTCGTTTCACGTGTTGTTGTTAGTGTTTTTCTACCAACAACAACACGTGAAACGACTCTTGTCGAAAATGACACGACACTCGCAATCGGGGTGATTAATTAGCCCAGTCTAAATTTATTTATACATCTAGCTCATTTCTAGATAATTGCAACTCTAGAATTTGTTGCTTCAACTTCAACTTTTTAGCACTTAACTCTTCCATAGCTCGGTTATGGCGCTTCCTTTCCTCCTGATCTAATTTCACAGTCTCTCTCAGAGCACCCAGCTCTCTATACACTTTTTTTTAAGTTTGCGTTTGTTTCAGCATTTTGTTCAGAAATTTTTTGCAAGTGCTGTGAAATATCTGTTTGGAATTTTTGTTGACATTCCAACTGCAGATTCGCGATTTCAGAGAGAGGTTGTCGCAAACGTCTCGGTTGTGTTTGTTCATCGTCTTCACAAGGTGAAATATTTTCAGCCCTATGTACTTTTGTTCTATTTGGTTGATCTTCGGTCTCCTGAATTTTTGCAGATGATGGCGCCCCAAATTGGGAGACATTCTTCAGGCCTTCCACAGCGTTATTTAGATTCACTAAATCTATAACTTCTTTCTCCAAAGATGTTAATTTTTTTTCTTTTGCTGGACCACCACCTGTGCCCTGCATGTACTTTTTGTTGGCGACTACTTTTTTTTTAATATTAGCCTTAAAATCTGTCCAAACCTGGAAAACCTTGTTGAAATCTTATATACCAATAAATTAAAATGGATTTACCTTTTTCCATGCTGTGATATCTTTATCCGGGGGAGCAAGACTGTTCAGCGTCACCCTTAAATCTTTCCAGAATGTATCGATTTCCTCTGGGGTCCTTTTGGAATGTCCTCTAGCAATATCTGGAAATTTTTTCATTTTGTCTACTAAGGCATTAAATTGTTTGTTGGGGCTTGCTTTCCACTCCTATTAAAAGAAAAACACTTAACTCCTTTTAAAAACATTAATATATTAAAATATTTACATTTCGTTCGCAAATTAACTCACGTCAAACGCAACACAATTGATGCGGGCAATTTAACTTACAAAAAATTCCTACTAAGTATCCAAGAATATCTATTATCGAACAACATCGAATGCGTTGCTATGCGTACTTAAATCGAATACTCGCGTATGCAAGAATACAGATCCTAGATTATCGAATGAAAATCGAGTAAACTAACGCAACGCAACCTAACTTCGTATCTCAGAATCGAGGTGACAGATTGTGGAAACCAAATATGCGTGTGGTAACTGTCAGCAGAGACGTGAAGTTTTGTGACGAGAATACAAGCTGGAAATTAGCTGAGGAGACATTCGGAACAAAATCAGGTTTTTATAATTTCCAAAGTAACCCAATTTTTCAGTCAACTAGCAGTATACCGGTTAACGCTACTAGCGATGATGAGGATTCAACCCAAGAGGTAGACAACTTAACTGATGAAACTCCATCAATTTCGATTGAAACCGGAAGTAAGATTCTGCCAATCGTCAAGTCAGTAAACAACGTCAAGCAAGATCCAGTCAACTTGCAGCAACTGGAGGAACTCAAGGATAAAGGGGAGTGGTATTCAGCTATGCGCAGTGAGTATGAATCTTTGATTAAAAACAAAACATGGGTGTTGATAGATAGGCCAGAAGATCAAAAGGTTATAAAATCAAAGTGGGTTTTCAAAACCAAATACCGAGCCGATGGATCCATTGAGAAAAGGAAGGCGAGGTTAGTGGCGAAAGGCTATGATCAAACTTTAGGCCAAGACTATACCGATACATACTCTCCAGTAGCTAGTATCCATTCCATCCGTCTGACGTTGGCGATAGCTGTTCAACACAAATTAAAGTTGTCACATATTGATGTCTCAAATGCCTATTTGAATGGAGAGATTGACACACAGGTTTTCATGGAGCAACCAGAAGGGTTTGCGGACCCAGAAGAAAGCGGAAAGGTGTGCAAACTATTAAAGGCAATATACGGATTGAAACAATCGGGACGCCAGTGCAATATCACTTTGGATAAAGTATTGAGGCAACTTGGTTTCGATTGTTCAAAGTACGACAACTGTATTTATTACAAAATCAACAAAACCAGAATAAATATAATCACTGTTTATGTCGATGATCTACTCATTGCCACCAATGATCCAAGCGAATATGAATCGGTGTTCCAAAAACTGTCAAAAGAATTTGACATAAGAGACTTAGGTGAACCAGAGTTATGCGTAGGACTTCAAGTGGAGAAATTCAATGATAGCTTAACAATCAGACAGACAGGTTATATCAACAATTTAGTGGACTCTTGTGACTTGCAGGAAGCAAGATCAGCGCGTACACCATTACCTCCTGGAACAAAGCTCGAAAAGGAGCCTATAATTGAGGGAGAGAAGCAACAAATAAATCGAACAATCTACAAACAATTGATAGGAAAACTACTGTATCTATCCATATATAGCCGGCCAGACATTGCTTTCGCAGTTAATCAGTTATCGCAGTTCAGCGAAGATCCTAGGCAACAACATTGGCAGGCGGCTAAACACGTCATCCGTTATTTGAGGAGCACAAAAGAAGCACGAATAGTAAACCCACTAATTCATTTATTCATGCTTTTTCAGACTCTAGCTGGGCAGGAGATGCAAACGATAGGAAGTCTCAATCAGGATTCGTCTTTATGTACGCAGGTGGACCAATTCATTGGGGATCTACGAAGCAAAGAATAGTGGCAACATCTAGTACAGAAGCCGAATACATCACATTGTCATCAGTGGCAAAAGATGCAGCATACTTTAGACATCTTTTAATGGAACTGAAAATGCACAACGACCATGTGACGATCTTCTGCGACAGTCAGAGCGCCATGCATATTGCGGACGCTCAATCAAATCAGGGACGAACTAAACATCTGGACATAAGATACCATTATGTACGAGAGGCAATAGCTGAAGGCGCGGTTAAGACATCTTTCCTGGCTTCAGAGCAAATGCCCGCGGATGCTCTTACTAAAATCTTGCCAGTAAATACTCATTATAAACATTTTGAGAAGTTAGGCATCAAATTTTAATAATTCATTTTATTCATTTTATTGTATTTGATATTGAGAGTCAAAATTTGAAATGTATTCAGAAAATGTAACTTTGAAATTGTAAAGTGGAACCGACCGAATACTATGAGATTGAGGGGGAGTGTTGAAGTCATGTGTATCTGGCAATCCCATCATTCTTGTCGATCGTTTCCTCTGTCATTTATCTTTCTCTCTCACCTCTGCTTTTGAACTGGAAGGACGTCATTAAAGGCTTCTCCAATAATCTGTGTGTTTCATTTAATTAAACCATCATATACAATAAAAGAAAGTGACGTTAGTTACTACGCTTATAACTCAAGAACGGCTGGACCGATTTCGATTACACGCACCAATTCGGACTGGTCTTCGGCCAAACAAGAAGAATGCCCAAGAAAATTTCGGAAAATCTCCATGGAAATGCGGGAAACTCATTTTCCACATACAACGCCACCTATGATACACGACATGTACTAAAAACGAATATGGTTTTGTGTTGTAGTACCGATAGTGCCATTTCAATAAAACAAGACACCAACACCACCACGACTACCACCACCACCACTACTACCATTACCACCACTACCACTTTAGGACAACTTTTTTAGGACTTTTTTATGACAATTTTTTTTTGTGACAATTTTTCCTTAGCGATAACTTTTTATCACAAATTCATCTTCAGTATTTCCAAATCAAAAATCCCGATTCTTTTTTCGTTTTTCGCTCTTTCCTCATTGATGATTGATGCGAAGCGTTTGTTTATCGAAAGTATCGTCGAAAGTATTTTATTTTGTGATCAACGAAGTGAATCAAGGTATTCACCTCTATTCTTGAATATGGCGTTACGTTTATTTGCTCGATTAGTGTTCGATCGTGAGCAATCGGTATTCTTGAACACGCAGTATCTATCAACGTTCGATTTGGAATCACGCATTGCAACGCATTCGATTTTTGTTATTCTTGAATACGCCGGGAACACTTTTTTGAGGTTAAATCACTCACTTCAAGTTTCATTGACGTTTGAATTGGGTGTTTACAAAAATGTAAGGTAAATATTATATGTTTAAATGAAAGATTTTAACAGTGAATTCTTAAAATAGGAGTGCAAAGAAAAACACTACAAACAAAGACTAGTTTGTATTTTCAATTTCAAAAATGACAAACAATCCGGACATTGCCAAGGGATATACGAGGAAGTCGCCGATAGAGATGATAGAAATTCAATATATTCGACCGGAACCGGAAATCTTTTTTGAATCTACAAAATTGCAAATAAAAATCTATGAGTTTCCCAGTATTTGTATGCACTTACGCTTAATCGGTTAAGCTCATCAAATCTGAAGAGTGTCTTAGAAAATTTCTTTGCTGGCGTAACGAATTCAGCTCCTCTTGCCTCCATAAATGATACATCAGCCTAGAATTCATGGCTACTGAAGCAAATCACTTCAAACACTTCATTTTTATTCAAAATTAAGAACAAACAATCGAATCAGCTGATGTTTGACAGCGCGTTGCCATGCGATACTTTATGTACCAAACGCGAAGCTCCCGGCGTATTCCAGAATACCAATTGCGTAGCGAATCGAATCGAGCGCGTTAGGTTTTTGCTCCTAACGCCGTATTCAAGAATAGAGGTGATTAACTCAGTGACCAAGTGAAATTAAATGAATTGGTGTTGAATTTTGTGTGTGAGGTTAGCGGCACATCGAATCTGGACTTGCATCAACACAAATTTCCTTTATTCATCCCCTGTTTTTGTGCGATTTGATAATTTAAATTATTCATTTTGTAGAGAACGAATTTAAATAACGTATTTTGTCACCGACCAATTCGTTTATTGAACCTTCATCTTACCCTTGCGTAGAAAACTACGCAAAGTCGATCTTTTTCTTTATTTTTTTCAAAAACCGTTACTCAAAATGTAGCGAAATTTTTTGACTTTATCAATATCGTTATTTTGCTATAAAAACGAGATTTACCCACAAAAGAAAAACATTATAACAAATTGTATTTCAAAAGTTACGTTGTTTACCTCGTGCGTAGATTTCTACGCATAAGTACTTTTAGTGTAGTGAGTGGGATAAATGTCATTTATTGTGCGCCTTTTGGAGAGTGAACAGAATCGCGAGTGATTAGGAAGTATTGTAGAAACTTGGGAAGTATTATAGAACTTTTGAATGAAAGTGGCGGTGATAACAGTGATGTTTCTGGAGGTAGTGATGATGATTTTGACCCAGAAGCAAATGTTTGTGATGACGATGACTTGTATTCGGAATACAGTGAATCTGAAGAAGAAGGAGCAAATGATTCAACCCAAACAAACGCATCAGCTATTGATAGTGAAAATATTACTCCCTTGTTTGTTTCAAAAGATGGTGTAATGTGGCAACCACAAAGTAGCATCAAAGTAGCCGATTTCGACATGAAAATATAATTTTTCTTACTCCTGGTGCAACGAGATATGCAAAAGTTCGTATTGATGAAATCAAAGATACTTTTTTACTGTTCTTTCGACCAAATATTGAGAGTATTTTATTTTATGGGAGAGGAACACATTTCGTCTTTATAAACTTTTCGATACGATGCACCGTTTTCGTGAAAATAAGGAAAAAGTATTCAATTTGTATCGGGGAGGGGAAAGAGGTAGTCTAGCTGAATTTTGATGTATAGATAAGTTATGTAAAATCATATTCAAAACACATTTTAGCTTTATAAATTTTTCAATGCGATTCACCGTTTTCGAGAAAATTGCGAATAAAATTTCATTTACATGGAAATGGTCCGATTTTGCCAGTTCAAGAACTTAGCATTGCCATTTACGAGAAACGCAACTGTAAATATTTCAAACCTCTAGCTCAATCCTTTCGAAAGTTATGATATTCACGGATATATGGACGGACAGATGACAGAGAGACAAATGAAATCGTTTTTGCGAATATCTCAAAAACGGTTCATCTTATCAAAAAAGTGCAAAAACAAAAGTTTTTTAGGATATAATTCTACATAAAACTCCCATACATCATAATCCGATTGGAATAAATTTTAAAAAATCTTATTGGAAAATTTGACTTCAAAGTGGAATTTTGATATAACTGTGCGCCGTTCACTTAAATCACCATACGGGTTTTCAATAATTGCCAGATTGGCAATTATAGCTTTTGTTATGTTTTTGATTTGGAGATAGTTATAAATTTTTTTGATTTGTGAGATGGAGTAACGTGTAAACTCAAGAACTACTGCACCAACATAGACTATGTAAGTTAACATAGTTAACACGACACCTGACAAAAAAAACTGCTGACTTCGCGTCTACTAAAAACCACGCGAAGATTCAAATCAACGCTTTCCCACGACATCGCCGGAAAAGCCGCATCAGCAATATCTGCCTTAGATAAGTTAGTTTTAGGAAAATTAATTTAAGAAAATTCAGTTGTAAATTGTAGCTTGAACGAAAAGGTTGAATTAATAAAGAATATTTTTTTTAACACAAGTTCGTATTAATAAAATTAACTTGTATCATGACCACGGTTTATAGTTGTGGTCGCGGTATCGCCTGTTATCTTCTAAACCACTGAAGGGATTTGAATACGGTTTTCAGTGTTGGGCAGGTCAATCATAAAAGAAATTTTCATCCACTCAAACTATTCCGTTCTACATGGTGAGAGCCTCCTCTCCTGCTCTCTTCTAAACTACAGAACGAATTTTTATACGATTTTTAGTGTTGGATAGATTATCTGTCAAGGTAAAAATTTCGACCAATCCCCTCCTCAGCTATCTCTCATACTATTTTATGGATGTTCAACATATGTTACAACATAAATGCAAAAATCTTAAGTGTCTGGCGATAAGGGAATTTGCTCTATTCCCTTTCTCCCAAGCAGATGGAAAAAATGTTTGCAGTTTCCTTGAAAACAGTGCGTCAAACCAAAAAAAATATTTGAAATATGATTACTGCATAATTTAAA
The DNA here is from genome assembly GCA_964034945.1 of Chrysopilus asiliformis. Lineage (NCBI taxonomy): Eukaryota > Metazoa > Arthropoda > Insecta > Diptera > Rhagionidae > Chrysopilus > Chrysopilus asiliformis. The sequence continues at coordinate 64,179,560 of OZ035961.1, read as the reverse complement.
AAGGGTTCCTTCATATTCAAAAATTTAGTTTGTAATAAAATGTAATAATGCAGAAACAGTCACTTACAAGTTTGTTCCATAGAAATTATTTGAAATGTGCAGAGTTAACGCAGTGAACGCACCTACAACGCAAAAGTTTGCAAACTTCTAATTTTGCCGCAGCAATTCTGCGTTGACAGTTCATAAAGTGAGGTTAGGGAAATGTTGTTCGAGGAAAAATTGATAGTCTTAGTGCAAAAAACAACAAATAACAAAGATAAAGATCAACTAAGCAAATTATCGCTTCAAAATTATCCATTTTGGTAAATTTTTGCCAACTTTATACCACTTTATATTATATCACTTGTACTACTTCACGAGATGCCATTGGGCTCTGCCGTAGAAATGTTGCGCTGCGTGACAGTTCACAGCGTTGCATTTGCGTTCATTGCGCTCCAGAGGTAATGCAAGTGTAATGGCGAGTTAACTCGCCATTGGTCAACCACGTTTGGGTATGAAATGACGAGTTAACTCGTCACCGGTCAATAATGTGTTAATATGTACAAAATATACAAGAAATATACTTGTTTCATTGGGTTACTCGGTCATCGAATGAAAATAATCAATCCTTTTTAGAACATTTTTATCAAATGCCTCAAAGTTTCGCCTACTGTCGTCAGGCTTCTTCAGGAGGACTTTTATTCTGCTAATACACTTTGTTTTATTACAATTTAGTTTAACAAAAAGTTATTACTTGCAATTAATATAAAAAACGAAAAAAAGAACAAAATGTACATGTATCATTTTTTCAACAATCACCCCGATTGCGATTGTCATTTCTCGTGTCGTTTTCTTTGCGACTGTGAATTTTTGCATTGCGTATGGCGTTTCAATACGACATTTTTCGTTTCAATGCGATGATTTCTGTCGTCAGCTTTTTAGCTAACGACAGCTGATGAGTTGACTTAAAAACATGTCGAAAACATGAGAAACTTAAATATTCGTAAATTTTGTATTTTTGAACTATTTATTCATAGATTTTAGGGAGAATTAAAAGATTGCATTTATTCAAAAAAAAAACACAATTTTTTTCCTTGTAGGGAATGAGCAATTCTGTCTAATTATTCTTGCTTCTTCATTTGGTTCAAGATCGGTCAAATGTGCGTTGTTTGGAAAACCAAGAGTTTCGTCACCTAGTTCCAATAAGTCTTCGTATTCTCTGATATTAGATGTAGCTAAATAATAACATACGTTTTATTGTCCAGTGCCAGAGGGTTAGTTATCATGAAGCTCTTTTCTTCGTTGCAGCATAACAATTTGTTCTTCTCCATCATCATTCGCAAAAAACAAGTTAAACGAATTCATTTTTCCACAATTAAAAAAAATCGGTTTGAAATTAAATTTTTGAAAACACAAATTGACAACTATTTTATATGAGTGACATAAAAAGGATCACTTTAAACACACTTTTCAACTAGGATAACATGGCAATGCTTTTTAGTCGTCTCGAGTCTCTTACATAATACCAAAATGCTATCGACACGACAATGGAACTTCGAAACGTTTAGCTTTCGACACAATCATAATCGGGGTGAATGAACAGTGAAACATGGAAATTAAATAAATAAATTAATTAAAGTTTATATCGTAGATATTGTTAAAATATTGTGTCCAGAATCAGGACATCCGCTTTGTCAATGTTAAAAAACTTTTTTGTGTCAAATTTAAACATTATTACTCAATTTCTGTTTAGGAGAGCACAGTAAGTTCCATTTATGTTGTCAGTGTCCGCTCTTTTATTAACTGTATCATTAGATTGGTAAATGTGTAGAGCTTCTAGCGTCATACGTTTATGGTAATTGTTCTCTTTGCATAAAATTTTTACGGAAGCATAATCAGGAGCATGGTTCAAAGATACGCAATATTCTGCTAAAGCCGTCTTGTACATATTTTTGACTTTATGTCCAATTTATGACCATAAAGTCGACTTTTTAAAAACTGCCCTGTCGTTCCCATGTAGTTAGCATTAAAATTATTACTACTACTTCCTGCACATGAAATTGTTGCTATTGACGATGATTATACGCAGAAACATGTCGCGTTTTTCACCACGGAAAAAGTCTTCGTACAGATAGCAAAGAAATTTTAAAAAAAACCCAAAAAAAAAATGCCCACTTATATTTTGTGGGGTACCCGTTAGATCGCAGGATAGCTTGAAGACGCCTGGGCATCGATTGCACTAGGTTCCCGGTCACTTCCGGTGCGATTTTGCTCCACAGGGCAACCTTCAAAGTTTCTTTGCTAGTGATAGTGTGCGTCCTGATCTTCCTGTCCAGAACCATCACAGATATGCTCAATAGGGTTAATGTCAGGGGATTGAGGAGGCGTCTCCATGTAGTGCGGTGTGTTGTAGAGTATCCACAAACTTGTATTTAGGGCTCGGTGCTTTGGGTCGGTATCTTGCATAAAGATAAAGGAGTCTTTAGTCCCTAATTGCACGGCACTAGTCTGCAAATGTTGTTTCAGGATGTCAATATAGTCATACTGATTCATGATGTCATCGATAAAATTCAACCTTCCGATCCCTGCTGCACTCATGCATCCCTACACCATCACCGAACAGTCACCATACTTCACAGTGGGAATGAGATTTTCTTCTTACATTTCCGTGTTTTTTTTTTCGCCATATCATTTTTCGCTCATCGGACTGGAAAATATTATATTTACTTTCGTCTGTAAAAATCTCTCGCGACCAGTACGAAAAGTCCTTATTTTCATAGCTTTTTGCAAATTGTAATCTTTCTTTGCGGTTGGCTTCAGTGATTAGATATTTTCTGCGTGCAACGCGCCCGTGAAAACCGTTTTTCCGCTGAGATGGGTAACGGTATTTTCGTTGGGGTTTTTCCAGCTGTACGAAAACTTTTTCCGTTTTTAATTTAAGAACTTTTAGTAGTAAATGAAATTTTTTAGTCTCTTTTTTTCGTGGAAAATTGTTAATAGTTCTACCAAGATTTAAATATTGCCTTTAAAATCTATGAAACAAACATTACTTTTTTTATAATTTAATGTATTATTCAAACATTATGGGTGTACAAAGACTTTTTCCACTCACTCTATGAATGTTCCTCCGAGCGCAAGTGCATATGGGTTGAAGAAAGTTATTGTGTACCCGACAGTTCTGCTCGGCAACAATGTTTATTAACACTAACGTTTATTTTTGAAGTGAAAACTTCTTTAGCGGCGTTGTGAGTGATTTCAAACTCGATGAAACGAAAAAGCGACAGTAAAAAGAGATAGGATATTTTAGCCTACGAGAAAATGAGATAGAATACAGATGGGTGCCAGTCAATTTATCGTAAACAAGATTGATGGGAAGGGGGAAGGGGAAGAGGGCGGGGTACGGGAAGGGAAAGGGGAGAAGTGTTAGGAGGGAGGAAGTGGAGAGAGGAGGCGATAAATTATGTTTCGTCATAAATTGCAATATATACATATCTACTCGTATATAAATAAAAATGGATGTTTTATTGTTTGTCTGTCTGCCTGAGATTACAAAACTCAAAAACTACTGGACCGATTTTTATGCGGTTTTTTGCAAATTAATCTGTGTTGCCAGGAGCAGGTTTTTAGCTATGTAGATTTTCAAAATTCGAAACGGAAGGTCCTGTAAGGATAATGAAAATATCCTTTTTCCCATTTTTCCCCGGAAAAATTTGCATTTTAGGGTTTTTGGGGTCGCTGATCACGAATCCGGTATTATATTTTCAAAATTCGAAACGGAAGTTCCTGCAAGGATAATGAAAATATCCTTTTTCCCATTTTCCCCGGAAAAATTTGCATTTTAGGGTTTTTGGGGTCACTGATCACGAATCCGGTATTAGATTTTCAAAATTCGAAACGGAAGGTCCTGTAAGGATAATGAAAATATCCTTTTTCCCATTTTCTCCGGAAAAATTTGCAATTTAGGGTTTTTGGGGTCACTGATCACGAATCCGGTATTAGATTTTCAAAATTCGAAACGGAAGGTCCTGTAAGGATAATGAAAATATCCTTTTTCTCATTTTCCCCGGAAAAATTTGCATTTTAGGGTTTTTGGGGTCGCTGATCACGAATCCGGTATTAGATTTTCAATAAAAATATAATATGACTTTTGAACTTGGTACCAATATTATAATAAATAAACGCTATAACTATCCCACACCTGATACCGCATTCGTCTCATTCTCTCGCTGTTTAGTTTTCCTAAGGTTTCACTTCTACCGCGTGTGCACTGCACACACATGTTTTTTTTTTAAATTTCCTGCGGCGCTTTTTTTTCTCTTTTAATCTTCCGTAATCACTTCCTTGTTGCAGTTTTTCTGCAATGATGAGAATTTGAGTCAAAAAAAAAATTTGATTACATATCTAATAATATTCAACACCATCGATTCTTAAAACGACGAATTTAAAAAAAATTGCCTGCATCCCGCATTCTGACTTTAAAAATCTGATCTCTTTACTTACGAAGCAGAGTTAATATCCTGTTTGTTTGTCATCCAGTTCAATGTCCCGATGAATATGTAGCAAAACGATTATATAGTTTATAAATTACTAGCTTGCATATCCGTCGTTGCCGGGTTAAGCTTTTTGTATAAGTTTTAGCGAGATGTCACACTGGCGCATCAGCTCCTGCAGCTGACTGACCCCGACATCAGTTGCACATGTAATCCAATGGCGCATGGCACACTGCAAAAAATGTGCAGCTGCGTGTCTCCGACACGTAGCTGACTTTTTTGAACTGACCTAAATGTAGCTGAAATCAGGAACATGTCGGGTAGTTTCTAATGTCATTTTTGTTAGATTAAATAAAATAAAATGACAATTTTCAATATTTTTTTCGTCTGGCGGTAATAATTGTTGTCAGTAGCACAGTCTATTGGCCACTCTCTAGGTTATAGGCTCTCTACTTCATATAATGTTGACTTTAAAATAATTACTATGTGGGAATATCATAAAATTTTGACAAGTCTGTTAAACTAATGAACTTTTGAACAAGTGAAAATAAATACGATGTCCATCGAATAGGAGAAATTAAACACAGCAATCGAACAAGCTGTAGAAAAACGTAGATGCTTGTAAGATTGCACAGATCCAGTTTTTTTAGCAGAGAAATAAGGAGAAGTTCTTCCTCCGAGTCCGACATGTTGACGTTTGAGGTCAGCTGATCCCAGTTCAGTGTGCCATGTCGACTGATCGAATCAGTTCCTGCAGCTGCGCGACCTGATGTCGAGATCAGTCAACTGCAGGAGCTGATGCGCCAGTGTGACATCTCGCTTACGAAGAAAACCGGAAAGAAGTTAAAAACTTTTGAGAAAAATCTTATCTTTGCAGAACTCTCCGTTGCGAATTAGTCTAACACCAGATCCGTGACCAGCGACCTCGAAACCCCCTAATGCCAATTTTTCAAGGCAAAAACGGGAAAGGATATCCGCATTATCCTTACAGGACCTTTTTTCTCCGGGAAAAATCAATTACCTCGAAAACCCCATAATCCCCGGGAAAAATGGGGAAAAGGATATTTGCGTTATTCTTACAGGATCTTCCGTTTCTAATTTTGAAAATCTAACACCGGATTCGTGATAAGCAACCCCGAAACCCCCGAGTGAAACTTTTCAGCCTCCTAATGAGCAGGATTCATGGCGAAAATCACGATTTAAAAGCACCCAAACCCCTTTACCCCCTTAGCGGTACAATTTCGGAAAACCCCGTCTTAGTGAGCGCCTACGTGATGATTGGGACATACTGTGAAAGTTTCAAGTTTCTAGCTTCAGGGGTTTGGGCTGGGCGTTGATGAGTCAGTCAGTCAGTCAGTCAATCAGGTCAAACGATTTTATATACATATATAGATAGATGTAGCTTCTATTTATAATAGAAAATGTTTTTAATAAATAAAACAAAAGATTTTTTCATTTGATTTAAAAAAAAATGCAATATTTAGTGAAATGAAACTGTCTTTAGGTGTCAGGGAGGGTTTACTGAACCGCGCCACCTTTGCACTGGACTGCAGGTTAACAGAACACATGACTGATAAAGGCGAAGCAAAAACAATTATTTGTTAATTCAATATAAACACAATCAATGACAAAGAACAAAATTAATTGTCATATCTGAAATTGAGCATGTATTTTTTGAATATATAATTCAGTTGCTTCATATTACGGCTTAATCCTTATTGAAAATTGAATATAAACAACGAAAACGTTTTTCTTTTTAATTTTTTAAATTTTCCCTCAAAAATAAATTTGTATAAAATTGTTACAAAGAAAATCATAAGTGGTTATCTGGAAAAAAAATTAAAATTAACAAAAAAAAAACTGTGTTTTGAATATAATTTTAAACATATTTAACATATGTTCGGATTATTATTTTTCCTTTTTTTTTCTTAACGAATACCACATTTTAACATATATGTATGTAGGCAATTTATATGTATCTTAGCGCTTCATTTACTTTTAACATTTTTTTTAATCAATTCCAAAAGAATCAGTCCATATGTGAGCAGCGTGGGGTCAATTATATATTTTTTTCTTTGTTTTTAAATTTAATCGTTTTTTTTTTTAGAAATTACAGCAGCAGTGAGGAAGGAATCAATTTAAAAAAAATTCAATAAAGAAAAGTAGTTCCATATCTAAGTGTATTTAATTTAATTTCAATTATTGTTTAAAGTTTGCTAGAAAAATAATTCAAATTTTTATGAATAGATACAGGAGAACGATCTTTTCTTTATGAAATTTTCAAATTGCTTCCGCTAACAAATTTATTCGAAATCATTTAATTTTTGCTCATAGTCCATTTAATACATTGCCTTTTTATCGTATATCGTTCATTTTTTTGCTTACATATTAATAGGTAGGTAATTTCATTATATATTTTATTTCAATTAAAAAAATTCTGGGGGTTTTCTTTAATTTAATCAAATTTTTGAATGCATTATTCCACAAAAAAATTTTTTTTTCTTCACATTAGAATTAGAATTCGAGGGAAAATTCTGCAAAATGTCTGGTTGAAGAATGATTATTAATAATATAGAAAACACCCCTAAACATTTGTTTTATAAAGTGCGGTATCTAAACAGTCAAATAGATCCCTCCAAGATTCTAAATATTTGAAACCATAATTCGTCGCCTGAGTTCAGATTTGGGCCATGTGAACAGATTTTCCCATATACATGGCTCAAATCACAATTCAAGCGATGAGTTTTCAATATATTGGTTGTGAAATAATCTAAGAAAAAAATGAAAACTATTTGCTTTAAATGTTAAAAAATAAAACAATTTTCAAAGAGAAAGATTGTACATATACTTGTCTACATATTGGGTGATGTGAATAAAAAAAAGCTTTTGCTAAAACTGATGTCTTTTAGCTAATGCCGGCATACAGACTGCATTAGCTAAAAAAACATCAGTTTTAGCAAAAGCTATTTTTTATCCACATCACCCATTGTATTTGAAAGAATTTTTTAAGTATTGAAAAAAGAATAGTTTAATTGACTTAATTTTCCGACATGTGAGTGTTGAGTTTTCAATTTAAAGTTGATGTAGGTTAAAAAATGTCGCACTCGTAAAAAATGTAGAGAAAGAAAATTGCACAAATTTTTGTGAAGCACAATTTTAAAAAAGTATGTTTTAATTGTAGGTATATGTTTTTTTCTTAAAGAAACAAAAATTAACGAATTTTTTTTTACTAAATATGTATATTATATATATAAAATATATATAAATATATATATATATATTTAGTAATGATTACTTAACGTCTGGGTCCCCATGCTGACGACATTGGAGCATTATCGTTACTAACATTGTTTGATATACCGAAATCGGGGAAATCTTCTTGGGATTGAGTATTTGGGGCATTAGTACCGGTGTTTCCATCGCCGCTACCTCGGCGTTCCCAAGGTGCGCCCTGAAGGACGAACCCGCTTTTATTTAATGCATGATGAAGTACGGAACTGAAATCGCTTGTATTCGTTGGTACAGAATCAACCACATCCTGCATGTATTCCTCTTCCAAATTAAGGATATGGTCTTTAGCTTGTTGTACAGCATCATCTAGACCAATAATAGTGACAGCATTTGGATTTGAGTCACCTTCCTTTGGGAATTTGATGTCAACTTTATAGTCTTCCATGATTTTACGGATATTGCGCCCGCGCTGTCCAATTAACCGCGGATGGACACGTTTATCAACATCAATAACTTCACGCACTTGCTCATTCAGTTCGTTGACTATCTTCATTATTTCTTCCTTGGCCAGAAGGGCATTTGATTCGTAGCCTTGAATCGTAATCGTACGTACATCCGGATCTTCTCGGCGAGGAAACGAAACGTTGACATTGAAATCTGACCGGATCTTATTAACAACAGCACCCCGTCGACCGATTATCTTGGGATGATATTCTGGATCTACATCTATCTTTATTTCAAATGAGCGAAGCTCGCGATCTTTGCGTTCAACTTCGAGTTCTTTGACTTGCTGAAGGAGAGCTTCTTTTGCATCAGAAACATTCTGTGAAGTACCAGTGATTTTTATTATATCTAATTTCTTTTCTGGCGGTGATAGTTCAATATGAACATCATATCTGCTCATAAATTCACGGACATTACTACCCTTTTGACCAATAATAGAACGATGAAACTCGAATGGGACAATTATTTCTTCTGTAATTGGAATTAAGCTATTCAGGGCTTTTTTGGCGTCTTCACATTTTTCTTGCCGGCCAGTGATACGAATAATGTCGCACTGTCTGACTGCTTCATCACCACCATTCACAAGGCCTTCTACTTCCTCTGTTGCATCACGGTCCGGAAATTTAATTTGAACATCGAATTCAGATGTCACCGCTTGAACCTTAGAACCACGGGATCCCATAATGGTTCGATGGTAGTTTTGTGGAATGACACATTCAATTGTTACTTGCGCTTCAAGATCCGCGACGATTTCTTGAATTCGTTGTTTTGCCGCCTCAATACAATCCTTGGCACCTTTGAGAGTAACACGGTCCGACTCCACATTCGAACGTGGAAATGATATCATAACACCACCACATTCGTCTTGAATACGGTGCAGTACTTCACAACGTTTTGCTACAAAATGCTTATGATGTTTAGCATCGACAGTTATTTCGCCTTCAGTGACTTTGTCAATATCTCTAATGATTGTTTCCAGTTGGTCTTTGGCAGCTTTTACATTCTCCTCCTTCCCAATAATTGTTATAATTTCTTTATTCTCGTCATCATTAGTCGGGAAAATAATGCGAGCACGGGTGCTATCACGAATCTTTTTGATTGAAGCCCCATTTTTACCAATTAAGAACCGGTGATGCTGTTGTTTTGCATAAACTTCAGCCGTAAAAGAAGCCTGTTGGCGTTCATTGGCCAGTTCGAGAAGTTGAGCCTTAGCTTTATCCACATCATCCTTTGGACCACGAATAGTAACCTAAAAGTTGTATAGTTGATTATACTATCTGATCTCATATTAAAACATAAGTGATATTTAAGCTCTATTACGCTGGAACACAAAAATAGCACACAAGAAAATTTTCTTCCATAAGATTTTACTGCTTATTTACTGCGCAAAAATAAAATTTGCTGCTGCAGCCGATTTCGACATATTTGTTGTGTTCCAGCTTCAGGTTGAACGAATTTCGATAGAATTGAGCTAAAATTTTTGGTGGAATCTTGAGAAATCTGACTCGGATTTATTTGGAAATTGTGTTCTGGCAAATATATATTAAAATAAATATTAATATATAATATACTAGCAGACCCTACGTTGGCAGCTAAAAGTTTTTTGTATAAATTTTAGAATGCCAAAAAACCATAAATAACTTAAAAAGTTTTGGGAAAAAATGTTATCCTTACAGGACCTTCCGTGTCGAATTTTGCAAATCTAATACCGGATTCGTGATCAGCGACCTCAAAAATCCATTTATGCCGATTTTTCCGGGGAAAAACGGGAAAAAGGATATTTGCGTTACCCTACAGGACCTTCTGTTCCGAATTTTGAAATTCCAACACCAGATTCGTAATTAGTGACCCCAAATACCCTATAATGCCAATTTTCCGGGTAAAAATAGGAAAAAGGAAATTTGCGTTATCCTTCCAGGACTTTCCGGTTAGAATTTTCAAATTCCAACAGCCAGCTCGTGATCAGCGACCACGGAAACACCCTACAGCCAGTTTTTCGGAGACAAAATTAGAAAACGGATATTTGCGTTTTTCTTACAGGACCTTCCGTTTCGAATTTTGAAATTCCAACACCGGATTCGTGATCAGCGACCCCAAAAACCCCATAATGGCTATTTTTCCGGGGGAAAACGGGAAAAAGGTAATTTCGTTATCCTTACAGGACCTTCCCTTTCGAATTTTGAAATTCCAACACCGGATTCGTGATCAGCGACCCCAAAAACCCCCTTATGCCGATTTTTCCGGGGAAAAACGGGAAAAAGGATATTTATCCTTACAGAACCTTTCGTGTCGAATTTTGAAAGTCTAATATCGGATTCGTGTTAAGCGATCTCAAACATAATGCCAATTTTCCCGGGGAAAAATGGGAAAAAGGATATTTGCGTTATTCTTACAGGACGTTCCGTTTCGAATTTTGAAATTCCAACACCGGATTCGTGATCAGCGACCCCAAAAACCCCAAAACCTCATAATACCAATTTCTCCGGGGAAAATTGGAAAAAGGACATTTGCGTTATCCTTACAGGACTTTACGGTTAGAATTTTGAAATTCCAACACCGGATTCGTGATCAGCGACCCCAAAAACCCCATAATACCAATCTCTCCGGAGAAAATTGGAAAAAGGACATTTGCGTTATCCTTACAGGACTTTACGGTTAGAATTTTGAAATTCCAACACCGGATTCGTGATCAGCGACCTCAAAAACCCCATAATGGCAATTTTTCCGGGGAAAAATGGGAAAAAGGATATTTGCGTTATCCTTGCAGGACCTTCCGTTTCGAATTTTTGAAAATCGAATACCGGATTCGTGATCAGCGATCCCAAACATAATGCCAATATTTCCGGGGAAAAAGGATATTTGCGTTATCCTTTCAGGAACTTCCGTTTCAATTTTTTTCAAATCTAATACCGGATTCGTGATCAGCGACCCCAAAAACCCCCTTATGCCGATTTTTCCGGGGAAAAAAGGAAAAAAGGATATTTTATAATGCAAATTTTTCCGGGGAGAAATGGGGAAAAGGATATTTTCATTATCCTTCCGTTTAGAATTTTGAAAATCTAATACCGGATTCGTGATTACCGACCCCAAAAACCCTATATGCAAATTTTTCCGGGGAAAAATGGGAAAAAAGGATATTTTCATTATCCCTACAGGACCTTCCGTTTTGAAAATCTACATAGCTAAAAACCTGCTCCTGACAACGCAGATCATTTTGCAAAAAACCGCGTAAAAATCGGTCCAGTAGTTTTTGAGTTTTGTAATCTCAAACAAACAGACAAACATCCATAAAAATCGACATGACAAAAACTTTAAAAATTTGTAACTTTTGAACGGCTTCACCGATTGAGATGATATTGAACATTTTGGAAAGGTAATTAAATTTCCTTTTCACAAAAAAATATTTGCTGACTCCCTCCCCCTCACCGTCATATTGCAAAATTCAATTTAGTGACAAAATTTAAAATATCTCGAGAACGACATTTTTTTTTCTTTTGAATTTTTTTCTGTAAATACCTACCATTATACCACACAAATTCGCTAAATAAATTTTGAGGGTAAATGCGTTTTTGATTTTTAAAAAAATTTCGAAAAAATCGAATACAAGAAAAATGTGTATATTTTACTGATTATACCCGTATGGTGAAACCAAAGGGTATATTAACTTTGCTTTACCGTTTGTAACGCCAAGATCCCGTCATCACACACAAAAATGAATTACACCAGTGTGTTTAGAATGATAAAAAAAATTGAATTTTGCATGTCCGTCCGTCTGTCTGTCCGTCTGTCTCTCTGTGGCGCGGATTGCGGGCGCACGAATTGAGCTAGAGACTTGAAATTTTGCGCAGATTCGTTTTTCGTAAAATGCGAGGCTAAGTTCGTTAATGGGCAAAAATGGACCATTAGGGGGGGCACCCCCCATACGAACGAAATCGTTTTTTGAGAATATCTCAAAAACAATGCATCTTATCAAAAAAGTCCAAGAACAAAAGTTATTTAGGATATGATTCTACATAAAACTCCCATATATCAAAATCCGATTGGAATAAATTTTAAAAAATCTTTTTGGAAAGTTTGACTTCAAAGTGGAATGTTGGTACAACGGTTCGAATTTTGATACGAATATCACCATACGGGTCTCCAATGATTGCCAGATTGGCAATTATAGCTTTTGTTATGTTTTTCGATTGGTTTTTATGTTTTATGTACATAATACAGTTACGCGGTTAATTGATCCAGCGTAATTCGAAACCGCGTAACTGGAGACTCAGGATTAGTGCAAAACAATACATGCCCATTAACGAACTTAGCCTCGGATTTTACGAAAAACGAATCTGCGCAAAATTTCAAGTCTCTAGCTCAATTCGTGCGCCCGCAATCCGCGCCACAGAGAGACAGACGGACAGACAGACGGACGGACATGCAAAATTCAATTTTTTTTATCATTCTAAACACACTGGTGTAATTCATTTTTGTGTGTGATGACGGGATCTTGGCGTTACAAACGGTAAAGCAAAGTTAATATACCCTTTGGTTTCACCATACGGGTATAATCAGTAAAATATACACATTTTTCTTGTATTCGATTTTTTCGAAATTTTTTTAAAAATCAAAAACGCATTTACCCTCAAAATTTATTTAGCGAATTTGTGTGGTATAATGGTAGGTATTTACAGAAAAAAATTCAAAAGAAAAAAAAATGTCGTTCTCGAGATATTTTAAATTTTGTCACTAAATTGAATTTTGCAATATGACGGTGAGGGGGAGGGAGTCAGCAAATATTTTTTTGTGAAAAGGAAATTTAATTACCTTTCCAAAATGTTCAATATCATCTCAATCGGTGAAGCCGTTCAAAAGTTACAAATTTTTAAAGTAATTGTCATGTCGATTTTTCGCCGACTTTGAAATCCCCCCCTCCGCCTACCGAACGTTTCTACCCCAAACAAAAAAATACGGGTCGATTTTTTTAGGTCCCTAACTACATCCGAATGAAAAAAGTTAAACAAAAGTGATTTCCAAGCTCCATACAAGTCGAGTTTGAGTTGGTGTAAAACTCACAAAAAAATTTTTTTTTTTCTAATCAAACCCCCATTTCCCCAAAACTATAATTCCGATCAAATTATTATAAACGCCATTTTAAAGATTATGTCCTTAGCTTTTATTTGTAGTACTCAGCACGTCGATTGGTTAAATAGTTTTCGAAAAATTCGAACTAATACAAATACATTTCCCGATAATTTAAAAAGAGAAATTTCAATCCAATTTTGGGGACATCAAAATTCATTTTTGACCTATGGTTTCTTTTGCATTTTTTCTTAGAATTTAGTGTAGAATAAGAATATACTATACCCTTTGGTGAAAATTTTTACCCCGAACAAATCGACCCGCCCTAAATTAATATTTATTTTAAAATTTAGCTCTATTCTGTTCGCCAAAAATTTTAGCTCTATTCTGTGTTCCAGCGTAATAGAGCTGGATATTTACATATGCTATTAAAATATCGTGGTAAAATAATACAATTAGTTTTCCCCGAACCGTGAATGCACTCGGTTTTAGTAAAATCGAAAATACACACAACTTTTTCACTTTTTACATAAAAAATTGTGTTAAAGTTGCAAAAAATGTTGCGGTGTATTTTTTTGTTGTTTACAAAACTTTAACAATTAATACTATTTTACGACGACAACTGCTATTTTAATAGCAAATGCAACTAAATTGTATTTCAAAACAAAAACGCGCCGCACGTGATATTGGTTTTAAAAATTAATAGTTTTAAACATAGCAGAAGCTATAATTGCCAATCTGGCAATTATTGAAAATCCGTATTGTGATTTAACTGAACGGGGAACAGTTGTATCAAAATTCCAGTTTGAAGTCAAACTTTCTAATTAGATTTTTTTTTTAATTTATTCCAATCGGATTTTGATGTGTGGCAGTTTTATGTAGAAACATAAGAAAAGCTATAATTGCCAATCTGGCAATCATTGGAGACCCGTATGGTGATTTAAGTGAAAGGCGAACAGTTGTATCAAAATTCCACTTTGAAGTCAAACTTTCCAATAAGATTTTTTAAAATTTATTCTAATCGGATTTTGATGTATGGGAGTTTTATGTAGAATCATATCCTAAATAACTTTTGTTCTTGGACTTTTTTGATAAGATACACCGTTTTTGAGATATTCACAAAAAACGATTTCGTTCATATGGGGGGTACCCCCCCTAATGGTCCATTTTTGCCCATTAACGAACTTAGCCTCGCATTTTACGAAAAACGGATCTGCGCAAAATTTCAAGTCTCTAGCTCAATCCGTGCGCCCGCAATCCGCGCCACAGACAGACGGACGGACAGACAGACAGACAGACGGACAGACGGACGGACATGCAAAAATTAAATATTTTTATCATTCTAAACACACTGGTGTAATTCATTTTTTTGTGCGATGACGGGATCTTGGCGTTACAAACGGTAAGGCAAAGTTAATATACCCTTTGGTTTCACTATACGGGTATAATCATATCCTAAATAACTTTTGTTCTTGCACTTTTTTGATAAGATGCACCGTTTTTGAAATATTCGGTTTCACCATACGGGTATAATAATTTTATTTATAATTGGTTTATGATAAGAGAAGTGTGAAATAAATATCATACATACAGTGTTCAAAACGCCCCCATTTCTAGTCTTTCGTTCAAATTAAACGAAGGTTTTACATAAATTTACTATTTCATCGATTCTACTATTATTTTTCGGCCGATTTACTACGATTTCGAAAATCAAAAATCTCACAACCCTGAACACAACTATAATGCTAGGAGCGAAATATCGTTCTCTTACTAATGAAATACATACTTATATATGTGTGTGTGCATCATACCCAACAGCCATCGCTCGAGGCTTTCATTCATTTTTATGCGAGACTCACAAACCGCTTTGAACAAGAAGCGAAAACTTAAATAGAAATCATTTTCGTTCCCAAGAACGAGAGTCGGAAACCACAGCAAACGCTTTTTCCGTTAAGAGCGAGAAGAACGAAATAACATGACATTCAATACATCAGATTCAATACACACAAAGGAGGAGCATAAAAAGAGTATAAATGTGAAATCTGTACTACAAGCAGCAAACACAGCATAGCAGCGGCAGTAAAAATTTTGATTTTGATCTTTAAAAAAATAATTGAACCCTAAACAATGCTTTAATGTAGGCCTCATCTTATAACACAGTTTCTGTTCGGATGTCACCACAAACTATCGAGTATCATCGATTGCAAATTTGTTATCATGGCAGCAAGCCGATTTTCTAATTTGTACCCCCATAACCAAAATCCAAGACGTATCCACGTCAAAAAGGGGTTTTAAAGACTGCTATCTCTACCCATTCCCATATAAATTGAACTGTTCTTTCTAATTTTCTCGAAAACGGTGCGTCGCACATAGAGGCAAAAAGGCGATCAAAAGTTAAACACATGAAATTAATGATTTGTGATAGTAAAATAACTGTTGGGATTTCTCGGCTTACAGGTCATAAAAATATAACAAAACATCCGAAGAATTCCCCCAACTTGTCAGGCATGTTTGCTCTGAAACTCATTATGAGACTATTTCTGGGACGGAACCTTCCTCACTGTCATCAGAGCCTGCATTACCCGCTTCAACACTTTTAGATATCCTTACAGATTTCTGACTTCAGAATCGGATTCAGCAACCCAAAAAACCCCAAATCAAATTTTTTTCTGGAAAATTTGAGGAAAAAGATATTCGCGTTAAGGTAGAGATACACGACGAGAGACATTGGTCTCTTAGACCAAAAATTTCGCCTCTACATACAAAGAGACCTGTGTATACACTTCGGAGACCGGAGATTTGTCTCAAAGTATCAAGTCTCTAGGGTCTCTGGGAGACTTAAGTTTCTTGCCGTGTAGCTACTAATGAGACAGTCTCTTTAATGCGTCTCCGGTCTTCAAAACGTTTTGATATTTATCTCTTGGTCTCCGGAGACCAATTTTGACAGTTTTGTGGGAACGAGAATTTGTTTCGTTGTTTAGAGTTTAAATGTAAATTTTTATAAAGAAAAAAAGTGTTTTTACATATTTTATATTTTAGATTAGTGATATTATGACGACGTGGACAAAATCCAAAACTACAAAAATGCTGGAGATCGTTAAGGAGCGCCCGGTGCTGTGGGAAGTCGAAAAATCAAAAACAGATTTGCCCGAGCCGAAAAACGCAAAATTATGAGTGCTGCTATTGCTGCTGTAATTTTTTTATTTCCCGCGTTCATTTTAATCAAAATATCCACAATTCGAAAAATTTCTCAGCACAACACCAATCAAAAACTACCAAATCTCAAAAAGATCTCCCAATGTTAAGCTTAGAGACGAGATACCTGCGTCGTGTATGCACTCCAGAGATTTTGCTTTTAGAGACTTTTTAGTAAACGTCTCCGGAGATCTATTTTTTGATCTCCAGACTTAAATGTCTGTGAACGTGTATACACTTTGGAGATTTTTGCCTTTTGTACTCTGGAGACCAGAGACCAAAGTCTCTGGTCGTGTATCTCTACCTTTATCCTAACAGGACCTCTCGTTATCCTTCCAGACATTTTAATCTCAAAATCAGATTCAGCGACTCCAAAAACCACCAGATGAGAACTTATGCTAGGATCAGACATTACTACTTTTACTGCGCAGCATAAATAAAAACCGTGCAGTATTTACAGGTAGCTGCTTTTTAGGTTGCAAAGTACTTGAAAGTGCTGCAGCTTATTCAAAAGCTGCATAGTTTTTTCGATTACTAAGGCCTTCAAACATTGCAGAAAGTAGGCAGCGCAATGTGATGGGAACCCATAGATTAGCCTACTGATGTTTTCTTCCCTTATACCAAAGCTCTCTGCACAGCCTGCGTCTTTTCTATCGCCTAGTGAGTGCGAATTCTTCATAATCCCAATATAAAAACAATATATTTCTACGTAATATCGCAAAAATACATGGAAAAAATTTCGAGATTTTTTGTATACCTAAAATATGCCAAAAATTCTAAAAAATGTGGGAATAAGCAAATACATCTAAAAAAAATGTCGAAATATATATAATGCGGTCACTACTGATTACTACTGATTAGTATATCATTTGTGCTTCAACCAACGCTGTGGTTGTGAGGTATTTGGTTGGGAAAAAGAATTGCTCCTTTTCTCAGCTGATCGCTCTGATGCCCCATAACTGCAGAACTATTGGTTGCACTCTTGCAATGTTATACTGTTTGACAGTAGGTGTATATGTGCAGTGTAGTAGAGATGTGTACTATCTTGAATTTACTCATCCAGGTACATCAAAAAGATATCTGAAGTGAACAGCAAATCACTTTCTTGAACAGAATCTAAGTTCCTGCTCAATTTACACTATAACCCGATAAACAAAATATTAGCTTATCTGAAATATTTCGATAACGGTAAAAGATATCGATTTACAGTAAAAGCAAAATTTATAGAGAATTTTAATATTTTTTTCCTTCTTTTGACTATTTTTACCATTAATTTGCAAGTAATTCGAAAAAATCTATTTTTTCTTTTTAATGGTAATAAGTCGATAACGGTTAACGGTAAAAACACAAAAGTGTGGGAATCGTTATTCTCTTTAAATCGCCTTATACATTGAAATACCGAAAAACCGTTAGTGAGATAACGATTTGAGATAGAGAGTTCTAGTGAAAGACCAAAATCTAGAAAATTTCATTGTCTCCAACTTTTGTCATATATAAGACTACCGAAAAACGTGTAGTTTCGAAGCAAATTGCAATTTTTAAAAAGCCGCTTACTTTCGGTTATACAGCGCCAAAAGCTAATTTTAAAATGGTGCACTGATTATCAAGTCGGTCCAGCCTAAACAACAAAAGCAACAAAAATCTGAACTCGCTTCGTTCCCTACTATGAATTTAGTAGAGAGGGAAAAGCTCGTTTAGGTAGCTTTCAAAATTCAAAAGCTCATTTCACGGTTTAGAAGGCCAACCGGCCGAAAGTTCTGGTAACTAGTTTCCGTTAACTGTATATTATCTTGTGAACTTTTTCAGGTTAATAAATAATAATAATCAACGCCTGAGGATAGGCAATAAATTTCATTGTGTATTTACATTTTTTCATATGCTCGTAATCATTTTTAGGTGCAACAAATTTCCGAATTTTTTAAAAACGTATTTGTTGATTAAGAATTTACTGTATTGTTTTATGTATTTCGGATACACAGCGCAAAAAAAATGTTTTTCTCTAAAAAAGTTCTTTTAATTTTTTTTTATCAGTATGTCCCTATCATAGATATCTTACAGAACTAGATATCGTCATTTGCTATCTCATATGGCGCAAAATTTGACAGCCGAATGCTTGAGCGAGTCAGATATAGATTCCAATTTAAGACTATTAGACCTTATGTGGTTTCCTTAAGGATTAAAATTCAAAAGCTTAGTAGTTTAGGATGTTTGGCAACACTGGATTTTTAGACATGCATTGTGCTATTTTATGCCTAATGCACTTGATTTGACACCCCAAATTTCCTAAGATTAAAAGAGACAACTATATGTTCAAATGTGCCATTTTTATACCCGTATGGTGAAACCAAAGGGTATATTAACTTTGCCTTACCGTTTGTAACGCCAAGATCCCGTCATCACACAAAAAAATGAATTACACCAGTGTGTTTAGAACGATAAAAATATTTAATTTTTGCATGTCCGTCCGTCTGTCCGTCCGTCCGTCTGTGGCGCGGATTGCGGGCGCACGGATTGAGCTAGAGACTTGAAAGTTTGCACAGATCCGTTTTTCGTAAAATGCGAGGCTAAGTTCGTTAATGGGCAAAAATGGACCATTAGGGGGGGTACCCCCCATACGAACGAAATCGTTTTTTGTGAATACCTCAAAAACGGTGCATCTTATCAAAAAAGTCCAAGAACAAAAGTTATTTAGGATATGATTCTACATAAAACTCCTATACATCAAAATCCGATTGGAATAAATTTTAAAAAATCTTGTTGGAAAGTTAGACTTCAAAGTGGAATTTTGGTACAACTTTTCGAATTTTGATACGAATATCACCATACGGGTCTCCAATGATTGCCAGATTGGCAATTATAGCTTTTGTTATGTTCTTTATATGGGCTTATTAGGAGCGAAGCATTATATTTGTATAATTCTGTGGTCCCTATTCATACAAGTTTTTTAATTCACGTCACGGCCAAACACGGATAAGAAGGGCGAGATGTAGGACGGGTGGTCAATCACCAACTTTTGATTCACCATAAGTTATTGCAAGTCCGTTTTCTCTATTCCGTTTTGCTCTCATTCGTATTCGGTCACAATATTTTTGAGTAAATGTCAAATAGTCGTGTTTTGACTGCATCGAAGAGCTCTGAACATAAACTTCAATAATTTCAACACAAAATATTTTTGTACTATGCTTATTGTGATTGTGCTTAATTTCCTGACGATTAGGTGTAACAAAATAAAAAATGTCGTGTAAGTAGACCCGGGAACACATCACACCGTTGTACGAGCAATTCGATGTGTTATAACATAAAAGACCCGCTTTTTTTAAATCGAAATAAAAGGCAAGAAGCTTTGGAACATACTTGTACACAACTAAAAACAAATCGATAAGTTTTTCCTCGTCACTACTTAACCCTCTAACCGGAATATTACCGAGAAAAATTCACTAAAATATGACTTTCAACTTGCGACAGACCGTAACCAAGACAACGTACAGGGCTAAATTTTTTCCAGCATGTAAAGCGATAACTTACAAAAGTCAGTGTAAGACGTTCCGGCGATTTCCGGCGATTAAAATTGTTACCCGTTATAAACAAGCGAATTCCCTGAAGCCCGCCTTAAGGCGGGCATTCCGGCTAGAGGGTTAATTCAGATAAATCAAAATCCATTTTTTTCTACAAAAACTCTGACTAAAACGTTAATTTACGACAAAAACTTTCATAAACGTCAAAAAGACGCACGTCAAAACATTTATCGTGTAAATGACCGTGAATGATTCGTCAATGTTTAAAAGAGAATATCCGTGATTCATGAATCAAAAAACTTGTCGTGTGAATTGGGACTATGAAATGTAAAGATCTAGTTTATACTCGTATTATTGTAACTGCTTCAATCGAAATTTTGAATTTCTAGTGAAAGGTTTTTTTTTGATTGCGAACTCTTCGCTAAATAGTGCGGTCTCTTGCCGAGTAGAAAATGTGATTTTTGTTTCGACTTTGGAATGGCTAAATTCGGAAGTAAAAAAAACAAGTGTTACGCCGGCCGTACACTTGAGCTAAGCGAGCTGAACTACGTGAGCTAAGTTTCTCGCTGAAAGTAAAATCCTTAGCATTTGCATTGGTGACCGCACACTTCAGCGAAACTATGAAACTACATCGCGTAGTCATGGGCGACGGGGACTAAGTTCGCTTGCGTAGTTCAGACCTCAACTACGCGAACTACTTCGCTGGCATCGCTGACACTCACATATAAATATTTTCGGCGTTATACAGTGTAGAATCGGTGTTTGCAAAAGTGTAGTATTTTGTGGACATAAAAGTGTAAGTGCCAATTGCATATAACTGATGGCATACATTTATTTAAATATCGCCGCATAGTTTAGCTCAAGTGTGCAACGATAGAGCTAACCCAGCTAAGCTATGTAACTATAGCTAGCCTCGCTCACATAGCTTAGCTCAAGTGTACGGCCCGCGTAATTGTTTTTTTAAGAAATACACAAAAACAAGTTTGCTAAATGTGCAATCTGCAAGAACATTTTACATTCTAAAGGAAGCATTTCAAATTGAAAAAATGACTTGAAAAATAAACCTCCGTCCGTCAATCTAGAAAAAGGCAATTTTTGTCATTACGGAATCATTACGCATTTCTTTTTTTGAGGGCATCTGGTTTTTTCGCACAGATTCTGTAAACAATTTGGTAAAAATATTCTCTGGGAAAACAAAAGTCAAATCTTTCAAATTTATGGTCTGAATTCATTAAAATATGTAATTCCTTGTTTTTATATTATTTTTAATGCAATATAAATTTTTGATATCTCGTACCAAGTATTCCGTATCAATATGTTAAACATATGTCCCGTTCCTCTTATTCTACTCTACTTTTATAAAAACAAACAAAAAATAAATTCAGAAATTAATCGTTTTTTGTGTTTTTCTTGAAACATTTTTTGTATTTTCCTTAAGTGGAAAAGTCCGTGTTTAAAACCAATACAGATATGTCCGAAATATTTCATACGGACAAAAGACTCGTGCCCGTATTCTATTTGTATGGGAGAGAAGTAAGGGGTGACTCGATTTTTCCCGTTTTTGGATACGATTTAACTGTTTATAAAAATCTGTACAAAATTTCAATTTTAATTAGTTCCTGAGTTTTCAAATGTTTTCGTATAAAAAATTTCAACTTAACATGATGATTCTGATAGACTTTTCATTTTATTCGACACAACTGTCGTGTTGCAAGTTCTTACTGTAAGCGTTCCTGATTGACTAGTGAACGAAAATAATTTGAACATCTTTCCTGTCAAAGCGTTTTTTCTGATATGCACCACTATCAAACTTTTTCAAATGCTGTATGGCATTGATCCTTCCAAAACGAATTTTCATGATGAATGCTATGAGAGGTAGTGATAAACGCTAATGTTTCAGTTTTGTCTAACTAAGATTGTTTTGGGTGAATAAAAACGAAATTTAATTATTGTCGTATTGAAAAACTTGAAATAAAATGTAGAATTTTATAATTCCAAACCCATTGGATTAATATTATCGTTATTAAGAAAGACTCAATCGCTGCAGTCGAATTCATCACACATTTTTTTTTCTTTTTTGTTCCCTTTAGCTCAGTGAACAAAAAAGAAAAAAAATGTACACAGCTGTCTCTGCCGTTTCACACAACAGAATGCAATTCAGGAAAAAAAACTGTCTGACAAAAGGGTTTTCCATGGAATTTTCTGAAACTTTTCTCTCCGCTAGCAAATTTTATTGGAGAATATGTTTTCACAATATTTTTTGTGAAAAGCTTAAGCGATTTCCTTTTATTTTCATATAAGAGCATGTATTTACAAAAAGCAGCGCCTTTTTTAAAAGCTTTTATTTAGCTTGCCTTCGTGTCTGTTTGTCTGTCTGTCTGTTTGTCTGTCTGTCTGTCAGATCAAATCTTGCAACCCAATTTTGACCCACTTCCACTTGTCCGATTGACTTGAAATTTTGCACACTTATATAAGTCCGATGACAATACAATATTTTCACTACTTCGTCCTTGTAAGGATAACGGAAGGTCCTGTAAGGATAACGTGATTATCCTTTTCTCCAAATTTTCCGGAAAAAAATCTATTCTGGGGGTTTTTGGGGTTGCTGAATCCGAATCTGTCATTAAAAAATCAGTAAGGATAACGGAAGGTCCTGTAAGGATAACGTGATTATCCTTTTCTCCAAATTTTCCGGAAAAAAATCTATTCTGGGGGTTTTTGGGGTCGCTGAATCCGAATCTGTCATTAAAAAGTCAGTAAGGATAACGGAATGTCCTGTAAGGATAACGTGATTATCCCTTTCTCCAAATTTTCCGGAAAAAATCTATTCTGGGGGTTTTTGGGGTCGCTGAATTCGAATCTGTCATTAAAAAGTCTGTAAGGATAACGGAAGGTCCTGTAAGGATAACGTGATTATCCTTTTCTCCAAATTTTCCGGAAAAAAAATCTATTCTGGGGGTTTTTGGGGTCGCTGAATACGATTCTCAAGTTAAAAAGCCTGTAAGGACATCTCAAATGTAAAGCTATATATTCGAAGACTAAAAAGAACAAAATAAAAAAATAAAAAATTTTTTTTTAAAAAAAAGCTTTTATTAAAAAAGAATGCACTAAAAAGAAAAAAATAATTTTCTGGACGCTGTGTATCACAAATATAAAAGCTTTTAAAAAGCGAGATAAAGCATAAAACAATAAAATAAAATTTTTTCTCGCTTTTAAAAAACTTTTATATTTGTGATACACAGCGTCCAGAAAATTATTTTTTTCTTTTTAGTGCATTCTTTTTTAATAAAAGCTTTTTTTTTTAAAATTTTTTTTATTATTTTTTTTATTATTTTATTTCCTTCGATCGTTTCGTGCATGCTTGCGACGAGGGGTATGTGGAACGGCAGATACCAAGAGGATGACGTCAAGCAGGTAACGAATTTCGATTCTCTTGTGTCCGCATTCATCTTATTGCATACTCTCTGCACGGTTAGCGTCTCGTCTAGCGCTATAAGCCCAATATAAAACCTCCATAATCGGAACCCAATGTTTTGGAAAAATTACTTTCCCGGAATTAGTTCTAAGTCGCGATTGTTTGACTGCATTTTACTTAAATACTTTTCACAGATAAATATTATACTTTTTGAAACGAAAATTACTTTTTGTTTACTCGTCAAAATATTAAAATTAAAAACGCCAGTAATACGACTTACGGTCAATATTGTCAATTTTTTTAATACTCGCCACAAGATGGAAAAATTACCCAACCCAAACCGAACTTTCCAGTTCGTTATTTTTCGAATTTGCCCAGAATCCCAAAGCTAAGTTTCTATATACCATATTTACAAAATTCTCCCGAATATGGAATGAAGCGTTTAAGTATCCTGTTCAAGCGTTCAGCCGTGCAAATTGTGAAGTGCCGCGAGAATTTTACCACAAATTTTCCTCCGCCAGCAGTTGTCATCAGCATTTTTTAAAACGAATTTTTTTCACTAAAAACTGATTGATTGTTATATTTTCGTGCAAATATTGATAGATAAAGTGGCGAAAATCAAATGTAATTCCAATTTCTATTCATTTTCCGCAAATTGGTCTGAAATACAACACAAGCAATAGCCGTGGCCGACCAAATTGCTATCGACTCCAAAGCGTCCTTTCGGTCGACTATTGCCGGTAGATTCGACTATTAAGCCCAATTCAGACTAACGATTGCGATTGAAGCTTCTCGACCAATAAGATCAAAGCTTTCAACGATAGCGAAATGAAAGCTTTCAGGTAGATTGGTCGAGGAAGCTCAATCGTAATCGTTAAGTCCAATTTAGATCAACGATTGCGATTGAGCTTCCTAGAACAATGAGATCAAAGCTTTAATTTTCCTATCGTTGAGAAGCTTCAATCGTAATCGCAATAGTTAGTCTGAATTCGGCTTTAGTCTGTTTATGGGCTTTAAAATAGCTCCAGCCGGTTTTTTTCCGGTGACTTTTGTCGTGTCGTTTCAGTCGAAAAGCCTATCAGAATCACCAAGTAAATATCCAATTTTTCGTTTTGTGTATTAACTCAAAAATGAACTGTTTTCAGTTAATGATGCAGAATGACTCATTTTGGCTGGTTTTTACATCTGACAAAACATCTTAGCTCTACCAGAAATACTCGCCATGGGAGAGCACTTGTAACATTATTGTACCAACAGAATTTAGTGCAAAATCACGCAATCCAAAACTTTAAAAAGTGTCTCCTGAAAAATAACGCTTTATGAGTGTGCGATATGAGATTTAATTATGTAAGAGAGGTATCATCTCACCGCTCGGTGAATAAAGTTATTGTTATCTAAATCAAAGGTTTTGTGTGCGATTAATATTTTATTCAAAGGTTTCAGTTGGAAAAAGTCAAAGTTAATCAAATCGCGTTCCGAAATGCCCCAATAAAGTTTAAGTTATTTTCAACTTTGACAGCTCCGCAGTAAACTTTACTGCGTCGTTTCGGAACACACCCCTGATCGAGCCATAAAGAGGAAAATACAAACCTTGTCACTTTTAGATTCTGATGTCGGGAACTTTATCGAAACACCGCCGCATTCTTCCATGATGGCAGAAATCAATTTTCCACCAGTCCCAATGATTGAGTTGTAATATTTTGGAGATATCTGAACCTCTTCAGTAATAATATCAGACAACTCATTCTGAATTTTTTGAATACGCTCTTTCGCTTCATTGACGTTTTCCTTTTTGCCAGTGATTATAATAACTTCGTTTTTATCTCCCTCAGCTGGTAAATCAATTTTCGTTTGAGTTTCGTCACGGATTTTCTTAATGTTTGCACCACCTTTTCCAATAATGAATTTATGGAATTGCTTAAAAATTGGAACTTCAATTGCATATAAAGATTCTTGAATTTCTTTCACCAATTTCATCAAATCTTTATGACATTTGTCAACATCTTCTTTTGGACCACGTAGCTTTATAATGTCCACGTTCTCAGTTTGACTAGGAATAATTATTTTGACTTCGCGATAGCGATCCTTTATTTCGCGAATCTTTTCCCCTTTGGCGCCAATAATCAAACGATGTAAACGACGATCAATAATGACATCTTTAGATTTTTCGTTTTCAAGCTTATCGATTTGCTCCTGTAGTTCCCTTTGCGCCTGCACAACACCATCTTTTGGCCCCTCAATTCTAATATTATTTTCGCCCTCTCTTTCTTCAATACTAATTGTCACTTTTAGATCGTCCTTTAGACGGTTTATGTTAGCACCGGCTTTGCCAATAATGTGTTTATAGAAGTTTGGATTGACAGTCATAACAATATACGTATAGTTTGTTTTATAATCATTAATTATGTCTCCCAAATAAGCTTGAGCCTTCTCCACCATCTCCGGGCTGCCTTCTAACTTAATTTGATTATCAATGCAAAATACATTGACATTAGGAAATTCCTGTTCGAATTCCTTTTTGTTGGCGCCACGTCTGCCGATAATATATTTATGAATCCAATGAGGCGCATCAAGGAAAATAGATTTTACGGAGTTAGCTTTTTGATAAACTAAGGTCAATGCATTTCCCAAGGCAACTTGGGGCCCGCGCAAAGTTATTGTATCGGTGTTGGAATCAGTCGGCGGCATTTCGACTGATACGCCAGTTAGTTGCAATATTTCTTGAATGGTTGAACCGCGTTGACCAATAATGTAGCGATGCTGAGTTTTTGAGACTTCTACACTTACGGTTGAGCACTTCTTTTCCATGTCTTTGTGTATATCTTCAAGTCGAATCTTTGCTGCAAAAACCCCTTCCTTTTCACCGGTAATAGTGATCTCATCCTTAAATACACTTTGTGGTGGTACATTGATTTTTACGTTCAACTCTTCCATCATTTTGGCTAAATTTTCACCAAATGGACCTTGAATAAAAGGATGGTAAACTTTTGGGATGATAACACGCTCGAAAGCCTTCTTCGATTGTTCATCGGACATAGTGCGAACTTCATGTTCAGCTTTCTCTATGCCCTCCTTAGTGCCTGATATTATAATAATATCGCTCTCTTCACTTATATTTGGTACATTAATTTTCGTGACGGTGTTTTTTTCCAACTCTTTCAACCGTTCGCCTTTCTTGCCCAATATCATACGATGATGTTCCTTGGGAATGACAATTTGTTTGCTTGACTGCGTTTGAAAATGAATCAATATCTTCTTTCTTGCATCTAAGACATCATTATGTTTTCCTTTAACTAAAAATGTTAACGATTGGTCTTTTCCACTTGATATTTCAATATGGGCACCAGTTTCTTTCATGATCTGCTGGCAAGTTCTCATAGATTCACCTTCTCCGAATTTCTCCGAATCTGATGATTTACGTTCCTCGCAGGGAACATGGAAGACCTATCAATCAAAAACAATAACAATGAGACATCGAATTTCATATACATTAAATGTAAAAATATTACATGAGTAACAACAGAACTTCCAACTCTCATGTTTCTTGGGGGTGCATTGTTTAAAGCGGGTGTTGTGCTTTCCGGTAAAGCTGGGAAAAGGTCATCGTAGCTGTAAGTTGAAACATTTTCTGTTGCCTGGACGTCGTTAACTGTAAATTTTTAAACAAATTTAAAAAAACACACAATTGTTAGTTAAGATTGTTACCATTTGATTCCTCCATCACTGCTGCTTGCATTTCTATTTAAGAAAGAAAAGTCCTTATTCGTTCCAAGTCGTTACAGTACCACTGGAAAACGGAAATTTATATTAATAAGCGGCGTGTGGTCAAAATTGAAAAACCAAACGTATGTTCGACAAAAGATTTACTCAAATATTTTTTACTTTCTTCTATGGAGTATAATAAAGTATTGTATTCATGAAAAA